>CM035173.1:68930234-69524048 GCA_020205615.1 Panax quinquefolius | reverse complement strand
GTCTTTGGCGCTCCCAATTACTCAATGGTTCTACCTTTGTAAAGTCTCTTTGAAATTCCTTCCTTATTCACCACGTGTCCTAAGAATTGAACCTTCTTCATCCAAAATTCACACTTGGAAAACTTTGCATACAGTTTCTCCTTCCTTAGCGCCTCTAAAACCATCTTCAGATGTTCGGCGTGTTCTTCTTCTGTCTTTGAGTAGATCAAGATATCGTCGATAAAAACTACTACGAATTTATCTAGGAATGGCTTAAAGACTCAGTTCATCAAGTCCATAAATGCTTCCGGAGCATTTGTCAACCCGAATGACATTACCAGAAATTCAAAATGTTCGTAACGAGTTTGGAACGCCGTCTTTGATATGTCCTCCTCCCGTACCTTCAACTGGTGATAACCTGACCATAGATCTATCTTTGAGAAATACTTCACTCCCTTCAATTGATCAAAAAGGTCGTCTATCCTTGGTAAGGGATATATATTCTTAATTGTTACTCTATTCAATTCTCAATAATCGATACAGAGCTTCATCGATCCATCCTTCTTCTTTACAAACAACACTGGTGCTCCCCAAGGAGACACACTTGGCCGAATGTAACCCTTATCTAGTAACTCTTGTAATTGTATCATCAATTCCTTCATTTCTACTGGCACCATATGATATGGGGCTTTCAAAATCGATGTCATTCTCTGTGCTAAGTCTATTATGAATTCAATTTCTCTGTCTAGCAGAAGACTAGACAGATCGTCCAAAAATACATCCTGAAATTCTCTCACTACGGATATATCCTTAATTTCTACTCCCTTTTTTCGAGTATCAACAATGTAAGCTAAATAACCTACATCCTTTCCTTAACAATTTATTGCTTTGCATCATCGTAAATGCAACACAATTTCTTAAACGATGAGCTACCATAAAACACTACCTTAGACTTATTCGGAGTCTGAAGGTTTACACTTTTATTCTGTCAATCAATTATCACAGCATGGTTATACAACCAATCCATTCCCAATATTATGTTCAATTCTCCCAATATTATCGGAATCAAGTCTACGCTTAGCTCATGATCTCTAATGTTTCTGCGATAATTTTGGTAAACATATTCTACAGGGATTATTTCCTTATTCACAACTTTTATGCTCAAAGGATTTCCTAATCGTTCTCGGGGTAAATTAAGTTGACTAGAAAATTCCTCAAATACAAAAAAATAGGTGGCACCCAAATCAAATAATACATAGGCATTTATAATATTGATTGGGATAATAACTGACACCACATCCTTCGCAGCTACTGCGTCCTGGACAGTCATGTTAAACGTTCTAGCAGTTGGACAGTTGGATGGCGTTGGTCCGCCAATCATCAGTTTGTTGCTTCCCGTCTTTGGCTTCCTCCGCCGCTTCCTCCGCCGCTTCCCTTCTTTGGGCAATCTTTAATCAGGTGGTCTGTCGAGCCACAAGAGAAATAACCCTTGATCTTCTTGGGCTTCAGGCAGTTGGGCAAAATGTGCCCTTCTTGGCCGTAGTTGTAGCAAGCACTACGCCCCTTCCAGCATTCACCTTGGTGATTCTTTCCACACTTCGGGCATCCCTCTACCCTCTTCTTAAACTCTCCACAAAACTTTCGCATTTGATTGTTGTGATTTTTGTTATTGTTGTTATTCTCCCACTTCTTCTTTCCTAAATTACTTCCCCTGCTGCTGCTTCCTCCATGGCTATCTCCTTCCGTGTTCTTACCTTTCTTCTCCTTGTTGTACAAACTCAAAGCTTCACTACCTCCCTCTACAATAATGGCCTTCTCTAGCAATGTCACAAAATAATCGATCTGAAGAACTGACACCTTGTTGAACAACCAAGGTTTCAGCCCTTGCTCAAAATGTCTAGCCTTCCTCTCTTCATCCCCTACTTGGTGTTCTGCAAACTGAGCTAGTTCATTGAACTTAGCCGCGTACTGCGCCACCGTCATATCTCCATGCTTAAGTTCTAAGAACTTCACCTCCATCCTATTCTTCATGCACTTTGGGAAGTAATTCTCGGAGAACAAAGTCTTAAATATCTCCCATGTTATTATCCCTTCTACGGCTCTTTGCTGATTCTCCTCCCACCAGTAGTTCGCCTCGCCTCTCATCATGTAGGTGGAAAACACCATCTTCTGGTCTTCACCCACACGAGGGATGGTGAAAGCCTTCTCCATCTCCTTGATCCACGTCTATGCCACAATAGGATCGGTAGTACCCACGAATTCCAGAAGTCCTACACTCCTAAAGTCCTTAAAGTTTGAGACTGGAGCTGCTTGGTGATTGGGTGGTACTGGTTCGTTTCTTCCCCTAAGAGCCTCCCCTAACAAATCTACTAGCCTTTGTATAGGGTCTACTTGTCCTCTCTCATCATTGACTAACTCTTCTGGTGCGGTTAGTCTACTTCTGGGCAACATTTTTCTGCATCATAAAATTTTCATTTTTATCATCTACTTATATTACTTAAACATTTCTCAAATGAATAAGATTTTATAACACGTTTCTGAAATAAGATCATTTATATTCATATGCCAAATCATTACATCAACATGATTATCCCTAGCATACTTCTATAAATTTCAACACATATCCCCTAATATCACAAAAGATGGAGACAACCACTAACATACTACCCCTCTAACATTTTTCAAAAGTTTGGGGTTTACATAACTATCCCATAATTCCTAAAAGATTGGGATTACAACAACAAATCATAAATGACTCTTGACTACTACTCTTGAACTACTAGCACCTAGACCTTAATCTATCATTATCGCTCCACAATGCTCTTGTATTCCTTTTGTGTTATATAAGCCACCAAATCTTTGAAACGTTATAACTTAATATAATTTCTTTGAGGATTTGTTATTATTTGTCTCATCTTGTTTAGCCTTAATGCACACACACACATTATACGATGGCATTCATATATAGAATACTATATTCTACCTAGATTGATTATGAACTTTTATTTTAGTTTGGTTCACTAGAGCCACCAAGTGAACCAAAAAGGTCAAACTTAGGGTGCAAGAATTGAATTTAAATATAACTATTACATTTAAACCCAGGTTCCTTTACAAATGGGTCTTCAAGCGCTCTTTGCTCATTAGTTTCCGATTCTTTAAGTACTTCTAACTAATCTTATTACATAAACTATTTACAATAAATAGAAACCTTGATCGTGATCGATAAGAAGTACATAGGAGGAGATAGAATTTATATTGAGAAAAACTAGAGAAAAGCGAGTACGTAGACCCCATTTATAAAACTCATTCATTCAAGCATTCATCTAAAATAAAATCCAATCATCCACTAGTCAATAGTCTATAATCAATCTCATTTATTATCATACATATGACCATATGCATCAATAAATAATATTCACCTCATGAATAATAAAATCATTCCATACAAGCATCGATATCAATTAATGGGTAATAGTTTGCTAAATTTAGTTTTGAAACAAAATAAACTCTTTTATTTTAATCAAAAACAAAATTAAAATTAAAATCTTTTAATTTTTAGCAACCTAGAATCTTATTCCAGACAAAATAAACATCTTAATTTTAAACTTTTATCAATTAAATAAACCATTTATGTTAATTAAAGAAAAAAAATTAGTTTTATCAGACCCCCGCGCGCCACACCGCGCCCTTTTACCCCTGTGTGCCCCATAACCTACCGTGTTACCACCACTCACAACTATGGCCCATCACCACAGGCTAGTAACAACACGCTCAACATTTTCATTGGCAGTTTTCTATAGTCTTTGGCTATGATGAATCTAAACTTAAATTCTTCAATAGGATTTTTATTACTAGTCATGTCTCTGCGGTAAAGTGTTTTTGTGGATCATCTTTCTCTTTGGCACGATAACAAAGTACGCGGAGGAGGAAATATTTTTGAGTAAGGTAAAAAGTTGGTATTTGTTCGACGTTATATTAGATTCGGGCTAAATTGGTTAAGGGGCAGGATATATAAGCCTGATATAAGCTTTGATGGCCCAAAATGTTCATCCATGGCATTTCGGGCTACAATGACCCACTTCGGATAATAGTAGTTTTCTTCGGACTATATCACGTCGGCTTCATCATGTCGTTGGCTATCTACATACGACGGATATAAGGTCGAACGGTTCTCTAGAACCTCTATATAAAGCCTCCCAAGGGGATCGGGAGGTGATATAAGGTCGAACGGTTCTCCAGAACCTCTATAAAAAGCCTCCTTACTGGATCAAGAGCATTGTTATAGCGATATAAGGTCCTTACGATTCTTCAAAACCTCTATATAAAGTCTTCCTAAGGGAGAGCAATATCACGAAAGATATAAGGTTGGACGATTGTTTATAACCTAAATAAAGTCTCCCTTATGGGTCAGGAGCAATATTACGGAGATATATGGTCGATTATCTACATTTGACTTATGGTCGGGAACAACATGGGGTATGACTACTCAATGAGGACTAAAGTTCTTCGGGAAGGACAAGTTTCTCCTGAAATGATAAACATTCTTTGAGGCGAACATAAGTTCTCCGGAAGGATAGCGTTCTTTGTGAAGGTCAAGTTTATCTCAAAAGGATAAATATTCTTCGAGGAAGGAAATACGTTCTCCTGAAAGGATAAACTTTCTTCGGGAAGGATAAATTTCTCCTGAAAGGATAAATGTTCTTCAGGAAGGACAAACCCAAAAGGATAAACATTCTCCCAAAAGGATAAATGTTCTTTGGGAAGGACAAGTTTCTCCCGAATGAATAAACATTATTCGGGACTAACAAACATTTTCTGGAACAGAATAACGTTCTTCGGGATGAACAAATGTTCTCCCGAACAGACAACATTCTTCGGGACTACACGCCCTTCGGGCTAACATCCTTCGTGACTAAATCAAAATTCTCTCCTAGGGATCGAGAGCAATATTACAGAGATATAAGTCGGTTATTTACATTTGTCTTGTGGTCGGGAACGACACGGAGAGTGGCTACTTGACCAGAATTAGCATTCTCGAAAAGGATAAACATTCTTTGGGATAAACAAGCGTTCTCCGAAAGGACAATGCGTTCTTTGGGAAGGACAAGTTTCTCTTGAAAGGATAAACGCGTTGTTGAGGAAGACAAACGTTCTTCCGAAGCGGACATCGTTCTTGGGACGAACTTAACATTCTCCCGAATGGACAACGTTATTTGAGACATACTTAACATTCTTTCGAGTGGACTCACATTTTTTGGGACAGATATACGTTCTCCCAAATGAACTTAACGTCCTCCCGAACAAATAATTTTCTTGAGGACGGACTAACGTCATTCGGATGACGTCCATCATGACTAATTGATGTACTATCTTATTTTAAGTTCCTTATAATAAGGGTGTGGGGGGCAATGTTGGGGCGTGATTTTATGGTCCCGAATAATTTAGTGGGTCACGCCACGTGATATAATATTTTAATTAGGAGGGTTGACTTTTGAGGGATTCACAGTCCTAATTGACTTATAGTTCCCATACCTGATTTAACTTCCTACTTCTAAGGAAACCAAATCTAATCCAATTATGAGGGTTGTGGTTACAATAGGACTTTACATAAAGACTCATATTCCTACTCGGGGAAGGACATATAAAATTAAGGAGGTGTGATCAACTATAAATACATGGCCATAATTCAAGTTTCAGGTACCTCACATATAACTATATTTTTTACCTATTAAGTTCTAAACAAAAAACTAACAACTTTATTTAATAAAATTGCAATAAAACAATATTTTTATTATTAGATATGTGTTTTTAGGGGCAATGAGCCTTTGTTTAGCAACAAAAATATCTAATTAACTAAATATTTTATATATATTAAAATATACAAATATAATTATTCTAGTTTAAATATAATATTTTATTACACTGGTAATTTAGTTTTAGATTAAAATAATTTCCTTATAAAGATCATTACCTAATATTAATTATAATATAATTATATTAATAATATAAATTTCAATATACTTTTTATATTGAGATTTATGGATTTATAACAAAGCTTTTATTTAGTTTAGAATTATTGTTTTATAAATTTTAATTTATTTAAATTTCTAATAATAACGTATTATATACACAGTTTATTATTGTTATATAGGTTAGAAAGAAACAACTTCTTTTTGAATATCATTTACTGAATATAAAACAAGAGAATAAATTATATATGGATGATATGTAAAATTAAAGTTTTACACCCTCTAATAATATCATGTCATGTAGGGAATTCATAAAAAAAAAAATCAAAGGAAATTCAATATTCTTATAAAATTATACATAGTGTGTGGATGTCTAGATACATTCCTACCCCTCTTTATTGTAATGACCTTTGAATTTTGAAACTTCCATATCCTTTAAGCTTTGAAACTCCTATGACCTATGAATTTTGAAACTTCCAAGTATTTATATACATGTGCTTATAAATAGAAACATTTTCAAGAGAATGTAATATTCATACAAATACAACTACAACTTATATGAAATAAGAATATTATCTCTTTTTCCCTGATTATCATTGTTCTTAATATTTAGTATACTTTTATAACGCGTTATCAGCACGAATTGCTTCTCACCTTCGTCTTGAAGATAATCATATTTGGTTTAAAGGAGAAGGTATGTTTATCTATTATTTATATATGTATAAATTTATCTCCTATATCCATTTTCAATACAAATTATAAGTATACAACACATAATTTTTACTATATTTTATAAATGATTAACATAACCTACAAATAAACTACTTGGACCAAATATTCAGAGAAACTATAATATCATTTGTCGAATTCTATTGGTAAGTTAAACTACAGTAGATGCATAATATGCAATAATATATTCAATGATTATTCGGACAGCGTTATCATTTCTGCAATCGTAATGTTTCCTTTTTATGGTCAAATATTTTTTTTACCTTCTACTTCTATAAAGGATGAAAATAACGTCTTTTATTGTTTGGAAAATTCCAAATGAATATGATTGTATACTGCTATTATGATAAACATATTTGAAAATTATATTATAACATTTTGAGTCTATTTAAATGCTATAATCATTCCACCCCAATTCTCCCACTTTGAAAGTGACTAGAGAAGGGTTAAATATTTTTATTGTCTTCACATAAATTTATTTTTAGTATATTTAGTATATTTTTATAATTATATATTTATATAGTTGTCAAATCTTATGAATTTGAATATTTTGCCCATGATATATATCGAGCAAAAATTACTTGTCATGGACTCTTGATACTAATATTCATATAAAGACAAAGAACTTTGGAGATATAATTAAGATTGATAATCATGCATCCATGCAGGATCACACAAAATCAATGATTTTTATTCGCCATCATCTCCATGGAAAAAAATATTGATAAATGTAAAACCCCAAATTTTACGAATAAAGATTTAATTTTCTCGAAATATTTTTTTGAATATTATGGTGTGGATTTGAGATAATATTATAGTTGTGGGTAGTATTTATAAATTTTGAAAAGTACGCAAGTTGTTATATAATATTCGATTGGTCGGAGAATATTCTTTTTGTCTGGGAATATCCGTACGACGGTACAATCATTGGTGAACCCCACAACGGAATTATTGTCGGATTGAGAAAATGACAAAAATATTTTTATGAAAATAACGGCGGAAGTTTTACCGTTAAAAGCTGTTGAACTACTCATTAGTAAAGTACATGCGATGTCTGGCGTGGTTGCATAGTAGCTACACGGTATTGATTATTATACGTGAAGTCACTCGATTTTGTTCAATTATTGCTACGATAATTCTTTGCATAGTATCTCACGTTATTTGATTCAATTATTGTCAATATTTTATATATTATTAAATCAATAATTGAGATAACGAAGTTATTAATATTATTATTTGCAATATTAACGATGTCTAGAAGTTCTGCCAATGAGAGGTTTGGTCACCTAATTGAGCGCCAATAGGGAGAAATCCTTATCGGAAAGCCCCCTCATTCCTAGGAACGACCTGGTTGTTAAATATTGTGAGTTATAATATTAATGATGAATAAGTTCGTGTTGATTAAAGATGAAATTGATAGTTCCATTGAGTTGGAATTATTAGTGTTAGTGGAAATCGACATTTATTTTGATAATAATTGATGTCTGGAGATTATATTATTCAATCGAGTATTCGGGGCAATTTTCGTGTCGGAGTACTATTCACGAATTACTATTCATGAGTTACTATTCACCTGATTACTATTCACTCTAGTATTATTCACTCGGGTATTTGGGATACTTTTTGTGTCAGAGTACTATTCACGGGTTACTATTCACCCGATTACTATTCACTCTAGTATTATTCACTCTGGTATTTGGGACACTTTTTGTGTCAGAATACTATTCACAGGTTACTATTCGCGGGTTACTATTCACTCTAGTATTGTTCACTCGGGTATTTGGGTCACTTTTCGTGTTGGGGTACTATTCCCGAAGTACTATTCACGGGGTACTATTCACCCAAAAAATATATTTCCTTTCGGTCCAAATCATTTTTGGGTACAATATTATTCCATGAGGAAATGTGCTAATTTTTCAGACCATTGGTTCAAATTATAATAGTAAATCATTATAGATCGTTGGTTTAAAGTTTTAATAGTAAATCAATATGGATCGCTGGTTTAAAGTTTTAATAGTGAATTAGTATGGATCGTTGCTTTAAGTTTTAATAGTAAATCAATATGGACCGTCCGTTTAAAAGTAAATCAATCTGGACCGTTCATGAATTAGTTACTATTCAGTCCATTCTCCTATAAATAGAAGTTCATTCCTTCATTATTTCTTACGAATTCACTAAAACTCTAGAGAGAGAAATTATAGAGAGAAATAAGAAGAGAAGTCTGCTACCTCCCTTTTCCAATATCCAGCTTTCTTCTAGGTAAGGGATATTACTTGTTGTACTAAGTAAAGGGTAATATTTCTTTTCAGTATTCATGAAGAGAACTTCTGTTATTCCATTCTTTATTATTACATTGGAATAACTTTTGTATCTGTGGACTCCTTATACTTGGTGAAATTCTTCATTATTCCATTCTTTATTATTATGATGGAATAACCTATCTATCTTAATCTGCATATACATGGTGAAATTCTTACATTATTCCATTCTTTATCATTACATTGGAATATCACATGCAATTGCGTATTACGCTGACACAGTTCCATTAATTATTATTACTGTTGGAATAACTCAGAATGTAATGCGATCATGGCATGCGTGGTGATTTCATTGTTATTCCATTCTTTATTATTCTATTGGAATATCCTCATCGATGTAATTTACTTTGACACGGTTCTATTAATTATTATTACATTGGAATAACTTTTATGCATGCGATTATCATCATGCATGGTGATTTCATTTGTTATTTCATTCTTTATTATTACATTGGAATATCACATGGGTGCGCGATTTCACTTTGACACAGTTCCTTTCTTTATTATTCTATCGAATATCACGTGTGCGATCTACGCGTTCTGCATGACTGAATTCCATTATTTTTATTATGTTGGGATTAACTTTTATGCATGCGATCTATCGCATGCATGGTGAATTCTTCAGTTATTCCATTCTTTATTATTACATTTGGGAATAACACATGCATGCGATCTATCGCATGCATGGTGAATTCTTCAGTTATTCCATTCTTTATTATTCTGTTGGAATAACTTGTCTATGTGGATTACCACATGCATGGTGAATGATCATTTGTATTCATTCCTTATTAAATTGTGGAAATGATTTGTTTACGTAGATTACGATGAAAGTCATAATATAAGCATTGGACTGATAAAAATTATGGGTATATGTAGTATTAGTAAGTGTTATGATGAGTTATGTTGGTCATTATGTGAAAACATTAAAGTTTCTTAGAAATCACAAAGGGTTGAAAATCAGATTTTGGTAAAAATAGAACATGAAATTCAATTGACCATATCTCTTATTATAATTTAAATTTTTGAGTGTGGTCAAGTTCTAGAGTTAGATCTAGGAGTTTTCTAACTTATCCAAGTGGAATCACTGGAAAAGGTGTTATAGATTTTAGTGTTACCTGATTTTAGCAAAGGACTCAAAAACTGAAAAGTACCAAAAAGCTACTACCCACTATTTTGTAAGGGTTATTTCGGCCACTTAATTTGTGAGAAAAATTTTGGTCTTTTAGGACACGAAAATATATGGTATAAAGTACCTCCTGTCCAAAAATGAGCTCATTCCGACTTAAAATGAGCAAGTTATGACTATTTCAATATTTAGGTTTTTCCGAATGAAAAATGCTATAACCGAGTTCTATAACTTCATGATGACCATGAAATTTAAATCGAAGCTCACATTAACATGTGTAAGATCCTGCCAAGATTTGGGAATTTCTGGAGTTAAACTTGAGGTAGCTAATTTCTTAAGGAATTAATTAGAAATTAATTTTCGAAAAATACTTAAGGGAGTTGAAAAATTATAAAAAAAATACTTGTTGTGTATGAAATATATGTATATATGTTTGGACAAAGGATAGAAAAATAATAAGTTAATTTGGTAATTTTTCATGAAAATGGTTTACTTACAAACATATATGAGTTAAATATGTTATGTGAAGTTGAAGAATTGGTAAATAGGATTTTAGGGCTTGAAAATCCAATATAAAGGTATATCTGATTTTTTGATAAGGGATTTGATCATTGGTGATGAAATCTTATGAGTATGACATTTTGAATGATTAAATGCATTATTTAGAAAAGTGTAAACAATTAAATTAAATTGTTTATAAGTTTAAGAAGTGATTAAAATATTGTTATAATATTAACAAAATTAGATTATGAGTTATTTAAGTGATGGATAATATTTGGATAAATTTAAAGTCTTTAATATTTATCCTTGTTTTCGTTGATTAATACTTATATTATTGTCATCATCCTTATGCTTATATTGTGATGAAAGTCATCTTTGGCTTACGTGCAGAGATGAACTTGGTATGATTAATGAGGAGATTATTCGGTATAATCATGATCGTAATGTAACGAATGATGTGGTAAAAGTCTTCATTGTCCTGTAGTTCATTGGTGGACAGTTGTTGGTATGATTATGACCAGGAATTATTCGGTATAATTATGACCATTGATGATTACATGAATACCCTTGGCCGTGGTGCAAGGTTGATGTGGTTTATTTATTAAGTTGAGTCTCAACGATAAAGTTGATGAAAATCTTTTTAAATCATAGAAGATAGTAGATTTTATGCTCTACTTGACTTTTCTAATGGATTGCTTATTCCGCTGCAGTTAAACTTGATATCTATTGTATTTTATCAGTTTAACATTGTTCAAGGCTAATGATAATTTATTCTGCATTATCTTAGTCATAATATTTCTTACTGGGCTAGTTGAACTCACCCTTTCTTTCACTGTTCTCTTTAGGAAATGAGAACGTAACTGGGACTAGTCGGGGAACGGAGTGACGGTCCAGATGATAGCATTAGTAGTCCTCACTATTCTGTTAAATAGTGTGATAATAAATGTAATGAGGACTTCATTGAGTTTGTATACTGTCTAGATGATAATATACGTATTAAAACTCTAAGATTATGTTTTGTCGTATTTTACACGCACGGTTGTATAATTAAGTTGTATTTGAATTTTGTACCATGTATTTGGCGACTCAAGATGGGTGATGTATACCGTTTGGGGGCGTCCACGGTTGGTATCAAAGCTTAGGGATATGATCCTTGGTTGAGATGTGAGATAAGAACTAGGAGGGAGGATGGAGAATTCCTTCGCTAGTATGACCTACCTAACTTTATTTGGTATTTAATTGGTCGGTCGAGTATAGGGGGGATAATATGTGATATGTCAATTAACCCTTGTTTTGTGACAAATGATTGAAAATGGCATCCGAAAATGTTGAGATAAGCAATGGAGCAAAATAATATAAACCGTATCGCGAGACGAGGCTAAGTTTGCGAGTTATCCCGGTTTTGCATCCCATTTGGTCGATAATGAGGAGCGAATGACATGAATGATTCTAAGAGGTTTGAAACCCGATATACGTCAATACCTCATTTCACATAAACTTTGTTTATACTTAGATGTTGTGAATAGGGCTCAGTTATTGGAGCGCGATAATGAGTTAGCACAACCAAAAGGTAACGACCAACAACACGATAATAATCGTACCGGTGGCAACGGCCATCGGAACAATGATGACCATTGTGGGGGAAATTATCATGCCAATAATGGTAACCACTTCGGTGGTAATCATAGCCAAGATAATAGAAGTGGAAATTTCAAGAAGAGAAGGTCATTTAGCTCGATTTTGTCGTATAGTGAAGTCAAGTCCAGCTGGGAAGATGGCACCAAAGGCGGATACGGACAAAACAAAGTCGATGGTTTCAGGAAGAGCATTTTTCGTGACTTCTCAAAAAGCGAATAACCTGAACGAAGTTAGAACGGGTTAGTTAATTATAAAATTTTGTGAAGTCTATACCTTATTAGATATCAGTTATACCCATTCTTTTATCTCTCTTGCTTGCGTTCAATGTTTAAATTTGACTCCGGAGAAATTAGACTTTGATTTATCTGTTGAAACTCCGTTAGGAGAAACCTTCATTACATGTGCTATCCAAGTCTTGGATGAGAGTCACGGTTTTGAATGATATTTCTATTGTTAATAAATTTCCTGACGTATTCTTGAAGACTTCTTAGCCTACCCCAGAACGTGAAATTGAATTTTGTATTGACCCCAATACAAAACCCATTTCTTCAACCCTTAAATATTTCTTCACCCAAAACGAATGTATAATGCGTCAAAGACGATGGCTCCAGCTGTTGAAGGTTACGACCATTCAATATCATCATGGAAGAGCGAACGTGGTAGCTGGCGCGTTGAGTAGAAGATCGTATGCGTTTACGAGTGCGATGTTGTTAACATAAATACCCATTTCGTATAACTTACAAATGATGGAGATAGAGTTAAAGACTCTAGGGACCCATGTGAAGATAATGAATAGAATCAACTTTAATCGATAAAGTTAAAGCCGCTCAAGCTACACACCCGAATCTGATGAATGTGAAAAAGAAGGTTCAAGAAGGCATTATCTCAACCCTCGATTTAATTGGACCATTTGAAATCCTCGATGGAGTAGGAACTGTGGCCTATAGACTCGTTTTACCGTTAAGTATGTTGCGTGTTCATAACATTTTTCACGTATCGATGTTACGTAACCCGAACCACATTATTAAATTAGAACTAGACGATATAGCAGAAGATTTAACATATGAGGAGATACATGTTAAAATCTTGGATAAGAAGGATCGTATTCAACACTCAAAGGTTTTACCTCAAGAGTTAGAATTTGAAATGAAATCAAGGTATTCTCACCTCTTCGGCATACCAGGTACGTACGTAAATTTCGAGGGCGAAATTTCATAAGGAGGGGAGATTGTAAAACCCCAAATTTTACGAATAAAGATTTAATTTTCTCAAAATATTTTTTTTAATATTATGGTGTGGATTTGAGATAATGTTATAGTTGTGAGTAATATTTATAAATTTTGCAAAGTATGCAAGTTGTTATATAATATTCGATTGGTCGGGGAATATTCTTTTTATCGGGGAATATCCGTATGACGATACAATTATTGGTGGACCCCACAACGGAATTATTATCGGATTAAGAAAACGACAAAAATATTTTTATGAAAATAACGGCAAAAGTTTTACCGTTAAAACTATTGAACTACTCAGTAGTAAAAGTACAGTAATACGTGTGATTACATAGTAGCACACGGTATTGATTATTGATGCTTACGTGAGAAGTCACTCAGTTTTGTTCAATTATTGCTACAGTAATTGCTACATAGTATCTCACGTTATTTGATTCAATTATTGTCAATATTTTATAAATTAATAAATCAATAATTGAGATAACGAAGTTATTAATATTATTATTTGCAATATTAACGATGTCTAGAAGTTCTACCAAGGAGAGGTTTGGTCACCTAATTGCACGCCAATAGGGAGAAATCCTTATAAAAAAAAGCCCCCTCTTTCCTGAGAACGACCTGGTTGTTAAATATTGTGAGTTATAATATTAATGATGAATAAGTTCGTGTTGATTAAAGATGAAATTGATAGTTCCATTGTGTTAGAATTATTAGTGTTAGTGGAAATTGACATTTATTTCGATAATAATTGATGTCTGGAGGTTATATTGTTCAATAGGGTATTCGGGGCACTTTTTGTATAGGAGTACTATTCACGAATTACTATTCACAAGTTATTATTCACCTGATTACTATTCACTCTAGTATTATTCACTCGGGTATTTGGGACACTTTTCGTGTCGGAGTACTATTCACGGGTTACTATTCATGGGTTACTATTCACCCGATTACTATTCACTCTAGTATTATTCACTCGGGTATTTAGGGCACTTTTCGTGTTAGAGTACTATTCATGGGTTACTATTCGCGGGTTACTATTCACCCGATTACTATTCACTCTAGTATTGTTCACTCGGGTATTTGGGACACTTTTCGTGTCGGGGTACTATTCACCCGAAAAATATATTTCTTTTCGGTCCAAATCATTTTTGGGTACAATATTATTCCATGAGGAGATGTGCTAATTTTTTAGACTGTTGGTTGAAATTATAATAGTAAATCAATATGGATCGTTGGTTTAAAGTTTTAATAGTAAATCAATATAGATCGCTGGTTTAAAGTTTTAATAGTAAATCAATATGGATCGGTGGTTTAAAGTTTTAATAGTGAATCAGTATGGACCGTTGCTTTAAGTTTTAATAGTAAATCAATATGGACCGTCCGTTTAAATGTAAATCAATCTGGACCGTTCATGAATTAGTTACTATTCAGTCCATTCTCCTATAAATAGAAGCTCATTCCTTCATTATTTCTTACGAATTCACTGAAAGTCTAGAGAGAGAAATTATAGAGAGAAATAAGAAGAGAAGTCTGCTACCTCCCTTTTCCAATATCCCATTTCTTCTAAGGTAAGGGATATTACTTGTTGTACTCGTAAGGGGTATTATTTCTTTCGTATTCATGAAGAGAGCTTCTATTATTCCATTCTTTATTATTACATTGGAATAACTTTTGTATCTGTTTACTCCCTATATTGGTGAAATTCTTACATTATTCCATTCTTTATTATTATGATAGAATAACTTTGTCATGTCGCGATACCGCATACATGGTGAAATTCTTCTGCTATTCCATTCTTTATCATTCTGTTGGAATATCTTATCAGTGCGTATTACGCCTGACCTGGTTCCATTAATTATTATTCTGTTAGAATAACCTGTATGTGCGGTCTATGGCATGCGTGGTGATTTCTGTTGTTATTCCATTCTTTATTATTCTATTGGAATATCCCGCCGGTGTAATTTACTTTGACTGGTTTCTATTAATTATTATTGTGTTGGAATAACACATGCGTCTGCGATCTATCACATGCACGGTGATTTATGTTGTTATTTCATTCTTTATTATTACATTGGAATATCCGCATCGGTGAGAATTTCGCTTTGACTTGGTTCCGCTTCTTTATTATTACGTCGAAATATCACATGCTCGTGCATTTACGCATTGACTGCTTCCATTATTTTTTATTATGTTGGGATTAACCACATGCGCATGCGATCTATCGTATGCATGGTGAATTCTTGATTATTCCATTCTTTATTATTCTATTGGAATAACTCATGCATGCGATCTATCGCATGCATGGTGAATTCTTCATTATTCCATTCTTTATTATTACATTGGAATAACTTTTGTCATGTGGATTACCACATGCATGGTGAATGATCCTTTGTATTCATTCCTTATTAAATTGTGGAAATGATCTGTTTACGTGGATTACGTTGAAAGTCATAATATAAGCATTCGACTGATAAAAATCATGGGTATATGTAGTATTAGTAAGTGTTATGATGAGTTATGTTGGTCATTATGTGAAAACATGAAAGTTTCTTAGAAATCACAAAGGGTTGAAAATCAGATTTTGGTAAAAATGGAACATGAAATTCAATTGACCATATCTCCTATTATAATTCAAATTTTTTAGTGTGGTCAAGTTCTAGAGTTAGATCTAGGAGTTTTCTAACTTATCCAAGTGGAATCACTGGAAAAGGTGGTGTAGATTTTTGTGTGGACTGATTTTAGCAAAGGAGTCAAAAACTGCAAAGTACCAAAAAGCTACTGCCCATAATTTTGTAAGGACTGTTTCGGCCACTTAATTTGTGAGAAAAATTCCGGCCTTTTGGGACATGGAAATATATGGTATAAAGTACCTCCTGTCCAAAAATGAGCTCATTTCGACTTAAAATGAGCAAGTTATGACTATTTTAATATTTACGTTTTTTTACAACGAAAAATGCTATAATCGGAGTTCTATAACTCCGATGACAATGAAATTTAAACTGGAAGCTCACGTTAACATGTGTAAGATCCTGCCAAGATTTGAGAATTTTTAGAGTTAAACTTGAGGTAGCTAATTTCTTAAGGAATTAATTAGAAATTGATTTTTCAAAAATACTAAAGGGAGTTGAAAAATTATAAAAAAATACTTGTTGTGTATGAAATATATGTATATATGTTTGGACAAAGGATAGAAAAATAATAAGTTGATTTGGTAATTTTTCATGAAAATAGTTTAGTTACAAACATATGAGTTAAATATGTTATGTGAAGTTGAAGAATTGGTAAATAGTATTTTAGGGCTTGAAAATCCTATATAAGGTGTATGCAGATTTTTGATAAGGGATTTGATCATTGGTGATGAAATCTTATGAGTATGGCATTTTTGAATGATTAAATGCATTATAACTCTTAGATTATGTGTTGTCGTATTTTACACGACTGTTGTATAATTAAGTTGTATTTGAATTTTTTACCATGTATTTTGTAAGACCCCGAATTTTATGAAATAAAAGTATTCAGTTTTTCTTATAATGGTTAAATTGATTTCAATATCATTACACCAGAATATTGGTAAGATTTTTCTTGTGAAATTCTTATTTTTTATCTCGGAGTTACTATTCACGAGTTACTATTCATGAGTTACTATTCATAAATTACTATTCACGAGTTACTATTCATGAGTTACTATTCACGAGTACTATTCACGAAGCATGATAATTTTTTTTACGTAAGAAGGCACTACTCAATAATTGTTACAGTAATTACTGTTCAATATTTTATTTTATTGATTCAATAATTGATACGTTGATATTTTATATTATTGTTGTTTCAATAATTGTCACGACAAAGTATTTCCCATTATCAGATCAATAATTCATATTATTTGAATAATATTATTAGATAACATTATTGGAAATGTCTAGAAAGTTCTGTCAAGGAGAGGTTTGGTCACCTAATTGCGCGCTAGTAAGGAGAAATCTTTATCGGAAAGTCCCATCTTTCATGGGAACGGCCTGGTTGTCATTATTGTGATTCAGTAATATTATTTGTGAATAATTAATTATTGATTTATATGATAAGGAAAATATTTATTTTATGTGGATATAGATGGAGAAAAATTTTCATGTGACAATTGTTGAAAATTGTTATTTTATCTTTTCTGATAAAATATTTCATTTAAATATATTATTATATTATAGTAATATAATAATGGTGATATTTTTACAATGAATGTGTGATATATGAATAAATGAGGAGGAAGAGTATTTTTGTTGCATTAAATGTTTAACACATGTTTTGTGTGTTGGTGGACATAATTTTTGACTGAAATTTGATTATAGCCTGTAAAATTGTCCGTATGTGGATTTCGGTCAATTTATGTTTGAAATTTGGAAAAACTTTCTTCTGCAAAGTTGTAGAGAATTAAATTTCCTATGGAACAGACATAAGATTTGAATTCTTCTCTCTCTATATTATCGAGCGTATTCTTGTGAGTATTTTGATACTTTGAGTGTTACTATACGGTGCAAGTTCATTCAGCGTTATTGCCGACATTCCAGTCAAAAGTACTGTTCTTTTGAGGTAAGGGATATTGTCGTTATTATGTAAGAGATTGTAAGGGTTATTATGTTTCTTCAGTTTCATAATTTTTCTAACCTTCAAAAATTCTGTAAAATTTTGAAATGATAATTTGATGAGTTTTCTTGATTGTGTCCAAAAATGGCAATTTTTGGATGTATAGATTAAGAGTTATGAATTTTATGGGAAAAGACTATTTTAAAAGTAAACCCTTATAACTCTTTGTGGTTAACTCCAAAATTGGTGAAATTTTTATTGGGAGTACATGTAGATAATATCAGTATACCCTGTAAATTTTGGAATTTTTGGATAAAAGTACAATTTATGATAAATGTCTAAATATTCGGCAGTTTTGGCCATATGAAAAATAGTAAATGAATTTTAAAAACTCTGAGCAAAATATATGTTCAATACGGGACTATGTTCTACTAAATTCCATAAAAGAAAATTTGTTTGTACACTGATTTGGTATTTTTCATGAAAATGGACTAGTTATGAGTAAATGAATTAAATATGTTATGTGAAGTATGAAAATTGGAAAATATGATTTTATGGCTTGAGAATCATATATGAGGTATATGCAAATTTTTGATGAGGATTTTGGTTATTGGTGATGAAATCTTATGAGTTTGGCATTTTAGGATGATTAAATGCATTAATTAATAAAGTGTAAACAATTAAAATAAATTGTTTATAAGTTTAAGAAATGATTAAGATATTGTGGTAATATAAATAATATTAGATTATGAGATTATTAAGTGGTTTATAATATTTGGATTAAGGTGTTATGAAATCATTGATTTATGAATCTTATTCTTGAAATTAAATGCAGTTGTTGATCATATTGTTTTTATTATCATATATAACATTTTTATAATTCCGATGATGAAATTTCTCTTTGACTTAAGTGTAAAGATGGGTAGATTATTGGTATGATCGTGACTATGGGTTCTCTTTGGCCAGTAGTGCAAAGATGAATTGTTGACTGGTATGATCATGACCATTGAATTTATAAACGATTATCTTTAGCTTAAGTGCAAAGGTGAATCGATCAACATGGTTATAATTATTGTATATATAAATTCTGAAATGATTATATATTTCTTTGAGATATGAATATCTTTGGCCCGTAGTGCAAAGATGACTTGTTGTTAAATATCTTTGGCCTGTAGTACAAAGATGAATTATTGGTGAATATCTTTGGCCCGTAGTGCAAAGATGACCTGTTGTTGAATATCTTTGGCCCGTAGTGCAAAGATGAATTTATTAGTATGATTATGAACAGGAAGTGTGATTTGGTATAACCATGATCTTTGATATTTCATCGTCCTGGATGGGAAAAGGAATTTGGAACCACAAATATGATTATGAGTTATTCATATGATTGTGGACAGGAACTGTTGATTGATGTTACACGGATAAAACATTGTTGGTGGACTTTTAACATAGAGAAAATAATAGACATTATGGTCTATTTGACTCTTCTAATGGATTGTTCGTTCCGCTGCAACTATGGTTGAAAAGTTTTATCATCTACCATATGTTCTAAATCTCTGATTTATTTCTGACGATGGCTATTGATAATTTAATTATTTTTAGTTATGATATTCTTTACTTGGTTATTTGTGCTCACCCTTTTGCTTCACAATTCCTTTCAGTTAACAAAAGAGTGTAGGCGGGTGGTCGGCGGGGATAACGAGGAAATAGAAACGATGGTCTATAGTCATTGAGGTTCTCCTAAATAGTATGGAAATAATTTTATTGAGAACTTTAGATAAGTGTGTCGTATTCATTTGATATTTCGTTTTGGTGAACTGAATAGGGTGAGGTGAACCCAACTTTTGAAGGGTGTTTTATCACTATCATACAAGATGTCTAATGTCATACAACCTCGAGTTATCATAACATAGAGTTGTGCACATCCACTTGCTAAGTATATCTACGAGCACTACCTATATGATCTTGGAGTTTGGTTGAAACATAATGTTCAATCGCAGACGATGGACATAGTTATATGTCAAGAGAAGACTCACCATTGGAAGGAACATGATAGTAATCTTCTCGTTTTTCTTTGGGATCTATTGGATCAACCAAGGATAATTCTCTGGACATATGATATCTATCATAACTTAGATTCATGGCCTCCTATGTACGAAGGTTTCCTTGAGCACTTTCAAAAGATTTTAATTTCTAAAACAGTTATTGACTGTACCTTTTTGTAATGTATCAATGTGAGGTGTTGTCCATAGTTGGGACATGAGTCACAGTTGGTATTAAAACTCATAGTATATGTGTTGTTGTATTTTAAAGTTGTGACAATTGTAGTAATAAAGTTGTAGTTATTTTACATGCTAGATAAGGCACTTTTAGAAGGGGTTGAATAAGTGTGGATAAAACTTAACCAATTAAAACTTTAAAAATATTTAATGTTAACAAAAATTCTCAATGATGAAACAAATAATTAAATTTTGTTTATTTAAGCAAATCAATTAACTTGAAAGATGTAACAAATAGTTAAATTAAAAAAATAAAATAACCAAGATTTTTTACGTGGTTTTTTACAAATGGTTATTACCCTCTAAAATAATAGCCTAGTCCACGTCCAATACCAACTAGTATTGGAGACTCACTTTTATTTCTTTAAAAGACCCTTGTTACAAATCAGATTCTATAAAATTGAATCACAACAATTCACTTGAACACTCTTGCTCCTTGTGCACCAATGCACCCCTTAAGCAACCTATGCTTCCTTGAACTCATTTTGTAAAAAAAATCTTAATCCACCTGGATTAAATTCCTTTAGACAACACTTAGTCTAAAAAATTAAGATTACAATAATAGAGGTCTAATGATCAAAGCAAATAAATAATTTAACAATGCAAGGCACAACTGGTGAATGCAATGATCAAGTAATAAAAGATAGATACCACCAATATAAAGCTCACGAAAGTTAACTGAAAATATCAATTGATTAGTAGCTCAAAATTTGCACCAAGAATAGTTTTCCAAGTATGTGAGTGCAAAATATTAAATCAAGTGTTGTGTTTTATCACTAATCTCAGTTCTTCTTATATAGCCCAAAATATTATCGTTGTCAAATAATTGTTCAGTTGTCAAACTTTGTTTACGTTACTACTGATAAGAACCGTCCCAACAAAACAACCGTTGAAAGCAAAAACAAATATCTTAGATAGTTACAAACATATGTTGGGCTCTTCAATCAGTTACCACAAAGAGACCAAGTCAGATAAAACACTTCTTGACTTTTCAATTTTCACAACAATAAAGTCTGCAGCCAGTTATAACAAAAGATATCATGATAATAATTTCCAACTCTCAAGGATAATCAGGACTTTATATTTCCAAGGCATGTGTTAAGTGAAACCTTACCGCCATATATAATGCCTTTTACCAAGATATGTGCAATTAAACTTCTAACAGATAATGATCACACCTTAGTTGGCAAAAACAAATTCTCTAAGTTACCAACATATATAAAACTCAATTAATTCAGACAAAACTTTTTCGCATGCATGCTAATTAAATCAGTTTTCTCAAATAGCAATACCATATATTAGACATGCATAATTAATTCACATTTTAATGCACACATAAAATGTCCTAGAGCCTTGTATTAAAAAATCAAATATTTGCAATGACCTTACATATTTTTCTTAGGACTCAAAACGTCTTCATTCTTCTTGAATAATCCATCAAACAATTCTTGAAACAATTTCCTGAAATTCACAATGAAGACTTTAGTACCAATGAACAAGTCATCATCAAAACATTAGGTTAGAATATCATATACCAACATTCTCCCCTTTTTGATGATGACAACATAAAAATTATAACTCCCCTAAATTCATGCATATAACTTTTTAAACTTTTTCAGAAAAATTTAAATATCGACTAAACCATATGTTAATATCATATCAATCAAATAATAATGTAATTAAACACAAATCATAATATTAACTAAGTAAAACCAAAACCAACAGTCTTAACACCTAGGCAAACATGCCTACCAAAAACCAAACCAAGTGAAACCATAGTCTTTGAAAAATTAAAAAATAATCATAAATTATACTTAAAATCTCCCCTTTGTCATCATGCAAAAGGAAAAAATAAGATCAAAATCAATCAATATCCTCGAGATTAGCCTTTGTTCAACGAAATGTAAGTAAGGATGATGTGATGAAGGCGATGAAAGACGCTTCTTCAAAGTGTAATCGTCAAGCAAGTCGAGGATATATAAAGGTTGTAGGAGAAAGTTCCATATCCGTAAAATCACCCTTGTATTCAGCCATCCAATTGTTCATCGGCCATTCTAGGATTGGAGAATACATTGTTGGAACATGAAACCTTTGTCCCACATCATTGAACCTGGTCGCCATAAAATCAGCAAGCTCCCCGAGTTGATAACTAATAAACTTTACCTCTTGACTTAACTGACATGTGTTCCTATTAAATTTCCTTTGAAGTGCTTCAACCATAGCCATTGTCTGAATCTCAAAACCCGCCTGAAGATCAATAAATTCATCTTCAACACGATGATACAGTTTATTAATTTCTGGAGCGTCCATCGGTAGTTTCCCTTTCTCAAGAATCACAAGTCGATTTCTTATTTCGACCAAATCAGCTTTCACAGAATTTTGATTTTGCATAATCTCATTTAAAACATTCATAATGTCAGACCCATGAGAATTTAGCAAAGAGGATGAAGATAAGTCGGGAGTAGGAGAAATAGGAAGAGGATCAAGGAGAAGACGAACAAACTCACTAGCATGAAAAGTAATAAGAGATTTTGTCAGATTAGTAGTATCAATAAGCTCATGATTTGTGACAAAAATTTCATCATCAAAAGATATTTTGAAATGTTGGAAGAGTTTTGTTAAAAACTTGCTATAAGGAAGACACTTCTTGGTTTGACGAATGCAACTTTGCATATGAGACAACATCATTTGAGAAAAATTGAAAGATTTTCCCTTAAGAATCATAGCCACAACCACTAAATCTTGATAGGTAAAATCTGCTCCACCACCAAGTCGTGGAAACAAATTATACCTAACCAACTTATGTAACACACAGGCAGTAGGACACACATTCACAATTTTTGGAAGAAATAGAGATGTAAGAGAATAATCATTCATAACAATATGAAGTTGTTCCAATGGATGAAAAGGAATATTAGCAACACCTTTAAGAGTAAAAGGACAAGGTCCAGTAGAAGAAATACCAAGAATGCTACCAAAATCAATACTAGTGAAAAATAATGACTTACCCTTAACAAATGTTGTAAAACAATCCCCATTGCATTCAAGATTAGTATAAAATTGTTGGACTAATCTAGGATAAGAAATCTTAGGAGGAAGCAACATAGGGGATATTTTGCAATCAGTGAATAGTTTTTCCAGAACAGAGTGTTTGAGATAAAATAGATCCAGAGATTTTTCATACACAAATTGTTTTATAGCAATTGAATTTTTAAAACGAGTTTCAAAACTAGACCCTCTGAAGAAATTTTCTTGCATATCAAAGGAAGATGAAAATGGATTTACCAGATTTGAAGGAGACTCTGGCTGTGAGGAAATTTGTTCTTCATATACAGGCTGCTTCAACTTGCTCCGGTGAGATGGTTCTACTTTGGAAGCTTTTAAGAAAGAAAAACTAGAATCCGAGTCGTCAGATAATATGGTGGCATCAGACAACACATGCACAGAAGATTTCTTATGCACTCGCTTGGATTTCATCTTTGTTCCCGTAAGGTTCTTCAACGAAGATCCTTCTTCGTTTGATTTCCCAGAAGATCGATTGCTAGCCTTGGTTTTCATGGTGTTATAGATTTGTGAAAGTGAAACAAGAGGTTTTAGGTAAATGATGGAGGTGTAAGATCTAATAATGAAGAGAGCTGAAGATATAAAGATACACGAAAATAGAAGTTAATCAAGAGTCTGTCACCGAAAGACGTGCGTCTTTTCAATTTTGAAAAACTGTTCGACTGCTGTTCCAAGTTTCAAGGTAGAAGTCTTTACGTTTCCCACTTAATTGATATCCGGTGATAAACATTGATTTTTAATAGACCCGTGTATCTAGAATATTGTAAGGAATGTCTAACAGATATATTTTATCAGATATCATGCAGAAAATAAATAATTTCATATAAGATGTAAACTGCATGTAGTTAAATGTAATTATACCATACACATTCCAAGTTCTCTTCGTAGCAAACAAAACCTTTCCTCACTCATGGGTTTAGTAAAAATACCAGCTAATTGTTTTTCCATAGGAATAAAAATTAATTTAACTAACCCTTTAGAAACATTATCCCTTAAAAAATGATGCCTTACCTCTATATGTTTTGTACATTAATGTAAAACGGGATTCTTTGATATGTCAATAGCACTAGAATTATCACAATATATAGGCACATTATTGCATATTATATCAAAATCACACAAAGTTTGTTTCATCCATAATATTTGAGAACAACAACTCCCTGCAGCTAAATATTCACCCTGATCCGTAGTTGATAAAGCAACTGATGTTTGCTTTTTACTATGCCACGAAACAAGACTATGTCCCAAAAATGTACAAGCACCACTTGTACTTTTTCTATCAATTTGAAATCCTGCATAGTCAGCATCTAAATAACCCATTAGATCAAAATGATTACATATAGGATAAAATAACCCTAAATTTATAGTACCACTTAAATATTTAAAAATTCTTTTAACTGCTTGTAAGTGGGATTCTTTGGGTTTTGCTTGAAATCGAGCACAAAGACATACACTATACATTATATCAGGTCTAGATGCAGTTAGATATAATAAAGAGCCAATCATACCTCGATATTTAGTTACCTCTACATCTATACCTTTATCATCTGATGTGAGCTTTATCGATGTACTCATTGGTGTAGCCTTTGGGTTGGTTCCTTCAAAATCAAATCTTTTAAGTAGTTCTTTTGTGTACTTGGTTTGATGAATATAGATCCCTTCCTTTGTTTGCTTGATTTGAAGTCCCAAAAAGTAATTTAACTCTCCCATTAAGCTCATATCAAATTCCTTATGCATACACTTTGAAAACCACTCACAAAGAAAATCATTAGTAGCACCAAATATTATATCATCTACATATATTTGAACAATGATTATTTCTTGTTTTTCATGTTTAATAAATAATGTAGAATCTATTTTACCTCTAGTAAAACCACTTGAAATAAGATACTTACTCAACCTCTCGTACCAAGCCCTTGGAGCTTGTTTGAGACCATAGAGAGCTTTCTTTAGCTTAAAAACATGATTTGGATATTTCTCATGTTCGAATCCAGGAGGCTGTTTGACATAGACTTCTTCATTGATGTATCCATTAAGAAACGCACTCTTTACATCCATTTGATAAAGCTTGAATTTCTTGTAACAAACGAATGCTAACAAGATTCGAATAGACTCTAGTCTTGCAACTGGAGCATAAGTTTCTTCGTAGTCGATCCCTTCTTGTTGATTGTAACCTTGAGCCACTAGCCTTGCTTTGTTGCGAGTGATTGTTCCATGCTCATCAAGCTTGTTTTTAAACACCCATTTTGTTCCAATGACAGAACTATCTTTAGGAGGAGGCATTAATTCCCAAACTTGACATCGTTCAAATTGTTGAAGTTCCTCTTGCATTGCCATTAGCCAATTTTCATCAAGTATAGCTTCTTTAGCATTCTTTGGCTCAATTTGTGATAAGAATGCAGAGAACGCACATTAATTTTGTAGGCTTCTCCGTGTGGTAACTCCTTTGTTTATATCTCCGATGATATTTACTGGTGGGTGATCCTTGAGATATCTAGCTGTCTTTGGCATTTGAATATCGTGAATTACCTCTTCTTGTTGAGGAAAATTTTCTTCAAGATCTTGTGTTGCTTCTTGTTCATTTTCATGCGTACTGTTCAATTCAGTCTGTTGAGTTTGTCCATTCGGTCTGCTGAATGGTTCTCTTCGATTTACTGAATTTGTGAAAATCTCCAAATTTCCTGCATCCTCTTCTCTTTCTTTTGGAAGATCAATGTTAATCTCATTGAAAGTTATATGAATTGATTC
This sequence comes from Panax quinquefolius, assembly GCA_020205615.1. Classification (NCBI taxonomy): domain Eukaryota; kingdom Viridiplantae; phylum Streptophyta; class Magnoliopsida; order Apiales; family Araliaceae; genus Panax; species Panax quinquefolius. The sequence goes on along the minus strand of CM035173.1, from coordinate 69,497,891 downwards.
TTCAACACATAACTTGTAAATATTAAATACACGATATGCCTTGTTGTTATGTGAATAACCAATGAAAATACCTTCATAGGATTTAGCATCAAATTTTCCCAAGTTATCACTAGTATTTAATATATAACATTTAGACCCAAATACTTTGAAATAACTTATATTAGGAATTTTATTATTCAAGAGCTCATAAGGTGTTTTCAAAATAATAGGACGAATAAGAACTCTATTTAACACATAACACGAAGTATTAACAGCCTCAGCCCAAAATTTCTTTGGAAGTTTGCTTTCTTGTAAAAGTGTTCTAGCTGTTTCTTGAAGTGTTCTATTCTTTCTTTCCACTACTCCATTTTGTTGAGGAGTTCTAGGAGTTGAAAACTCATGGCTCATACCTTTGATCACAAAATATAATAAAGTCTTTTTGAAATTCGGTACCATGATCACTTCGTATTTTTATAAGTTTGAGACTATACTTAGTCTCTAAATTTCTTATCAATTTCTCAAACTCTTTAAATGCTTCATCTTTGGTTCTTAAAAATAATACCCATGTATATCTAGAAAAATCATCAACTATTACAAATGCATAAAATTTACCATTAATACTAGCATGCCTTTCTAGACCAAATAAATCAAGATGAAGTAATTGTAAAGGTGAGGAAGTTGATACCATATTCTTTGCACTGAATGATGTTCTTACTTGTTTTCCAAGTTGGCAAGGAACACACACTCTTTTCTTTTCGAACTTTATCTTTGGCAATCCTTTGACGAGGTTTTTAGAGGACAATTTCTTGATTAAATCCATGTGAACATGTCCCATCCTTTTGTGCCACAAATTCACCTCATCTTATACAAATGCAAGATATAATTCTTCATCTTGTTGCTCAAAATCAATAGTATATATATTTTCTTCTCTTTGTGCAACTAGAGTAACATTGTTAGTACCATGAGAAATAGTGCATTTTTCTTTATCAAAACTTACTCGGTGACCATTATCCATTAATTGACTGATACTAATAAGATTAAATTCAAGTCCATCAACAAGATGTACATTATCAATATTTACCTTACCATTTCCTATTTTACCTTTTCCAACAATCTCACAGGTTCGATTATCTCCGAATGTGACCATTCCATTTTTCTTCTTGATTTTTAGTTCCACGAACTTAGATTTGTCACCAGTCATGTGACGAGAGCATCCACTATCAAGAATCCACTTTTGAGATGGAACCTTCGCCTTGAGGCATACCTGTCAAGAGAAATTAATTTATCCTTTTGGTACCCACATCTTTTTGGGTCCTTTAGTGTTAGTTGCAAGTAAATCAACCTTTTTGACCCATACCTTTTTAATCTTATTTTTCTTAAAGCAATTTATGTCCAAGTGACCTTTAATACCATAGTTTTTGCATGTTGTGAAAGGAGAACAGTAATTCAATTTGAAATGAGACTTGGATTTAAGCATATTCACATTACCGGTTTTATGAGTGGGATTATAACCTATTCCTTGTCTATCAAAACTAGGCCTTTGCTTTCTTCTCCTTGAAAGAATCTAGCAAGAGATATTTTTAATGAATCTACTTCCTTTTGAAGTTCATTAGTATGAATGGGTTTAGACTGGGATTCATTACCAAAAGCATCAATACATACATCTCGCATTTTCAGTTCACTTGTCAATTTTTCATCCTCATTGTTCAAGTAAGTTACTTTGTTAAAAAGAACTTCGTTATAATTCTCAAGAAAATCATTTTTAGCAATCAAAACATTTTCGTCTTTACATATAGATTCCTTTTCAATATCTTTCTTTTCATCTATTAAAGAGTCCACTTCACCCATTAATGTGTTAACTAAGTCTTTCAAATATGCATTTTTTTCTTTTAATTTAGCATTTTCTTGTTTCAAGGAATTAAAATCAAAATCAGATACCTCGTTTGATTCACCTTCTATTCCCATGAAGCATACTTGAGCTATCTCATCCTTGGCATCGACCTCAACCTCAGATTCTTCTTCATCACTCCAAGTGACCAGTGCTTTGTTTCTCTTATTATCCTTGAAGCCTGTTTTTCCTTTATTCTTAAGTTGAAAATAATCCTTCTTGAAGTGCCCTGGTCGTCCACATTCAAAACATGTCTCTTCAGTTTGCTTTCCTTTGCCTTTATTTGAGTTGAAGATATTCTTTCGTTTATTCTTCCTTTGTAGAAGTCCTTTGAGTCTCCGTGACATCATAGCAATCTCTTCGTCAGAATCATCATCAAGCTCTTCTTCATTTCCTGCATTAAGAGCTAGAACCTTCCTACGAGGAGTTTCCTCCTCATCGTCATACCTCTTTAACTGATGTTCATATTCCTCAAGTTCACCAAAAGGGTTAGTGTATCCATAGTAGATATAGTAGAGGAATCTTGAAGAGTAGTAATCTTAGATGCAAACCTCTTGGGCATAGCCGAAGTAACTTACCGATTAATCTCACTTTGTGGAATAGATTTGTCCAGTAGCTTTAAAGAGTTTAGAAGAACAAGGAACCTTGCTTGAGCCATCTTTATAGTTTCATCTTTCTCAAGTTTGAACATCTCATAGTCATGCATAAGCATGCTTAGTTTAACTTCTCGAACTTTTGATGTTCCTTCATGACTCACCACTAGAGTATCCCAAATTTCCTTAGCCGTGTTGCATGAGGATACTTTGTCAATCTCGGACTGCACCATGCCGCTTAGTAGAGTATTCATCGCCCTTGAGTCATAGGAGACCATGAAGGTTTCAAATAATCCATTTCTAGCAAAGTCTTTGAGTACCGTCATCTTTCCTTGGAATAATCGGGTCCATTCTCCATAACCCACCATTCCCAAGGATCTCTTTTAAGGTAGATCCTCATTCGAATTTCCGAAGTTGTAGTTTTACATTCCATGCAAAGATGGAGGGTCTATTGGTTGATTGACCTTCTTGATTGTTGTTTCCAAACTGCGCTACGTCGTAATCTTTCCCTACAAGTCACCTTTAAGACCAAGTAAGTAGAGCCAAGCTCGATACCAAATGAAATTCGAGATAAGGCACACTTAGAAGGGGGGTTGAATAAGTGTGGATATAAACTATGACCAATTTAAAACTTTAAACCAAATTATTGAATATAGCCAACTATATTGATGAATACAAATTTTTCTTAAAATAAATATGGTCTCTTGAATTGAATTTTTTGTTTAAGAAAATATCTTGGTGATTTTATAAGTTAAATAAAATATTTAATGTTAACAAAAATTCTCACGATGTAACAAATAATTAAATTTTGTTTATTAAGCAAATCAATTAACTTGAGAGATATTAAGTTAAAGCAAGTAATAAAATAACACCAAGATTTTTTACGTGGTTCAAATTTATTACCCTCTAAAATAATAGCCTAGTCCACGTCCAATACCAACTAGTATTGAGACTCACTTTTATTTCTTTAAAAGACCCTTGTTAAAAATCGATTCTATAAAATTGAATTACAACAATTCACTTGAGCACTCTTGCTCCTTGTGCACCAATGCACCCCTTAAGCAACTATGTTCCTTGAACCTGTTTATAAACAAATCTTAATCCACCTGGATTAAATTCCTTTAGACAACACTTAGTCTAAAAAATTAAGATTACAATAATAGAGGTCTAATGATCAAAGCAAATAAGCAATTTAACAATGCAAGGCTCAACTAGTGAATGCAATGATCAAGTAATAAAAGATAGATATCACCAATATGAAGCTCACGAAAGTTGACTAAAAATATCAATTAATCAGGAGCTAAAAATTTGCACCAAGAATAGTTTTCCAAGTATGTGAGTGCAAAATATTAAATCAAGTGTTGTGTTTTATCACTGATCTCAGTTCTTCTTATATAGCCCAAAATATTACCGTTGTCAAATATTTGTTCAGTTATCAAACTTTGTTTACGTTACTACTGATAAGAACCGTCCCAACAATACAACCGTTGAAAGCAAAAACAAATATCTTAGATAGTTACAAACATATGTTGGGCTCTTCAATCAGTTATCCACAAAGAGACCAAGTCAGATAAAACACTTCTAGACTTTTCAATTTTCACAACAATAAAGTCTGCCGCCAGTTGTAACAAAAGATATCATGTTAACAATTTCCAACTCTCAAGGATAATCATGACTTTATATTTCCAAGGAATGTGTTAAGTGAAACCTTACCGCCATATATAATGCCTTTTACCGAGATATGTGCAATTAAACTTCTAACAGATAATGATCACACCTTAGTTGGCAAAAACAAATTCTCTAAGTTACCAACATATATAAAACTCAATTAATTCGGACAAAACTTTTTCGCATGCATGCTAATTAAATCAGTTTTCTCAAATAGCAATACCATATATTAGACATGTATAATTAATTCACATTTTAATGCACACATAAAATGTCCTAGAGCCTTGTATTGAAAAATCAAATATATGCAATGACCTTACATATTTTTCTTAGGACTCAAAACGTCTTTATTCTTCTTGAATAATCCATCAAACAATTCTTGAAACAATTTTCTGAAATTCACAATGAAGACTTTAGTACCAATGAACAAGTCATCATCAAAACATTAGGTTAGAACATCATATAATCAACAGTTACTATTCATGAATATTCAAAATTTGGAAAAACTTTCTTCTGCAAAGTTGTAGAGAATTAAATTTCCTATAGAACGGACATAAGATTTGAATTTTTCTGATAAAAGGGCTATTTATTATGAATTATTGAAGTTTTGGAATATTGGGTCTGAATTGATTTTGTTGCATTAAATGATAAAAACATGTTTTTCATTTTGGTGGGCCCCACTTGCATGTGTTAGTTGCTAAAATTAGATGGAAAGCTGTGCGTAGGAAAATAAATTAAATATTAATATTTTATTAAATTTTTTGCTTTTGTGTTCTAAGCATTTTCCTATAAATAGGGTGCTTAGGTTAGAATTGAAAATCACACCAGAAACTGAAATCTTCTCTCTATATTATCGAGCGTATTCTAGTGAGTATTTTGATACTTTGAGTGTTGGTATACGGTGCAAGTTCGTTCAGCGTTATAGTCGATATTCCAGTCAGAAGTACTGTTCTTTTGAGGTAAGGGATATTGTCGTTATTATGTAAGAGATTGTAAGGGTTATTATGTTTCTTCAGTTTAATAATTTTTCTGACCTTCAAAACTTTTGAAAAAATTTGAAATGATAATTTGATGAGTTTTCTTGATTGTGTCCAAAAATGACGATTTATGCATGTATAGATTAGGAGTTATGAATTTTATGGGAAAAAGACTATTTTAAAAGTAAACACTTATAACTCCTTGTGGTTAACTCCAAAATTGGTGAAATTTTTATTGGGAGTACATGTATATAATATCAGTATACCCTGTAAATTTCGAAATTTTTGGATAAAAGTACAACTTATGATAAATGTCTAAATATTCGACAGTTTTCGCTATATGAAAAATAGTAAATGAATTTTAAAAATTCCGAAAAAAATATATGTTCAATATGGGACTATGTTCTACTAAATCCCAGAAAAGAAAATTTGTTTGTACTGATTTGGTATTTTTCATGAAAATGGACAAGTTATGAGTAAATGAATTAAATATGTTATGTAAAGTAAGAAAATTGAAAAATATGATTTTATGGCTTAAGAATCATATATGAGGTATATGCAGATTTTTGATGAGGGTTTTGGTTATTGGTGATGAAATCTTATGAGTTTGGCATTTTAGGATGATTAAATGCATTAATTAATAAAGTGTAAACAATTAAAATAAATTATTTATAAGTTTAAGAAATGATTAAGATATTGTGGTAATATTAATAATATTAGATTATGAGATTATTAAGTGATTTATAACATTTAGATTAAGGTGTTATGAAATCATTGATTTAATTTCAGTGATAAAATTTCTCTTTGACTTAAGTGTAAAGATAGGTAGATTATTGGTATGATCGTGACTATGGATTCTCTTTGGCCAATAGTGCAAAGATGAATTGTTGACTGGTATGATCATGACCATTGAATTTATAAACGATTATCTTTAGCTTAAGTGCAAAGGTGAATTGATCAACATGGTTATAATTATTGTTTATATAAATTCTGAAATGATTATATATTTCTTTGAGATATGAATATCTTTGGCCCGTAGTGCAAAGATGACTTGTTGTTAAATATCTTTGGCCTGTAGTGCAAAGATGAATTATTAGTGAATACCTTTGGCCCGTAGTGGAAAGATGACCTGTTGTTGAATATCTTTGGCCTATAGTGCAAAGATGACCTGTTAATGAATATCTTTGGCCCGTAGTGCAAAGATGAATTTATTAGTATGATTATGAACATGAACTGTGATTTGGTATAACCATGATCTTTGATTTTTCAGGTAAATACAGGTGATGAAAATTATCTTCGTCCTGGATGAGAAAAGAAATTTGGAACCACAAATATGATTATGAGTTATTCATATGATTGTGGACAGGAACTGTTGATTGATGTTACAGGGATAAAACATTGTTGGTGGACTTTTAACATAGAGAAGATAATAGACATTATGGTCTATTTGACTCTTCTAATGGATTGCTCGTTCCGCTGCAAATATGGTTGAAAAGTTTTATCATCTACCATATGTTCTAAATCTCTGATTTATTTCTGACGATGGCTATTGATAATTTAATTATCTTTAGTTATGATATTCTTTACTGGGCTATTTGTGCTCACCCTTTTGCTTCACAATTCCTTTCAGGTAACAATAGTGTAGCTGGGTCGAGCGGGGGTAACAGGAAAATAGAACGGTGGTCTATAGCTGTTGAGGTTCTCCCTAAATAGTATGGAAATAATTTTATTGAGAACTTTAGATAAGTGTGTCGTATTCATTTGATATTTCGTTTTGGTGAACCGAATAGGGTGAGGTGAACCCAACTTTTGAAGGGTGTTTTGTCACTATCATACAAGATGTCTAATGTCATACAACCTCGAGTTATCATAAGACAGAGTTGTGCGCATCCACTTACTGAGTATATCTACGAGCACTACCTATATGATCTTGGAGTTTGGTTGAAACATAATGTTTAATCACAAACGGTGGAAATAGTCATATATCAAGAGAAGACTCACCATTGGAAGGAACATGATAGTAATCTTCTCATTTTTCTTTGGGGTCTATTGGATCAACCAAGGATAATTCTTTGGACATATGATATCTATCATAACTTAGATTCATGGCCTCCTATGTACGAAGGTTTCCTTGAGCACTTCCCAAAGATTTTAATTTCAAAAACAGTTATTGACTGTACCTTTATGTAATGTATCAATGTTAGGTGTTATCCATAGTTGGGACATGAGTCACAGTTGATATTAAAACTCATAGTATATGTGTTGTTGTATTTTGCACGACAATTGTAGTAATAAAGTTGTAGTTGTTTTCTGTACCATGTATTTGGCGACTCAGAATAGGTTGGATGATGTATACCTATTTTGGGGCGTCACATATTTGGCGACTCAAGATGGGTGATGTATACCTGTTTTGGGGGTGTCACAATAAAGACATGTTAGAAAAAATATTTACTACATTTCATGCCTCGAGTATGCTCCTGCAGTCGCAATATTGAGAGCGTAAGTTAACAATATATTCCTTGAAGCGATAAAGGAAATTATGTTCCTAAAAGTTATATCATGTCTTCTAATGCCTGAACAAAATAATGAGTTTTTGCTGAAAAATTACAAATCTCGCCCGACCGGTTCTACTCCATTCCCTAAAGTGAATGGAACCTCATTTGATAAACATAGAGGAAATTATGGTTGTGGTCGTGGGCGTGAAAGGAACAATCAATATAGAAAAGATAATGTACATGTTGTACTCCTAAACATTTGGTAGATTTGTACCATGCCTCCATAAAAGAAAAAGGGAAGGTAATTGAAACAAATTTTAACGATCATAATGATATTGAAGAACACATGAATTATCTTGACTTTTCAAATGGAGCGGATATAACTCATTTTGATGTCTCTGATTTCCTTGAGGATGTTGATGGAAATGTTTATACCAATCAATTCTTTTTATTTCATTATATTATGGCATTATAATAAGTATTTTTATTTTGATATGTTTTATTTATGTTTCAAGTAATAATTGTTTAATTTATGTTTTACATATATGAAGATGTATGGGCGAGAAGCTCATCAAACTTAATTTAAGGCTCTAGAAAAGCGATTATTCATCAAACTTAATTGATGTATCCAGAAGAACGATTATAATTTTGCCAAATAGCACAAAACTTTATATATTGATGATACTTTGTATTCTTCTAAAGCAAACAGAAATTTGTTCAGTTTTAAGAATATATGTTATAATGGTTATTATATTAAAACCAATAACGAAGGCGATGAAGAATTTATATATATATATATATATATATATATATGTATGTGTGTGTGTGTGTGTGTGTTACTTTAATAGTATCATGCTAGAAGCTCATATTCGAAAAAATGTATATTTTCTCTTCTAGGTTTATACTACAATGAGAACAATTGAAACAAATGTTACAATACATCAGAAGTGTATAATATACCAAAAGTGTTCAGATTTAAGGTTTTTATGCTTTGGCATGATCGTATTGGTCATCCAGGATCAATAATGATGCGTCGAATTATTGAAAACTCCCACAGACATCACTTAAAGAACCAAAAGATTCATTTACCTACTGATCATCCCTATAATGCATGTTATCAAAGTAAATTAATTACCTAACCATCACATTTAAAGATTATTATTAAGTGTTCATATTTCTTAAAAAGAATTCTAGGTGATCTATTTGGACAATTACGTATACCCATCACATGTTTGTTTACTTTTAACTAGAAATATTGCATTCCCTATGCTTCTTGCTCAAATAATTAGGTTGCGAGTACAATTTCTTGATTATCTAATTAGGAAAATTTATTTAGATAATGCTAGTAAAATTCACATCTCAAGTTTTTGATGAATATTGCATGTTAATTAAAATTTATGTTAAATATCATGTTGCACATACACATACTCAAAATGTTGTAGCTGAATCAATTTTCAAGATATTTTAAATTATTGCTCGACCTTCTATTAAGAAATCTAAATTACTAGTTTATGCTTGGGGTCATCCTATTTTACATGTTGCATCATAACCTCAACAAGTGATATTTTTTAAGGTATGTTTTGAGGATTGTCATTTTAATGAAACATTTTTCCCACGATTAGGGGGAGAAAAGTCGTTGCCTAAGCACAACGTGAGATCACTACCTGAAGCACGATGAGGGAGATTACTTGGAATGTTTCGACGTTATCTCATCTTGATCCTCGTACAAATTAATGTGAACTGGAAGTTTAAAAGATTATTAATTTGCAAGGAATTATAAATCAATTACCAAAAGTATTCACCGATAATAAAAAAATAGCCAACTACTAATATTCCAACAGGAATTGAAGTCCTTGTAGGACAATTAGTTAATACAGCAGCAAATGAATCAAAGCCACACCTAAAGCGTGGAAGACTGATCGGTGTTAAAGGTAAAAAAAATTCGAAAGAAGAAAGTATAAGAAAAACAAGTTGTAACCTATAAAGAGGCTATACCCATAAAACAGGACATAGAAATAATTGGTATATCCAAACTTAAGAACAAAAATCTCCTAAAAATAAAATTCTTGAATAATTATCCCCTAAAGAGGATCAGGTACTTGAAAATAACAAGATCTCGATACATTACGTACATACAGGAGAAGTAATTGGATAGAAATAAAATTGTTGTCGATAACATATTTTCATATAAAGTTACTATTGATATTACCAGAATTAATAATCATGAATATGAACCACAAACCGTTAATGAATGTCAACGTAGAAATGATTGACCAATGTGAAAAGAGGCGATTCAAGTAAAACTAAATTCACAAAGTAAACGTGAAGTTTTTAGACTTGTAGTCCGAATACCTAAATGTGTGATGCCTATTGAATACAAATAGGTATTTATACAAAATAAAAAAATGAAATTATAAGGTACAAAACGCAACTTGTAGCACAAGATTTCTCGTATAGACCTGATATTGATTATGAAAAAACATATGCTCATCTAATGGACGTAATTACATTTAGATTTTTATTTAGCTTGGTATAAAAAAAAATCGATATGCGATTAATGGATGTTGTTAAAGCATATCTGTATGGATCATTAGATAATGATATCTAAATGAAAATCCTTGAAGGATATAAAATGTCTTAAACATATAAATCTACATCTCAAAGTATGTATTCCATCAAGCTACAAAGATCCTTATATGGGTTAAAGCAATGCGAACGCATGTAGTATAATTGTGTCAGTGAATATCTTTTGAAAGAATGATTTGAGAATAATTAAATTTGTGCATGTGTTTTTATCAAAAGATCAGAATCTGAATTTGCTATTATTGTTGTATATGTTGATGATTTAAATCTTGAATGGATTCCAGAAGAGTTAAAAAAAACATCAAATTGTTTAAAGAATGAATTTGATATAAAAGATCTTAGTAAGACAAAATTTTGTCTTGGCCTACAAATTAAAAAATAAAATTTTTGTTCATCAATCAACATACACAGGAAAAGTTCTGAAACAACTTTACATGGATAATGTTAATCCTTTAACTACTACATTGATGGGTTGGTCACTTGATATCAAGAAAGATTCGTTTCGACCAAAAGAAAATAATGAAGAAACTCTTGGTCTTGAAGTACCATATATTAGGTCCTGAAGTACCATATCTTAGTGCAATTGATGTTTTGATGTATATTGTAAATTTGACAAGACCTGATATAACATTTGCAGTTAATTTACTAGCAAGGTATAGTTTTGCACCAACTCCAAAACATTGTAATGAAATTAAACATATTTTACATTATCTTCGTGAGACTATTGATTTGGGATTATTTTATTCAAAGGGTGATAGAATCAAGCATATTGCACCAAAATTATTTTATACACATGAGCCCAAGAAGAATGGCGATATTGATATCAAGCAGATATGATCATGTAATAATTTAGTTGATATATTCATTAAGTCATTACCAACTACGATTTTTAAGAAAATGGTGCACAATATTGGCATGCTTCGAATTAATGATATTTTTATCATGAACAATGGAAATTCTATGTACTTATGAAGGAGAGTAAAAAAGACATATGTTGATTGTACTCTTTTTCTTTTGCTAAGGTTTTTTCCCACTGGGTTTTCTTTTGCAAGGTTTTAATGAGGCAATCCCAATGCACTAGAAGTTATATAAGAATATTGTACTCTTTTCCTTAGCTAAAATTTTTTCCCACAGGTTTTTTATTTTAGTAAGATTTTTAACGAGGCATATTCTTAGAAAATTGTTGCAAAAGAACTCCATCCATTCCTTATGAAGACAATGCTGCATGTATAGCTCAATTAAAGGGAGGATACATCAAAGGAGATAGAACAAAGCACATATCACCTAAATTCTTTTTCACACATGACCGTGATAAGTGTGGTGACATTGATGTTCAACAAATTTTCTCAAAAGATAATCTAGCAGATTTGTTAACCAAAGCATTACCAACTACAACATTTGAAGGATTGCAGCATGTTAGTTCCTAGTAGGCACAATATAGATCTAGAAGGGGGGTTGAATAGATCCTTAGAATTTCAAAATACTTTTTCTCTATTAAGTTGTATTGCTCATTAAGTAGCTCATGACGAACTTAAGAATCTTTTCAAACACAGCGGAATAGGTAAAAGATCCCCTTCATTGATATATTCATAATTAAGCATACATTGTTCGTAGAGTTACTTTAGCAGTAAGTAGTTAAAACATACATAGCAGTTATAGCAGTTAATGTACATAATGTAAATGACATAAAGTAAAAGACACAAGAGATTTTAAGTGGTTCAGAGATTCAAGCTCCTAATCCACTCTTCTGCTTTCAACTAGCAGGATTTCCACTAAAAAAGGGCAACACCACGAATCAAGAAGATTCCTTGAGGCCGCCGACCTTGGGACTTCAGTTCACTAAGAACTCTTCAAGGCCAGTAGCCTTGGAACTCCTCTAGTTCCCTAGGAACTCTTCAAGCCCGGCAGGCTTGGAACTTTATTTAGTCCTTCCGGACAAGGACCCCTCAGGCCCTGGCTTCTTGTTGTTGTAGTTGTTGTTGGTGGTGGTGTTGAGCTGCTAAGATGTCATTAAGCTCTGAACATCTTATGTACTTAGCAGCTTGGTGTGATCCTCTATGCATTCTGCTTCGAGTCTGGACCACATCTTCTTTGGTGCAGCTGATCTTTACTCTTCTCTGCTCAACCTCATCTTGTATCAGTTGTGCACCATCACCATTTGGATTTGTTAAGTCTCTGTGTTTTTGGTAGACTTTGTCTAACACTTAACAATCCCTGAACCCTTCTTGAATGTTTTACAGACATGGTTCGGTATTTGTTCAGTTTCAGCTTTAGATTCATGGTGATTCGTAGAGTGGCTCTCTTGATCTTTGTTGGGTCATGATATTTCCCCTCCTTGGGCCGAATAAATTGGGCTTACTCATTTAATTAATCTATTGGGCCTTTATTATTGAACCTTGAAAGTCATTGGACCAAGTCACCATATTACTTCTATTTGACCCCATAAGACCGGGTCGGTTCATTGGACTAACCCATTAGATCATTTAATATCTATTACTTTGACTTGTAATGATGAAAAAGCATGATGGTTGACTGCTATTACTGCCATGCATTAATGTGGATGGGATCCGGTGACGGCCGGCGGCATAAACAGTGACCAAAGGTAGTGAGTAGACTGCAGGCAGGCGGCAGGACCCATCAGATCACGGGGGCTGTGTCAGAGGTAGTGGGTGGCACGGTAAACCGGGCAAAGAGAGTATCCCCTATCAACCAAGTCTTCACAAACAGGTACGTTCTCATACACGTTCACATTCATATTCACACATACACACCACTGAGGATTATTATCTCTCTCAATACACTAGACATTACATCCTCCATTGTTAACCTTGTGAACACGTATACTGACTCTCACGCCTGAGCTATCCCCCGGCGGTCCGGCCGTCAAGCTTGTGGTGTTTATCGTGTTTACTGTGCAGGATCAGGGCGTCTTACGTGATTGGGACGTTGGAGAAGATCTTGGCGTTAACATTGGCGCTAGAAGGAGGGCGTGAGTTCTAGTGTCATTGAAGTTTTTAATCACAATCATTTAATCTACTTCAGAAGATGATGAGGTGTAGAGATGGTACGCCAGAAGGGCAGGCGATGGCAGTTAGCTCGTCACTGCCTCGTGTTTCGGTAAGGGATCGTCTGGGTCTTTCTAAAAGTGCTCACGAGAGCATGGCCTCTAAGCATAATTCAGGAGATCTCCATCCGAAGATCCATGGTGGGGCCAGACGGAGGTTGGTTTTCGATGCGGATAAGGAGCGTGATCATGGTCGAGGGCGGGTGGAAGGCTCACCGACCAAGACTCATCGCCGAAGTGGTCAGGAGGACAGAGCTGCCAAGTTGGCGAGGATGGCAGACCAAGCAGATAAAACCTTGGAGGTTCTGTTAAAGCAGAGAGAAGATATAGCCGAACAGATGCTTCGGATGGCGGAGTTAAGGGACGAAGCATCTAGCCATGTTCAGTCCGAAAGGCGGAGTAAGCATAAGGAGATGCCACGGCGAGAGGGTAAAGAGCCGGGGCATTCTACACATGTGTCTAGGGATCGTTCTCACGGTAGGAGGAGATCGAGGAGCAGAACTCCTGTGGCCTCGAAGAAGGCACTGGTGGTCATTGGTTCTCAGCATCGAGACGACGACAGGCGAAGGAGCAGGTCGAGCGAGATCGTGCCAGAAACCAGAAGAAAAGAGCATCAGCGTGAATATTCTCATCATGGGGACAGAATTGTGCGCCGGAGTAGGACCAGAAGCCCCACAAGGGCAATGGGATCGGCAGGAGGAGGTCGATCCACTCAGAGGCAGAATGTCGTTCAGGAAAAAGAGGTCTCCTCGCAGCCCGAAGGTGTTGATTTTTTAGTGAAGGAGTTGAGAGAGCTCCGAAAGAAGTTGGCTGAGGTTCAACAGGTGAAGGACACTCCGGGTAAGAAGGCATCCCCTTTTTCCTCGGATATTCTCAAGGAGAAGGCGGATGTCACCAAGAAGTTGCCTCTTATGGAGAGTTACGATGGGTCCGGGGACCCTTACGACCATAGCCAGACGTTCGACCGGCTCATGGATTATTATGATTTCACTGATGCTGCCAAGTGCCACACATTTGTTACGACATTGAGGAAAGATGCGAGGCAGTGGATGGGGACTTTGCCGTCAGATTCAATTTCCTCTTGGACTGAACTTTTCGATAAGTTCCATGCCCGCTTTGGGAGCAACCGAAGGAGAGGAAAGCCCACTGGTTCATTAGCACTGGTTCGGCAGTTCACCAACGAGTCCTTGGGTCAATATGTGAAGAGGTTCAGAGAAGCAGTTGGTCAGGTGTCCGACCTCAATGATCTCCAGGCCATAGGTTTGTTTCAGAATGGGCTAGATCTGGTAAAGTCCGAGAAGTTGGTGAAAAAGTTGATGTTCAACCATCTGAAGAGCCTGACAGAAGCTTTTGACAAAGCAGAAAGATATATTGTTGTAGAGGATGCTATGAATAGCACAAACGTCCTTCTTCTACCGGTTAAAGGATGCGAGATGATCCTAAGGCGTAGGGCGATCGAGTAAGGGGAGGATACAATGATCGGCGGAGGGCGCTCAAGAAGTTTAATAATTGATGGCGACAGAGGAGTAGTCGTCCACCTGCGTCCGCCTCGAAGGTGAACAAGGTTTACACCAAGTTGAACACGGATAGGTCGGTGATCTTGGACCAGATCAGGAACCAGCCATTCTATGAGCCGCCTCGTGACCACATCAAGCCAAGGCAGGGCAATACCTGAAAATATTGTGGGTATTATCAAGCTGCTGGTCACGATACTAATGAATGTTGTAATTTGAAAGATTTCGTAGAGAGGAAGATTCAAAATGGTTTGTTGGTTCAGTACGTGGCCGGGAGGGACCAAAAAGGTCAGCAAAATACTGATGGTACTGTTCAGACTGTTCAGACGGTCCTACCCACTCAAAGTATTCCAGTACCACCGCTAAGGCACGTCATTGATGTAATAACCAGCGGAACAACAGGAAAGTTGGTAGGGAAGAAGAGGAGAGGATACCTGGATTCGGTCATGTCCATGGCGGGTGCTCCCCCGAAGGCCGACAGACCTTTTTCAGGGACTGTTATTTCTTTCACCGATGCAGATTATCCTTCGGAGCCTATCGAGCCACATGAGGGGGCATTGGTGATCACAGCGCAGGTGGGTTCAGTAGATGTGAAGCGCATGATGATAGACAATGGGTCTTCTGTAGACATCTTATATGCCCATGCTTATCAGAGGATGCATCTTGATGGGCGATAGATGGAGGTCAGACAGGAGGCTCCTTTATATGGCTTTAGCAACGATCCGGTCAAAGTTGCAGGCACTATCGAGCTCCCAGTGATCTTCGGCACGGCTCCTCGACAGGTAGAAATAATGTGTAAATTTTATGTTTTGCATGTAGATTCGGCTTACAACGCCATATTGGGAAGGCCTACACTGACAGCTCTCCAAGCGGTGACTTCCATCCCTCACTTCAAAATCAAGTTCCCCACGGCACATGGAGTCGAAAAAGTGGCAGGGGACTTAGATCTAGCCCGACGATATTATAGAAATGCGGTTATTTCTTCCGGAGTGGGGGTCAGCAAATAGAAACAAACAATGGCAATTGAGATCGAGCCCTTCACCGAAAGCAGCTCGGAGCCAGTGGTAATTCATGTAGTAGAAACGGAAGAGATCGAGCTAGTCCTTGGAAAGCCAAAGAATGATGAACTTCGTCTTCAATAGGCAACTAGGGAGAAACATGGAGGTCTATGTAGATGACATGATCGTGAAGAGCATGCAGGTTCAGAAACATTTGGACGATCTGGAGGAGTTCTTCCAGACTGTCCGTCATCATCAGCTGATGCTCAATCCGGCCAAATGCACCTTCGGGCTCGGTGTAGGGAAGTTTCTGGGATATTTGGTCAGTCAAAGGGGCATTGAAGCCAATCCAGAGAAGATCCAGGCCATTCTTGACATGAAGACTCCTCGCTTCAAAGACGCCCAACGTCCCGATGGCGAGGATGCAGCTCGAGGAGGTTTATGTCGAAGTCTGCGGAGAGGTGCCTTCCTTTCTTTAATACACTAAAAGGACCGAAGAATGCAAAGACGTTCCAGTGGACTGCCGAATGCGAAGACGCCTTTCAGGGCATAAAGACATATCTATCTTCGGCTCCTTTATTGATGAAGCCTGCCCCAGCAGAAACCTTATATTTATACCTTGTAGCAAGTTCGTTGGCAGTTGGAGCGGTACTGGTTCGGGAGGTCGATGGGAGCGATTCATCTATTATGTCGATTCGTCCTACGAGATCTTTGAAACCAGGTACCCAAATATTGAAAAATTTGCTTTTACTTTGATAACTGCTAGTAGAAAGCTTCGACAATATTTTCAAGGTCGGCTCCTGGTCGTCTACACGGATCAGCCATTGAAGAAGGTGATGAGCAAGCCAGAGGTTTCGGGGAGAGTAGCAGCATGGACTATGGAGTTGTCCCAATTTTTCATTGAGTATCATCCCCGAACCGCTATCAAAGGTCAGGCCTTGGCCAATTTTATGGTGGAGTGCTCGTTCACCGAAGCAGATACTGAACTGCCAGAAGTTGAGACGTCCGATCGAGTTATTGCGGTTCTTCAAATAGGGATGAGAATGCATGGACGTTATGACGCAGATGGATCCTCTACAGCCGATTATTAGTGGGGCCTTTGGTATTATCTTGACAAGTCCGGAGGATTCAAAGTGCAAAGAGCCATCGATTCGGGTTTAAAGCGACGAACAACGAAGCCAAGTATGAAGCAGTGTTGGCAGGTGTTCGATTGGCAAAGACTCTAGAGGTCTAGAAGCTGATCATTTACAGTGACTCTCAGTTGGTCGTCAAATAACTGTCGGGAGATTATGAAGCTCGTGGGACCAGGATGATCAAGTATCTGGCAGAATTAAAAGACCGACTTTAGTACTTTGTTTCTTATGAGTTTCTGGGCATAGAGAGTAACAATAATTCCATTGCCAATGCCCTGTCGAAGCTCGCAACCACAGATGCAGATGTTTTCAATGGATCGGTTTATTTGGAAGTTTTGCAGCAGCCGAGTGTTCAACATGAAGCGGTGATGTGTATTGAGCGATCTAATTGCTGGATGACTCCCTACATCAAATATTTGGCAGATGGCGTCCTTCCTTCGGATCTGATGCTGGAAAAGAAGATCAATTAAAAGAGTGCCAACTTCGTTCTTATTGATGGGGATCTTTATCGAAGGGCATTTTCGTCACCATTATTGAAGTGTCTAGTTCCGTCTGAAGCTGAGTATGCCCTTCAGGAAGTTCATGAAGGCATTTGCGGTGATCATATGCTGCTAAGTCATTAGCATACAAAGTTCTTCGGCAAGGGTACTACTGGCCAACGATCTTCAAGGAAGCTACCGAGTATGTAAAGAAGTGTGAGAAGTGTCACTCAATAGTCCGATCCCACATCACCACCAGAAGAGCTATACTCGATTCTATCTCCTATACCCTTTGGCATCTGGGGGTTGATATCTTCGGGTCCATTGCTTAAAAGCTAAGGGACAATCGACTTCTTAATAGTTGCTATTGATTACATGACCAAGTGGGTAGAGGCGGCCACTTGGTTGATAACAGAAAGGAATGTTTGAAGTTCATGAAAGAGTCCGTAATATTTCGCTTTCGAATTCCCAAAGTGGTGATATCGCATAATGGACGCCATTCAGGGATCAAAATTTGAAGGATTTTTGACGGAGTCAGGGGTTCAAGACAAGAAGACTTCGGTGGCTCATCCACAATCCGAATGGGCAAGTCGAGGTGACCAACGGATGTCACTTGAATGGGATCAAGCCTTGATCGGATGAAGCTAAAGGAAGATGGATGTAAGAACCGCTCAACGTGTTGTGGGCTTACCGGACTACACCGAGGACCACCACAGGGGATTCACCCTTTCGATTGGCCTATGGTATGCGATGCCTTAGTCCCAACCAAAATCGAATCTCCAAGTCTTCGTCACCAATTCAAAGAGATCTACAATGACGAAGGACCAAGGCCAACTGGATCTGCTAGAAGAAGTCGAGAGGTAGCTTTGCTCAAATTGGCTGCTTATCAACGAAGAGTAGCCAAGCATTACAACAAAGGGGTCAAACTTCGCAGATTCGAAGTAGGAGACTTTGTCCTCAGAGAAGCCGAAGCATCTACGCCTCAAAACATAGGAAAGTTAATGCCGAACTGGGAAGGGTCGTATGAGGTGATCGAAGTATCAAAGCCGTGCACTTATCGCTTAAAGGCATTAGATGGTTCGAGATCAAGAACACTTGGCATGCAGTGGGCTTCTAAATATTTTCAATAGAGATCAAGTCAATTTACCGGAAGTCTATACATGATTGTCCATTATCAATAAAAAGTCACTTTTTCACAATTGATCCTGTTCCTATTTGTCCTAAGTCCACTGAAGTAAGGAGGTATGGTAGGACTCGCTGGCCATTCGATGGCAGCCCATTCATTTGTTGCCCAGCGTGGTAGACAAATCCTATGTTCCTATATTGTTTTTACCAAGGGCGGTAAAATCAATGGTCCACTGAAGTAAGGAGGTATGGTAGGACTCGCTGGCCATTCGATGGCAGCCCATTCATTTGTTGCCCAGTGTGGTAGAAAAATCCTATGTTCCTATATTATTTTTACCGAGGGAGGTAAAATCAATGGTCCACTGAAGTAAGGAGGTATGGTAGGACTCGCTGGCCATTCGATGGCAGCCTTATTGTCAGGAGTGTTCCTATGAATTTGTGACCCAATGTGGGAGACAAATTCTGTGATCCTTATATCTTGATCCTTATATCTTGATCTTTATATCTTGGTCCTTATATAATTGTTTCACCCCGAGTGGTAAACAAATGTCCTTATATACTTGTTCTACCCCGAGTGGTAAGCAAGATCTTGATGGTGCAAAGAGGATCAGCCGAATTCACCTCACACGTGACCGATCTCACACTTCGGTACCGATGAGTATATATTACTTTATTTTATTTAAGTGTTGAGTTCAGTTCATTCAATTCAGTTCAGTTAAATTCTGTCCATAAAATTTAATTCACTTCATTTCATAAATTAACTGTTATATGCCTTAGATGATTCACTATTTGAATTCAGTTCATTAATACTGAATTATTGACAAGAAACTAACCAAAACAGAAGTCATAATCAAGAAAGTTGAAGATTCATCAATAAAATAAAACATTCATTCATTCGATTCATCCATAACATTAACTAATTACACAAACATAGAAACGCTGTCAAAATCCATACAAAAAGTTTCAAACAATCCCAAAGACATAAACAGTTAATTTTTACATAGTCAGAATAAAGCAGGAAGGACATTCAGGCACCACCTTCGTCCTCGAAGTTAAGAAGATCCAGATCCAGCTGAGCAGCAGATAACTTTTCTTTACCTCGCTCTCGCCAGTCTTCATACCCCTCTGAATAGACTTTCATGATTTCGACATTAAGCTCATTCAATCCTCAGAGTCCGCTTTGAATACCTTTCGCAGCTCTTTCATCGAAAGAGGGCCCGAATCCCTCAAGCTCTTTTATTTTATGACGAAGTTTGTGGCGCTTGGCCTTATGTCTTTGCTCCTCGTCCTGGGCCTTTGCCTGAGCCTCGCCAAGTTGAATCGCCAAGCCTCGGTTGGCTGAAGAAAACTCCTCATTTTTGGCCTTCAGGAGTAGGTTTTCTTCGACCAAGTCGGCGTTCATATCAGTTAAAACTTGTTGATTGGCTTCGGACACAGCCAGCCCATCCCTCGTGGCCCTTAGCTCATCATCAGACGTCTTCAGGTCCATCCTAGCCCGATCTAAGTCTCTTTGAAGGCCGTCGATGGTATGAACAGCGTCTTCGCGATCGACCCTTTCTCGAGCCAGGGTCGATTTCAGCATGTTGATCTCCTGTCTCATGAAATCTTCCTCGGCCTCCCCATTTATGTGCCTCGGACGTAAACGCTCAAGATAAAGCGTTCGCTGACATGTTCAATAAATTCAAATCGGTGTTCGATATCTAAACAAGAGCGTAAAAAATAGAAAATATGAAAACTGTTACTTACCTTAGCCAGATAGCTCATCCCCTCATCAAGCAGATTTCCATCCGTATGGTCACTGAACCGGTGATCATCAGCGTTCCGGACGAAAGCTCCGAAAAGATCGAATGGGAAATTTGCATTGAATCGAGGCCACAGAGTCGGGGACCCCATAGCCTCGGCATGATAACCCTGACCTGAAGGACCGGGTCGTTCGGGGGAGGGTCTCGGTCTTTCGGGAGAAGGGCTAGGCTGTTTGGGAGGAGTGGGGTCCGCATATACAGTTTCGGGAGAATGAGATTTATTTAGAATGGGTTCTCGGGGAGATGGGGCAGAGTCAGAACTTGGGTGACTGTCAGGTGTACGCTTCCTCTTCCTGGACAGCGTTGGAACAGTTTCGTCCTGCTCACCTTCTTCAGCAATTTGTATTTCTAAAGGCGGCACGAAGGGTGGGATGATCGAGGACTGGGGCACCCTGAGTTCTTCGGCGGTCAGGGGGGTTATTTTGGTTTTTAATTTCTTGGTTCGAAGGATACTTCTTCGATCGGGACGATCGAGCAAGCCTCCTCGTCGAGAGATTGGTTGGGTGATCTGCTCAGTTTTTGGGATGGCTTCAGAAGGGCTGGGAAGAGGTGTTGATCTTGGTTTTCTAACGGCCCTCCTCTTCTGACGAGGACGGAGGGTCTCTTCCGGTACAGGAACCTCATTAGCTTCTGGCTCTTCTGTTCGAAATTCATCGGTGTGTATTTCTGGGGTTGGCTCGACCGGGGGATAGCTTCATTGGCGGACTCTCAACACTTAAGACTTCCTGACAAAAAAATCTTTAAACTCCTTTATTTCTAAGGAGCTCACCGATCAAAGATCTTGCATCGAAAACAAACAATTCCTATGTTAGATTCCACATCATAAGAACATTTTCAAATATTTATATATAAAATAGACTGATACTTACATTTATGGTCATATAACCATGCCTGCTTCGAAAAGAGTCCATACTTCCACTCCTCCTTAGGAAAATTATCAAAAAGCTCCATCATCTCAACTTCCCGTTCTTCAGAAATATCTCCGAAGTCAGCAGAGATCTTCTCGTCAGTGGCCCAGTTCGATAAAGAAGAGATTTCAGGACCTTTGACGAAGAACCACTTCTCGTGCCATCCCCTATTGCTCGAAGGAGTGTTTACCAATGAACGCCTCTCGAACTTTTCTCCCGACTTCGGAGAGTGTTTGCTGAGGGCCTTGAACCCCTTCTCTCTGGATTGGACGATCTTGAACATGATGAAGAAGAAGTCGAGGGAAGGCTCAACGCCCAACTCATGGCAGAAAGCAACAAAGGCCAGGATGTGAATATAAGAATTTGGTACCAATTGGGCGAACCCCACGCCCAGAAACCCCAGTATAGTCACTATGAAGACGTGTAGAGGAAAATGGACCCCCTTCTCAAGCAAGGTCACAGGGACGGCTGTCCAACCCTCTGGTCGTTGGTACATTTTCTCAGCGGACCTGGGAGCCCCAAATGCTGCGTGAGTATCCTAATGTGGTGCAGAGATCGAATCCTCTTTAACTCTCGGCCCAAAGGACAATAGAGGGAGTGTTGGCGTCGAGAAACGTTCCATATTCTGTAATATTCAGAGGGAGTTTTGGGATTTTTGGAGGAGGATTCTTATCGGTTTTCATTCCTTTGGGATTCAAGGTCGAGGTTTCTTCGCGGGGGTTGGGGTTTGGTGAATCGGTGTTGATTGGTGTTACTAGGAGGGGTGAACTTTGTTCAGAATCTTGAGAAGCCATTTTTGACAGTTCGCAGAGAAGGAAAGAGAGTTCAGAGGAGAAGA
Organism: Panax quinquefolius; assembly: GCA_020205615.1. Taxonomy (NCBI): domain Eukaryota; kingdom Viridiplantae; phylum Streptophyta; class Magnoliopsida; order Apiales; family Araliaceae; genus Panax; species Panax quinquefolius. The sequence goes on along the minus strand of CM035173.1, from coordinate 69,475,847 downwards.
AAACTCAAAAGGCGCTCGAATTTCAAATGGGCAGGTAAAACTGTCAAATTTGGTAAAGTTATCTTTTATACTGACGGTTACACGGTGTACAAGGCCGGTACATTAAATGTTAGTAATGATTTAGAATTTGAATGAGAAGCATCCGGTTCTGGGTCCAGATATTTATCAGGCAGGGCCTTTCTGATTTGGGCCTCCGTTCTCCTCTCATTTCATCTCATGAAAATGCTTAATCGTACATTTCGATTACTTCTCACTATGGACCTTTGGTAAAAATATCATGGACCATTTATAGTTTTCTATTAAACATTCCGTTCAACAAAAAACTAGGGGGCAATGTTAGGTCATGATATTTCCCCTCCTTGAGCCGAGTAAATTGGGCTTACTCATTTAATTAATCTATTGGGCCTTTATTATTGAACCTTAAAAGTCATTGGGCCTAATCAACATATTACTTCTATTTGACCCCATAAGACTGGGTCGGTTCATTGGACTAACCCATTAGATCATTTAATATCTATTACTTTGACTTGTAATGATGAAAAAGCTTGATGGTTGACTGCTATTACTGCCATGCATTAATGTGGATGGGATCCGGTGACGGCCGGCGGCATAAACAATGACCAAAGGTAGTGAGTAGACTGCAGGCAGGCGGCAGGACCCATCAGATCATGGGGGCTGTGTCAGAGGTAGTGGGTGGCACGGTAAACCGGGAAAAGAGAGTATCCCCTATCAACCAAGTCTTCACAAATAGGTACGTTCTCATACACGTTCACATTCATATTCACACATACACACGACTGAGGATTATTATCTCTCTCAATACACTAGACATTACATCCTCCATTGTTAACCTTGTGAACACGTATCATCGACTCTCACGCTTTGAGCTATCCCCTGTGGTCCGTACCGCAAGCTTGTGGTGTTTATCGTGTTTACTGTGCAGGATCAGAGCGTCTTACGTGATTGGGACGTTGGAGAAGATCTTGGCGTTAACAATCTTCTTTATACTCAGCCACTTTTCTGAATGCTATCTTTTTGGCCTTCTCGGCTCTCACTTTGGCTACCATCTTCAGTGGCATTATCATCTTTGTTGAGTGAAGCTTTGATCTACTTGAACTCCTCTTCAAGGTTGCTTCACTTCCACCTCGGTAGTCCCACTGTCACTGAGACTTGTTCTGTTGATCTTTGGTGGAACTCGTAGAGTCAGCAATAGCATTCACCAACTCAACTATTCTGCAACTTGACAATCATCAGCTTCCTTTGATCTTTGAAGCTCTGTTGATTTATACTACTTCTCAATCTTCTCGTTGGAAAGTAGCCATTGAGAGCTATTCAAATTGCTTCGCAAATCTCGAGTTATTTGGTGCAGACTACAGATGTGACATGACATCTTTTTCTAACTTTTTGATATTGCAGTCTGCTGTTTCACCAACTCTGTCAGATATGTCACTTTGATATCTTGGGCAGGTCAAAGACTTTATTTCACCCTTCTGATTTCTCGATCAGAGGTTGTCCTTGCATTGATGCTCTCAATAAGCTCTTGTCCGAATATTACCCTTCAGATTAAACCGTTGTCAATGCTTCATTCTTCAGCTACTCAAACTCTACGATTCTGATGCATGTCTTTATGGACCTGATCGTAGTGTCTTGTTGACTGATAGAGACAACACTACGATCATGAGGAGTGTTCACTTGATCTTCAGTGTAGGACACATCTCTTCCTCTCTTTATACAGTGCTTCATTACTTCTGTTTGCCTCGACTGCTCTCAGATACTGATGGCTAGATTCCTTACTTTGACCTTTTCTGAATAACAAGACACTTCAGATTTTTGGCGTGTCCAGCTCGCTTTCTCCTTGTGATCTCCCGTTCACTTATCATCAATGGACTGACCCAATGCTTAATCACTTTAGCCTTATTATTCAGACTGACCAGTATCTCGGTGTGTACTCCATCAGTTCCTTTCTTTGTTTGGCAAACACTACGATCTTGATTGCTTCCAAGACCGTTGTCATCTTTCTTCTAGACAGCTACTGCATATGCTGACTTTCCTTAGTCAGCTACTTAAGTCTTCTTATGATCATCTTGTGGAAGACTTCTTCTCGAATGGCTTCACAACTCAATCTTGATGCTAATTGGATTGGTGCTTAGATCTTCTTATTAGTTTGCATGCCATTCATTAAGTGTTCTCTGGTTTCCTTCAGGTGGAACGTATCTATGTAGTGCCAACCAGAGGCTTCATTCCTTTGGATATTCAGGGAGTGCCTATTCGTTGAGAATCGTATTTGCTCTACGATTCTGCTTTGACATTGTGAGCACATCTTGTTAAGATCTTAGTTCTACACTCTACGATTCAGTTTTGGCTGTGCAGACACTACGACTCCGAGATCAGATCTTGACACTCTACGATTTCTATCGTTGTGCTTGTTGTCTTCATTTGATCTTGCCCGACTACGATTTCTGCCTCTGGTATGATTAGTAGACTCTACGACTCCGAGTGTAGTCTAAGATTCTTAACTAACTTTGGAAGATGCTCAGTCGGCTCATAGGCAGGTTGTCTCTACGATTCTGAACATGACTTCCTCAACAGACTACGACCCTGAGGAAGTTCTCCTCGACACACTACGATCCTTCCTTGTCTCTCCTGGAAGTCTACGAACTTCTAGATCTATTATCTTGCAGACTACGATTTTGCCTCGATAGCTCTAGAGTTTTCCTTGACTCTCCTGGCAGACTACAATTTCTGGTGCAGTGCTCGACAATCAGACAAGCCTATCTATTACATCATAAGATCAACCTAACATGCTTGATCTTTCTATATTTATAGTCCTTGTACATCATTTCTTTTTAAGGACTTTACAAAGTTGTTTTGCTTATGTAGGATCAACCTAACACATTTGATCAATTCATTTTAAGTCCTTGCACATATGTTTCTATTATCTATCAAAGGACTTTACAGCTTTTCTTAATGCAAGCATACTTGCATATTCATTCATGTATATATCATAATCAAATAATATAAATAGGAATGTCATTCACATGTTTATTCCTGACACAGCACAATATTGGAATGCGACAGTTGAAGGACTTAAGGTGATACATTCATGAGGAGGAGCTAATACGCGGTGCACTCTTTTTCCCTTAACCAAGGTTTTTTCCATTGGATTTTTCCTTGTAAGATTTTTAATGATGCAGCTTTCAATGTGTATGGCTGCACAATAGACATTCAAGGGAAAGTGTTATAAAATTATACATAGTGTGTGGATGTCTAGATACATTCCTACCCCTCTTTATTGTAATGACATTTGAGTTTTGAAACTCTCATATTCTTTAAGCTTTGAAACTCCTATGACCTATAAGTTTTGAAACTTCTAAATATTTATGTATATGTGCTTATAAATAGAAGCATTTTCAAGAGAATGTAATATACATACAAATACAACTACAACTTATATGAAATAAGAATGCTATCTCTTTTTCCCTAATTATCATTGTTCTTAATATTTAGTATACTTTTATAACAAATATGATTAGTTAAACAGTTTTATCATGATAATAATAAATAAAATGTGTCAATATAATTCAAATGTTTTAATTTTCTCATAAATTTCTTACGTGACATGTTATTATTGGAGGACGTGAAACTCTAATTTTATGGATCATCTGTAAATAATTTATTCCCATAAAATTATTGCTATTATAAGATATAAGAAGTAAAAGTATAATATTATCTCCAAGCATATAAATCAATTTTGAAGTTTAAATATAGCTTTTAATTACTTTATTCAATAAAATATATGTAAATTTACAACAAAAAAGTATCCATAATATACTCCCTGACTAAAGGTATAATTTATTTTTTTGTTCACAAAAAAATGAGTTAAGGTACATAAAATGATGATTAAAATGTTATTTAGTGAGGTCCACTAATTTAAAAAAATAAAGTACTCATTACTTTTTATAATTTTGTGGTCCACTTTTTAAGTCCATTTCTTTTACTATATTCTTTTCTTAATATGTATAAAAAATGTATTCTTTTTATAATCTTGTGGGGTTTCTAATGATAAATTTACAACTTTTTTACTCTATTTTTTTTTTGCTATATTCTTTTCTTAATGTGTAAAAAATATATTTTACTTATCCTTTTAAGTACGGATTTGACGAGCTATTGAGCTTGTTAAGAATCATAATTCAATAAATACAATGTTTTAACCGCGTTAAGATTCAGACACGCGCTAGCCCTTTCATCGATTCGAGGAACAAGTATAATTCATCAATAATTGAACTTATCGACTTTATTTCAACTGCACTTCTTGAAGCAGATGAAAGTACGCTTAGATAAAGTCCCGGTTTCACAAAAGGTGAAACAATTTTATTACTGAAAAATATTCCTCCTCCAATAATGGAAAAAGATGTGCAATATAACTATGCTAACAATGGTTCCTGAACAGTTATAAATATTATAAATTATTTTAAAATCATAAAAATCCTAATTTAGTAAATATATTAACAACGATTTATATATAGACTCTCAATGAGTTTCTATGTTTTGTTTTCTAAATCCATACTTCTCATGAGAGCTTAATTAAGCTAATTCTAGTCGATATCAAGAATACTGTTAAACTTTAATGTAATATACTTCGTTAAGAAAACTCCGATTAAATTATATTTATTTCCTTTTTTATTTTTATTCACAAAAGTAGAAAATTAACCAGGGAATCAATCAATACCGATATATAACAAGTCAAGAGGAAATAAATTAATTTGGTTCGTCATCCCAAAAGTAATTTGGTCATCAATTTATAAGTTTTAAATACAAATTATTTTTCAATAAATATAATTATAATTAATTCTCTTGAACAATGTATCAATTATACTGCATATTTATCTTCGTATATATCATTACTATATCAATCAAAATCTATATGTAATAATAATAATAATAATAATAATAATAAATCATTTGATTGATCATTAAATTGGTAGATAATTGTAAAAATAACGAACCTAAATTAAAACAATTTCCGATTGTCAAGACAAGAAACATACAAAAAAAAATAACCTGGGCTTCCCACGGGTTATAAGGAAATATCTAAATAATAATGGCAAGAAACTAAAATTTTACAATAAATTTAGAATCATATATGAACGTGTTAATATTATCATTGTCTGTTTGTAGTGTGACATGTTAAGCTATATTGGAAATTTATTGACACATCATTTCCCAAATTCTAGCTTTATTCTTAGTATAATCATACTTATCAAAAAGGAAGTGTATATTCATTTTGGTCACACATGGTGAGTTTTCCATTGGAGTGAATATCCTCATTAAACTAACCTAAATAAGAAAAATAATGAAGTCAAATTTAAATATTAATTTTGGAGTTTAAAATATTTCAGTGAATTTGAAAATTCAGTATGAATATTCAATTATTAATATTATCATGTAATCATTTTTTATTGATCATCGAAGTTACTGTCAGAATCGAAGTTACTGTCAGGGCGGAGCCACACTGATTCTATAAAAATCTTAATATAAACAATAAATAAATAATAATAATTAAGAAATCAACAATTATGTAGGGACCTCATTCTAAACAAAGTGAATATCATTTCATTTTGCTCCCCGTCTTGAAATTTTAATTAAAAATTAAAATTAACAACTTTTTTAGTAACATTATTCTTTCTTGCTAAAAGAAATATTACCCATTAAAGGTTGTACTCATTGGGAACAAAATCATGTGACGTCATTTCACATCGCAAATTTAGTAAAATAAAATTTAGCATTATCCAACAACATAGTCCCTAATGGATATCAAATTCAATTGCATTAATTTGAATCATTTGGATCCATTGGATTTTACCTTAACGTCTAATCAGTATGCAATATGCTATAAAATGAAATCAACACCTCTAATTTGTACAAGAAATAAACTTTAAACTGTATTTTCAATATGTCACATTTTTTCCCCTTGCTCTTTCTAATCAAAATTTGTTGCATTCTTATTTCCACATGCAATGCTACAAATCTACCAAAATTCTCTAGCATTCTCATCTTTGGTGATTCTTTGCTAGACACCGGCAACAACAATTTTATTTTTACAACGTTGCAGGCAGATCATCGGCCATACGGTAGATCATTTCCTGGAGCTATCCCCACCGGGAGATTTTCCGATGGAAAACTGATGTCCGATTTGTTGGCAGAAGCACTAGGTATCAAGGAAATTGTTCCTCCATTTTTAGACCCAAAGTTGAGCGACGATGATATCCGAACCGGCGTTTGCTTTGCGTCCGCCGGATCGGGATACGACGATTGGACTACTGTTACATCCAATGTTATACCGGTATCGAAACAGTACAATAAATATTTTAAGGATTATGTGGAGAGGCTTGTTGGGATAGTAGGGCAAGAGGAAGCTAGAAATATAATTAATAATTCATTTGTATTTGCTACTTCTGGAAGTAATGACATGGTCCTTAACTTCTATGCTGGAGCACCTTGGGCTCTACAATACACCCTTGATGAATACCAAAATCGTTTGCTACAAGGGATTCAAAACTTTATCAAGGTTATCTTACTTGTCTCTATTTCTCCTCTGAAATTCATTTTATAGTAAAATTATGGGCACATGAATAAAATGACAAAAATAGCCTTAAAATGCAACTTGTTTTTTTTTTCCTTTTTGTAAATACTTTTTTCTTGTATAGAAATAAAAAGTTGAATCTGCGATATCGTACAAAAAGAAGAAGAAAAGATTATATCTTGCCGGCCGATTCAATTTTCTATACGAAATATATAGAACTTCTTTCGGGATAATCTTTATGTGCCCCTATCTTTATTAATTGTTCTTTTTTATTTTCTTTTATAAAGGATATAAATTCTTTTAGTAACAATTAAATCAACTTTTTGTCAGGAAATAAAGTATCTTTAAAGCCTTAATCTAGTGATTACGATTGAGGTGATGTTTATTTACCTTTTAATATTTCTTAATAACTTCGCATCTAATTCGGTAAGATGGTAAAATTATCTAGTAAAATTTTATTTGTCTCCTATTGTCTCTTAATCGATAAGAGAAATATATAAATTTAAATTATTAAGAACTGTCTTGTAATGAAAAATTTAAATTTATAGTCTATAAATATTGTACTCCATTCATTCCAAATTTCAAGATCATTATTGATCTTTAAAAAGTCAATATTGATCTTTAAAAAGTCAATTTGAGATATTTTTAAATTTAAAATTAATATTTTTAAATTTAAAAGTCATTCGAATGTTTTATATTTTTTAGTTACTAAATACTTTTTAAGTTCAAATCTTATTTCACTTTCGGATGATCTAATTTATTAAGATATACTTATAATCATTCAAATCTTCATTACTCAATTTTATCAAACGTCATCTAAGTCTATAACATTTAAGTCAAGTTGATTAATTATTACATGTGTTATTTCTTCTTTTATATAAATATTTCCTTCTATATGTTATATTGTACTTCTCAAAATGAAGTTCATATAATAAATAAATAATAATGATAAAATGCACATTTAATTATCATATAATATTGAAGCATTTAAACAATTCCATGATCGAGAATATAAGATCAATTTCTACCTTTTGATATTAATATATATGAAACATTTTCATATCCAAAATTGATAAATGTTAAATAAATAATTATCAATTTCAAATTTAAATTTATTTCGTAAAAACAAGTATCATAACTAATCTTATATTTCTAAGATGGAGGAAACATGAAACTTTTCATAAAGGGTAGCTACAAAATATGCACCATTCCTTGTGCTTTTTCTCAATAATACTGAGACTTTTTTAATTATTTGCAGGCTTTATACGATGGTGGGTGCCGTAAGATGGCTATAGCTGGACTGCCTCCCCTTGGTTGTGGCTTTATCAACTTCAGAAATATATCACGGCACACAGCATGTGTAGACGAACAGAATTCGGATTCTCAAGTATATAATACGAAGCTTATAGCCATGTTAGCAAAATTACAGGCAACACTTCCAGGCAGCAGGCTTGTCTATGCGGATCTTTTCACACCGCTAGCGGATATGGCGCTTAATCCATTAAAATACGGTAAGCACAATTTGATCCACTAAAATATATTTTTTCCTTGAGGAGTTGATATTAACAGCGCAAAAATCATTAGTGTAGGATAATTATTTTTTCGATTTTATATAAGTTACATAAGTGATCATTTTTTTACTACATTGACACACCCCCAACTAGTCATACCGCTGAGCCAAGTACCATGTGGTCGTAAGTGGTCATTTCCTTTGGATTGACAACATATATTATACTATTTCATTGAAATGGGATCAAAACTAGGGTTTCTCAGGAACACTATTTGCCCTACGATTTGCGGACTAAGAACTATTATTTAGTATTATGAATCGTAGTACGAGAACGTTGATACCTTTTATATTCACTAGTAAATAGTGTTCTCCGTACTCAATTTTATTCTACATATTAAAACGGTACACATTCCTGATGATTATTAAAAAAAAGTCTATGGCAAAGAAATTGATTAGTTATTTTTTTGTTTTATTTGAATAAATATGCACTTACGTTAGAATAGCGTGGGCCCTCCACAACCACCATAACAAAAGGTTAATGTCAATCAAATTACGAGTATTTGTCCAAACAAAAGAAAATGCAGTGTGCCCATAATATTTGGGCTGTTAATATTAACTCCCTCTAATTACTTGTACATGAATGACCTGATTTTGAAGTTCAACAGGGCAATTGTTTCATTTGGACATATATGCCCCTAATAATAAAATAGTGGACCACCACAATTACCATCAATGTCAAAAGATACCGTTAGATGTCTCAAATTTATGATGTCAAATGCTTTTGAGATGCATATGTCATAATTACATTAATTTGTAATAATTACCAAAGAGCCACAATGATATTAATCAATCAATTAATATAATAATAACATATGTATTTAAGCCACTTTTAAAACTCCAAAATGTGAGATCACTTACACTATCAATGACATATGTATATTTATTTATAAAATATACTTGTTATGAATATTAATGTGAGCTAGTTATATGGGGGCAGATCCCACATTGATAGTATAAAATATCAATGTGGGGTTGATATGGACTTGGACCTCTCTTTTGAATAACTACCTTTTCACGAGGAAATAAAGGGTTTGAGCCTATATTTTAACAATACTAGATTTGATCGTATATCTTAACAATACTATTAAATTATTTGTATATCTATATTTATTTATATAATATACTATTGTATCTTAATAAAAGTCCTAATATTTTTTCACAATAGGTTTTCTGGTATCGGACAAAGGATGCTGTGGGATTGGATTTGTGGAAATTGGACCTACTTGCAATGTACTCACCCCAACATGTCCAGATCCCTCGCATTACTTACTTTGGGATTCAATTCATCCTACAGAAGCTGCCTACCGTGTCCTTTCCCAGTATTATGTGGATAAACTTCTTCCCCAATTCTTATAAATGTGAATTAAGAAAATGTTGGGGAAATTAATTGATGAATATTTATGTTTCATTTTCTATGCAATGCTCTCACGAGACATTATTGATGTAATTTTTAATATAATTTAAATTCTCTTTTGTTTTCACATTAATTATATCGTCATTATGTATTTTTTCATATACTTAAATTGGTCTATAACTTGAGTAGCACTACATGGGTCGAAATTTTTACAAATTAAAGTGTATTGGAAGGAGCGCCAAATCCTAAATTTTGGTGTCATAAGTTTTTGTGTTCTATAAAGATACCTAAAGTATACTCCCTCCGTCCCTGATACCTTTAAATTTTTTGCTGGGATAAAAAAATTAAGACTAAAAGACAATTTACATCCCAAACTTTATTTTCTATTTACGTTTGCACCCCAAACTTAAAAAGGTATCTAAGTACACCTCAAACTTCATTATACTTAACAAAACGCACACTTTCTTCACTTAACTGGTCAAAAGTGGACCTGCCATGCAGAATACAAGTTGGGGTAAAATTGTCTTTTAATCTTAAAAATTGGCAAAAATAATTAATTTTAAATAAAATAAAATAATTTTAAATATAAGAATTTTTAAAAACAGAATTTTAAAATAGTTACCATACAATTCAAAAACAAAATAAAATTTTGAGTAAATTCTGCTTTTAGAATTTTAAAATTTCAAAAACAGTTTTTACAAAAATAGAATTTTTTTAAAACAGATTTTTTTTTAAAACAAATTTTTACAAAATATTCTGTTCCAAACAGAATTTTAAAACAAATTTTACAAAACAGAATTTGTTTGGTGATGTCAACTTTCTAAACTGTTAAATTTTTAAACTGTTTAAATTTTAAAACAAATAAGTTAAAACAAATTTTAAACAGTTTAAATTTTAAAACAACTTTCTAAACAGTTTAAATTTTAAAACACCTTTCTAAAACAAATTTTAAAATAAATTCAAATAAATTTTAAAACAACTTTCTAAACAGTTTAAATTTTAAAACAAAATTTTAAACTGTTTTTAATAAATTTAAAAAATAAGTTAAAATAAATGTTGTAACAAATTTTAAAATAAATTTGTTTGGTGATGTCAACTTTCTAAAACAAATTTTTAAACTATTAAATTTTTAAAAAAAATTTTAATTTCAAAAACAGTTTAAATTTTAAAACAAATTTTTAAACTGTTTTTAATAAATTTTAAAAAATAAGTTAAAATAAATGTTGTAACAAATTTTAAAATAAATTTGTTTGGTGATGTCAACTTTCTAAAAAAAAAATTAAACTGTTAAATTTTTAAATTTCAAAAACAGTTTAAATTTTAAAACAAGTTTTTAAACTGTTTTTAATAAATTTTAAAAAATAAGTTAAAATAAATGTTGTAACAAATTTTAAAATAAATTTTAAAAACTGTTACAAAATTTTAAACTGTTACAAAAAAAATTAACTTGTAAAATAAAATTTTATTTTGAAAAATTCTGTTTTGTAAAAAATTCTATTTTTGTATAAACTGTTTTTGAAATTTTAAAATTCTGTTTTTAAAATAGAATTCTGCTTTTAAAATTCTGTTTTGTAAAAATTTGTTTTAAAATTCTGTTTGGAACAAAATATTTTGTAAAAATTTGTTTTAAAAAAAATTCTATTTTAAAAAAAAATTCTATTTTTGTAAAGACAATTTGCACCTCAAACTTGTGTTATAGCCGGTCACTTTTGACCTGTTAAGTGAAGAAAGTGTGCGTTTTGTTACGTATAATGAAGTTTGGGGTGTAATTAGACACATTTTTAAGTTTGGGGTGCAAACGTAAATAGAAAGTAAAGTTTGGGATGCAAATTGTCTTTTAGTCAAAAATTAATTTTGTTAGAATAAAGAGAGAGAAAGAGTTTAAAGTATAAAAAAATAGGTAGAGTAATGAGGGGTAATTTTGAAAAAATTATCATTAATTCGCCTAGATTTGAACAAACATCAAATAATTAAAGATAAATAAAAAATTTTAAAACGTCAAATAATTAGAGACGGAGGGAGTATAATTTAAATTCAAATGTTGATGTAAAGTCTATTTTATTATCGAAAGCATTGAAGTAGGGTCCGCCCTTATCTATTTTTTTTTTTCAATTGAAGTAAATAATATATTTAAAATATCTTTTTATGGGGTGGAGGAAGTATAAAATAGTAAGTCACACACTCACACTATCCCTAGCTAGTCTTAGGGAGTATTTGATAAAAACTGAATGAATTTGAATTTGAATCTGAATGAGCTGAATCTGAACAAAAAAAGTTGTTTGATAATTAACATGTCTGAAACATCTGAATGACAAAACTTTATTATTTTACCTCTATAAAAAAATTCAAAATTATTGTAAATTTATTTAATATTACTTAATATAACAGTTAATATTTTTTTATTTTTTAATTTTTTTTTTTTTATTTCATTCAAATTCTATTCAGGTTAAAAAAATCGACTTAAATATTCAAATAATCTATCTTCTTCAAATTCGTTCAGACCAAAACAAACGCACTGACCGATTCAGTCATTCAGATTCAGCTCCATTCAGCTCTAAATAAACACCCCCTTAATACTAAGAGTTTAAATTGCTTTATAGGATAGTTGAGTGAATGAATTGCATCAGTGCGATTTGATTAGCCAAATTGTCAAGTAACCTTTTCTTTTTTACTATAAATAACCCCACAACGGTAGAACCTGGTGAATCGAGTATAATACTTTTCAACATTTGGTTTTCTTTTCTTCATCCATGTAATTTGATAATTTTTTGAAAAGTATCCTTTCTTTATGATGATTTTGATTCGAATAAGCTCACTAGATGACTTCTGTTTGCTGCATGCGGCGAGACTAGAGATACGAAGTAGGATGTTGGAATGAGCATGTCAAATAATATATAATTGTAAAATTACAAATTTTACGAATAAAGATTTAAATTTCTTGATTTTTTTTTAAAATATTATGGTGTGGATTTAATATAATGTTATAGTTGTGGGTAATATTTATAAATTTTGCAAAGTATGCAAGTTGTTATATTATATTCGATTGGTAGGGAATATTCTTTGTATCGGAGAATATTCGTGACGACTCAAGACAATCATCGTTAATGGACCCTATTAACGGAATTATTATCATTTGATTGAGAAAAACGACAAAAATATTTTTATGAAAATAACTACGGAAGTTTTAACTGTTATCATCGTTGAACTACTTCAGTAGTAAAAGACAAAGAATACGCGCTAGTTGCAGACAAGAAGACACTAGATTGATTATTGACGCTTCACGTGAGAAGTCACCAGCTTTTGTTCAATTATTGCTACAGAGTTAATTCTTTGATAAGATCTCACGTTATTTGATTCAATTATTGTTGATTGTTATATATATATATATATATATATATATATATATATATAAGTTTTGTTTTATTAGTATTATTAATGTAATAAAAAAGAAAAGTTTTTATATATAAAATGTAATACTTTTATAAAAAAGTTATTCTATAAATAGAATATATTATATTCTATTACGACATAGTGTTTTTCAGATAAGAAAATCTTTTTATATAAAAATGTAATACTTTTATAAAGTTATTCTATAAATAGAATATATTATATATTATTATGCGTAAATGTTGCGATAAATGACTTGCATAAATGTTTTGATAGTAATTTTTTTATATAAAACAAAATACTTTTATAAAATTATTCGCTTTTATTAGATTATAAATAGAATATATTATATTTTATTTAAAAGATTTTGATTTAAATCTGAATCGTCTATTAAAAAAGTAAATCAATCCTGACCGCTTCATGAATTAGTTATTATCTAATCCATTCTTCTATAAATAGAAGCTTTTTCCTTCATTTTTTCTTACGAATTCATCGAAACTCTGTAGAGAAACTATAGAGAGAAGAAAAATATTCGCTACTTCACTACTTCTTATATCCAGCTTTCTTCTATAAGGTAAGGGTATTATTTATTTTGTATTCATGAAGAGAACTTCATTATTCCATTTTTTTTATTATTCCGGAATAACCTCGATATCGCTGATTTCACCCTATACTTGGTGAAATTCTTTTGTTATTCCATTATTTATTATTCTCATTGAATAACCTATCTATCTGAGTATCGCATACATGGTGAAATTCTCGTTGTTATTCCATTATTTATTATTCATTGCTGAATATCCCGTCTCGCGGCGCTTTTACGCCTGAACCGGTTCCGTTATTTATTATTCTATTGAATAACTCGTCTGCAAGTACCGCATGCATGGTGATTTCATTGTTATTCCATTCTTTATTATTCTATTGAATATCCTCGTCTGCAATGCTTTTACGCCGACCGGTTCCGTTATTTATTATTCTGTTGAATAACTCTGCCTATGCAAAGTACCGCATGCATGGTGATTTTTGTTGTTATTCCATTCTTTATTATTTTGTTGGAATATCCGCTTGCAAGTTATTACACGCCTCGACCAGTTCCATTATTTATTATTCTATTGAATAACCTATCTATGCTAAGACCGCATGCATGGTGATTTCTTTTGTTATTCCATTCTTTATTATACTCATTGATTAAAGTTTTGACTTTCTATACTCCATGAAATTAGTGGAATATCCTCGATATTTGCGTTTCATCTAAGATCTTTCATGGAAATATTCTTCCGAGCATTCTTGAATTTTACTCTCACAAAGAAGTATCATGTTGACAATTTGACGTTATTAGTTCCTGAATAATTTAATTCTTGAACTTGTTTTATCAATTCTTATGTCATTGTCATCATCCTCATGTTTATATTTTGTTGAAAGTCATCCGTGGCACAGAGTGCATAGATGGACTTGGTATGATTATGACCGTGGATTATTCGGTATAATCATGGTAGTAATGTTACAAATGATGTGGAAAAAGTCCTCATTGGCCTGTAGTGCATTGATGGATAGTTTTGGTATGATTATGGCTATGGATTCTCTTGACCAAGGGAGCAAAGATGAATTATTTTATAGAATGATCGGGACCATCGATGAAAACACGATTATCTTTGGCCAGTAGTGCATGGATAATTCATGGTACGTGATACTAAATAATATCCTCGGCCTCGTAGTGCGTGGATGATTTGATGATGTGTATTATTTATTAAGCGAGTCTCTCGCGATAAAAGTGATGAAAACTTTTAAATCATAAAAGATAGTAGATTTTATTCTCTACTTGACTCTTTTAATGGATTGCTTGTTCACCGCAGCTTAAACTTGATGTCTATTGTATTTTATCGCTTTAACATTGTTGAAGACTAATGATAATTTATTCGCATTATCTTAGTCATAATATTTCTTCTTGGGCTAGTTGAGCTCACCCTTTCCTTCAATGTTCTCTGTGAAATGAGAATATAAATTGGGACGAGTTGGGGAATGGTTTGATGATCGTATGATAGCATTAGTAGTCCTCACTATTCATTAAATAAATAGTGTGACAATAAATGTAATGAGGACTTATTCTCGAGAGTGGATATTATGCTGAAGACAATATTTATATTAAAACTCACAGACTCTCTTATCAGATATTAAAGATTGGATTTGTATTCTCAGATCATGTATCTGGCGACTCAAGATGGGTGATGTATACCTATTTTTGGGTGTGTCACAATAATGATTAGTAATTGTTGGTGCCTAAAAACACAACATAACGAAAAATTAGATTAAAATTCAAAAAATACTACATTATCTAAATATTTTTTGCAATCTAAAATAACTTACAATCACACATAACAATTATCATAATTCACCACACCACCACAATAATTTATTTTTCTTTAAAAATAGATATCTAGAAAAATCTAAATCTGTCTACAAAACTTATAAATCATCAATAACAACTTTCATAATTCATCATACCACCACAATAACAATTATTATTATTATTATTATTATTGTTGTTGTTGTTGTTGTTGTTATTACTATTATCGTAATTATTATTATTATTATTATTATTATTATTATTATTATTATTATTATTATTGTTGTTGTTGTTGTTGTTGTTGTTGTGACGCCCCCAAAATAGGTATACATCACCCATTCTGAGTCGTTAAATACATGGCACAAAATTCAAGTACAACTTAATTATACAACTGTGTTAGTTCCCAGTAGGCACAATAGATCTAGAAGGGGGTTGAATAGATCCTTTTCTTTCTAATACTTTTCCGGTTTATTTTGTATTGCTAATAATTTAGCACATGACAAACATAAGAATCTTTTCAAAGTACACAATGAATAAGTAAAAGATCCCTTCATTGATATATTCATAATCGTATATATATTGCTTCGTAGAGTTAGTTCGATGGTAGCGCTTAAAACATATATAGCGAGCTTATAGCGGTTAATGTACATAATGTAAATGACATAAAGTAAAAGACACAAGGGGTTTTAAGTGGTTCAGAGACTCAAGCTCCTAATCCATTCTTCTGCTTTTAACTAGTACGATTTTCACTAAGGAAGGGCAGCACCCTGAATCACTAAGATTCCTTCAAGGCCAGCAGCCTTGGAACTTTAGTTCACTAAGAACTTTTCAAGGCCAGCAGCCTTGGAAACTTCTCTAGTTTCCTAGTAACTCTTCAAGCCCAGCAGGCTTGGAACTTCGTTTAGTCCCTCCGGACAAGGAACCCTCAGGCCCTGACTTCTTATTGTTGTAGTTGTCGTTGTTGTTGGTACTGAGTTGCTAAGATGTTATTAAGCTTGAACATCTTTTGTACTTAGCAGCTTGGTGTAGTCCTCTTTGCATTCTGCTTCGAGTCTGGACCACATCTTTTTTGGTGCAGCTGATCTTCACTCTTTTTTGCTCATCTTCATCTGATATCAGCTGTGCACCATCACCATCTGGATTTGCTAAGTCTCTGAGCTTTTGGTAGACTTAGTCAAACACTTAGCAATCCTTGAACCCTTCTTGAATGTTTTGCAGACATGATTCTGCATCTGTTCTTTTTCAGCTTTTGGTTCATGGTTGTGACGCCCCCCAAAACAGGTATACATCACCCATCTTGAGTCGCTAGATACATGGTACAGAACTCAACTACAAACTTAATTATACAACTGTCGTGCAAAATACGACAAAACATAGCTGAGAGTTTAAACACGAATATTGCCTTCTAGACAATATCCACACTCAATGGAGTCCTCATTACAATTATTATCACACTATTTTATAAAAATAGTGAGGACTACTATAGCCATCATCTCAGACCATCGCTTTATTCCCCGACTCGTCCCAGCTATATTCTCATTTCCTGAAGAGAACAATGAAAGAAAGGGTGAGCTCAACTAGTCCAGTAAGAAATATTATGACTAAGATAATGCAGAATAAATTATCCTTAGCCTTCAACAATATAACAACTGATAGAATACAATAGACAACAAGTTTTAGATCAACAACTGCAGCGGAAATAAGTAATCCATTAGAAGAGTCAAGTAGAGCATAAAATATACTATCTTCTATGATTTAAAAAGTTTTTCATCAACTTTATCGTTGAGACTCAGCTTAATAAATAAAAATCGAATCATCCCTGCACCACGGTCAAGGATATTCATGTAATCATCAATGGTCATGATTATACCGAATAATCCCTGGTCATAATCATACCAACAACTGTCCATCAATGAACTATAGGCCAATGAGGACTTTTACCACATGATTCGTCACATTACGGTCATGATTATACCGAATAATCCCTGGTCATAATCATACCAAGTCCATCTATGCACGTAAGCCAAAGATGACTTTAATCACAATATAAGCATGAGGATGATGACAATGTCATAATAATTCAATAAAACAAGTTCAAGGATAAATTTTAAAGAATTATAATTTAATTTATCCAGAAATCAATAATGTCCAAATTGTCAACATGATACTGCTTTGTAGAGTAAAATTCAAGAATAATATTCATGTACCAACAATAATTTGGACAAAAAAGAAATATATTTTTTGGGTGAATAGTACCCCGTGAATAGTACTTCGGGAATAGTACCCCGCGAATAGTACCCCGACACGAAAAGTGTCCCGAATACCCGAGTGAATGATACTAGAGTGAATAATAATCAGGTGAATAGTAACTATGAATAGTAACTCGTGAATAGTACTCCAGCACGAAAAGTACCTCGAATACCCGAGTGAATAATACCAGAGTGAATAGTAACCCATGAATAGTAACTCAAAAAAAAATACCAAAGAAAATGATATTCCATGATTTAGTATAAAAGAAATGATATCTCGATTTGAGTATAATAGAATATACTGAAATCAGAATGGATTTTCACCCGCCATGCAGAATCCGCGCGAGATGATCATTTCTACAATTTAATAAGGAATGAATACGCAGGATTTTTCACCATGCATGCGGTAGTCCTCACAGACAGGTTATTCCAACAGAATAATAAAGAATGAAATAACAAAAGAATTCACCGTGCATACGATAAACCGCATGCATACGAGTTATTCCAATGTAATAATAAAGAATGGAACCAGTCATGCGTAATCCGCATGCATGTGATATTCCAATGAATAATAAAGAATGAAACTGTGTCATGCGTAATCCGCATGCATGCATGGTATATTCCAAATGAATAATAAAGAATGGAATCAAAGTTATGATAATCCGCATGCATGAGATATTCCAAATGTAATAATAAAGAATAGAATAATAACATAATTCACTGTGCATGCGTTTGATCAAGAAAGACAGAAGTTATTCCAATGTAATAATAAAGAATGGAATAATGTAAGAATTTCACCATGTATGTTGTACTTTGCATAGACAGGTTATTCCAACATAATAATAAAGAATGGAATAACAACCCTTATGAGTATTGAAAGAAAATAACTCTTCATGAATATGAAAGAATAATACCCTTTACCTTAGAAGAAAACTGGATACTGGAATAGTGAGGTAGCAGACTTCTCTTCTTCCTTCTCTTTATAATTTCTCTCTATAATAATTGCTTTTGTGAGACTTAGTGAAATGGTAAAAAATAATGAAGGAATGAACTTCTATTTATAGGAAAATATAGTTTCAATAATTGCACATTTTGGGGCTCGAAATATTACAGTATAATACCTTCATCTTTTCCTTCATTTTTAATTTAGTCATCATTATCAAACTTGCACCACCTCCCCTAATAGTAAATCATGTGAATCAATAGTAAATCATGTGACTCAATAGTTCTAAACATGTGAAAAAATTAATTACAGTATAATACCTTCATCTATACCTCCATTTTTAATTTAGTCATGCAAGTATTATCAATCTTGCACCAGCTCCCCTAATAGTAAATCATGTGAATCAATAGTATACACATGTGAACAAATAGTTATAAGCATGTGAATTAATAGCAATTAATTACTCATTTATCCGGTTAATTTCTCGATTGGTCAATATAACCTCCAGACATCAATTATTATCGAAATAAATGTCGATTTTTACTAACACTAATAATTCCAACACAATGGAACTATCAATTTCATCTTTAATCAACACGAACTTATTCATCATTAATATTATAATTCATAATATTTATCAACCAGGTCGTTCCCAGGAAAGAGGGGGCTTTTCGATAAGGATTTCTCCTTATTGGCACACAATTAGGTGACCAAACCTCTCCTTAACAGAACTTCTAAACATTGTCAATATTGCAAATAATAATATGAATAGCTTTACCGTCTCAATTATTGATTTAATAATATAACATATTATGCAGATGATATTGTGATAATAATTGAATCAATAATATGAGAGATAAGATGCAAAGAATTCTTCGTAGAAATAATTGAGTATAACCGAGTGACTTCTTTACGTAAGCATCAATAATCAATACTGTGTGCTACTATGCAACTACGCCAGACACTATACTTTTACTACCCGTAGTTCAACAGCTTTTAACGGTAACACATTCGTAGTTATTTTTATAAAAGGTAATTACGCTCATTTTCTAACTACGATAATACTTCCGTTGTGAGGTCCACTTAATGATTGTGTCAGTCAAATTTGATATTTCCCAAAAAAAAGAATATTCCCCGACTAAATGAATATTTTATAACAACTTGCTTACTTTGCAAAAAATTTCACATATCAACCTTAACTTTAACCTTTTATCAATTTAACCATTTATGAAATAAAATAATAATTATAAGAAAATTGAATACTTTTATTTCATAAAATTTGGGGTCTTACAATGGTGATCTGTAGAGTGGCTCTCTTGATCTTCTTTGTACTCTGCCACTTTTCTGAATGTTATTTCCTTGGCCTTCTCGGCTTTCAGCTTAGCTACCATCTTTAGTGGCATTCTCATCTTTGTTGAGTGAAGCTCTGATCTGTTTAAGTCCTTCTTCAAATTTGCTTCACTTCCACCTATATAGTCTCACTGTCACTGAGACTTGTTCTCTTAATCTCTGGTGGAACTCGTAGAGTCAACTATAGCATTTAACAACTCAACGATTCTGCAACATTGCAATCATCATCACTTTTGATATTTGAAGCTCATTCTGATTTATACTCCTTGCCAATCTTCCCGTTGGAAAGTAGCCATTGAAAGCTATTAAAATTGCTTCACAGATCTCGAGTTGTTTGGTGTAGGCTACAGATGTGACATGACATGACTTTTTGACACTGCAGTCTACTTTTTCACCTGCCCCGTCAGAGATGTCACTTTGATGTCTCAGGCAGGTCGACGACTTTATTTCCCCCTTCTGATTTCTAGATCAGAGGTTGTCCTTTTGCATCGATGCTCTCAATAAGCTCTTGTCCGAATACTAGCCTTCAGAATGAACCGTTGCCAATGCTTCAATCTTTGGATGACCGATGTAAAATCCCAAATTTTACGAATAAAAATTTAATTTTCTCGAAATATTTTTTTTTATTATTATGGTGTGGATTTGATATAATGTTATAGTTGTGGGTAATATTTATAAATTTTACAAAGTATGCAAGTTGTTGTATTATATTTGATTGGTCGTGGAATATTCATTTTAGCAAGGAATATTCGTACAACGGCGCAATCATTGGTGGACCCCACAACGAAATTATTGTCTGATTGAGAAAACGACAAAAATATTTTTATGAAAATAACGACGGAAGTTTTACCGTTAATACTGTTGAACTACTCGGTAGTAAAAGTACAAGAATACTGGCGTCGCATAAGTAGTAGTACACCAGTATTGATTATTGATGCTTACGTGAGAAAATACTCGCTTTTGTTCAATTATTACTACATGAATTATTGCATAAGTATCTCAAGTTATTTGATTCAATTATTATCGATTCTTATATTATATATATAAGTTTTGTTTTATTAGTATTATTAGTGTAATAAAGCGGAAAAAACTTTTTATATAAAATGTAATACTTTTATAAAGTTATTCGTTTTATTAAGCAATAATTAAAATATATTATATTCTATTATGCATAGTGTTTTTTCATAGTAAAATCTTTTTATATAAAAATGTAATACTTTTATAAAGTTATTTGTTTTATTAGACAATAATTAGAATATATTATCTTTTATTATCGTAGTGTTGCATAATGCTGCGATAGTGTTTTGTATAGTAAAATCTTTTTATATAAAATGTAATACTTTTATAAAGTTATTCATTTTATTAGATTATAAATAGAATATATTATATTTTATTTAAAAGATTTTGTTTTATTAGAATATTTTATTAAATCAATCTGACCGTCTGCTTTAAAAGTAAATCAATCTGGACCGCTTATGAATTAGTTACTATGTAGTCCATTCTCCTATAAATAGAAGCTCATTCCTTCATTATTTCTTACTTAATTCAATTTGAAACTCTAGAGAGAAAACTATAGAGAGATTCTTCTTCTATAATCTTGAGCGTATTTCTTTAGAGTTTAAGAAAGCTTTGAGTATAGTGCAAGTTTTTTCTTGAGTATATCCTTGCCCTACCAATGGAGAGTACTCTTCTTTCAAAGGTAAGGGATATTATTTGTTTTACTCGTAAGGGGTATTATTTCTTTCAGTATTCATGAAGAGAACTTCATTATTCCATTATTTATTATTCGTTAGAATAACTTTTGATACGCTGTGATCTACCCTATACTTGGTGAAATTCTTCATTATTCCATTCTTTATTATTCTCGTTAGAATATCCTCGCCCATGCATTTTACGCCGGGACCGGTTCATCTTTATTATTCATTGGAATATCCTGTTTGTGCGCTTTTACCGGGACTGGTTTTAGATTATTTATTATTACATTTGGAATAACTCGTTTACATCAAGTATACACATGCATGCATGGTGATTTCGTTGTTATTCCATTCTTTATTATTCTGTTGGAACATCCCAGCTTGCAAGTGAATTTACTTTGACACGTTCCGTTATTTATTATTCTGTTGGAATAACTTGTCTATGTAAGTACCGCATAGATGGTGATTTCATTGTTATTCCATTTTTATTATTCATTTGGAATATCACGCTTGGTGCGTATTACCGACCGACCGGTTCGATTATTTATTATTCTGTTGGAATAACCTATCTATGCGAAGTACCGCATGCATGGTGATTTCTTTTGTTATTCCATTCTTTATTATATTCAGTTGATTAAAGTTTTAATTTCTATACTCCATGAAATTAGTGGAATATCTTTGATATTTGCGATTCATCCAGTATCTTTTCATGGAAATATTCTTCTGAGCATTCTTGAATTTTACTCTACAAAGAAGTATCATGTTGACAATTTGGACGTTATTAGTTCTTGAATAATTTAATTCTTGAACTTGTTTTATTGAATTCTTATATCATTGTCATCATCCTCATGTTTATATTTTGTTGAAAGTCATCTGTGGCCTGTAGTGCATAGATGGACTTGGTATGATTATGACAAGGGATTATTCGGTATAATCATGACCATAATGTTACAAATGATGTGGAAAAAGTCCTCATTGGCCCGTAGTGCATTGATGGACAGATTTTGGTATGATTATGGTTATGGATTCTCTTCGGCCAAGGGAGCAAAGATGAATTATTTTATAGAATGATCAGGACCATTGATGAAAACACGATTATCTTTGGCCCGTAGTGCATGGATAATTCATGGCCGTGATACTAAATAATATCCTTGGCCTGTAGTGCAGGGATGATTTGATGATGTGTATTATTTATTAAGCCGAGTCTCGGCGATAAAAGTGATGAAAAACTTTTTAAATCATAAAAGATAGTAGATTTTATTCTCTACTTGACTCTTTTAATGGATTGCTTGTTCCGCTGCAGTTAAACTTGATGTCTATTGTATTTTATCAGTTTAACATTGTTGAAGACTAATGATAATTTATTCTGCATTATCTTAGTCATAATATTTCTTACTGGGCTAGTTGAGCTCACCCTTTCCTTCAATGTTCTCTTCAGGAAATGAGAATATAGCTGGGACGAGTCGGGGAACGGATTGACAGTCCAGATGATAGCATTAGTAGTCCTCACTATTCTGTTAAATAGTGTGACAATAAATGTAATGAGGACTTATTCTGAGAGTGGATATTGTCTAGAAGACAATATTTGTATTAAAACTCACAGCTCTCTTGTTGTATATTAAAGATTGTATTTGTATTCTGTACCATGTATCTGGGGACTCAAGATGGGTGATGTATACCTATTTTTGGGGGCGTCACATCCGAACTCTACGATTCTGATGCATGCATTTCTTGGACCTGATCGTAGTGTCTAGTTGACTGTAGAGACAACACTACGATCTTGAAGAGTGTTTATTGGATCTGCAATGTAGAACACTTCTTCCTTCTCTTGTACAGTGCTTCAACATTTTTGTTTGCTTCGACTACTCTCAGATACTGATGGCTTGACTCTTTGTTTTGGCCCCTTTTGAATAGCAAGACACTTCAGATTTGTGGCATGTCCAACTCGCTTTCTCCTTGTGATCTCCCATTCACTTATCATCAATGGACTGACCCAATGGTTAATCACTTTAGCATTGTTCTTCAGAGGATGACCAGTATCTTTGTGTACACTTCATCAGTTCCTTCTTCGTTTGGCAAACACTACGATCCAGGTTGCTTCCAAGATCGTCGTCTTCTATTTTCTTAACAGCTACTGTACTTGCTGACTTTCCTTAGTCAGTTACTAAAGTCTTCTTTTGATCAACTTGTGGAAGACTTCATCTCGAATGGGTTCATGACTTAATCTGAATGTTAATTGAGTTGGTGCTTAGGTCTTCTGCTAGCTTACATGCCATTTGTTGAGTGCTCTCTGGTTTCCTTCAGGTGGGATGTATCTTCGCAGTGCCAACCAGAGGCTTCATTCATTTAGATATTCTGGGAGTGCTCATTTGTTGAGAATCGTATTTGCTCTACGATTCTGCCTTGGCGTTGTGAGCACATTTGTTGAAGTCTTAGCTCTACACTCTATAATTCAGCTTCGGCTGTGTAGACACTACGACTCCGAGGTCAGATCTTGACACTCTACGATTTCTGACTTTGTGTTCGTTGTCTTCATCTGATCTTGCTCGACTACGATCTTTACCTCTAATACGATCAGTAGATTCTACGACTCTGAGTGTAGTCTACGATTCTTGACTTGGCTTCGACAGATGCTAGGGCAGCTCGTATGCAGGCTGTTTCTACGATTCTGAACATAACTTCCTCAGCAGACTATGGCTCTGAGGAAGTGCTACTTGACACACTACAATCCTTCTTCGTCTCTCCTGGCAGTCTACGAACTCCGAGATCTACTATCTTGCAGACTACGATTCTGCCTCGATAGCTCTCAAGTTTTTCTTGACTCTCCTGGCAGACTACAATTTCTGGTGCAGTGCCCGACAATCAGAAAAGCCTATCTATTACATCATAAGACCAACCTAACATGCTTGATCTTTCTATATTTATAGTCCTTGTACATCATTTCTTTTTAAGGACATTACAAAACTATTTTGCTTATGTAGGATCAACCTAACATATTTGATCAATTCATTCTAAGTCCTTGTACAAATGTTTCTATAATCTATCAAAGGACTTTACAGCTTTTCTTAATGCAAGCATACTTGCATATTCATTCATATATATATCATAATCAAATCATATGTAAATAGGAATATCATTCACATGCTTATTCCTAACAAACTGTCGTGTAAAATACGACAAAACAAAGCTGAGAGTTTTAACACCAATATTATCTCGTAGACAATATCCAAACTCAAATAAAGTCTTCATTACAATTATTATCACACTATTTCATGGATTAGTAAGGACTACTATAGCCACCATCTCGGACCATCACTCCGTTCCCCGACTAGTCTCAGCTATATTCTCATTTCCTGAAGAGAACAATGAAAACAAAGGGTGAGCTCAACTAGCCTAGTGAAGAATATTATGACTAAGATAATGTAGAATAAATTATTGTTAGCCCTCAACAGTGTTAAACTAATAGAATACAATAAACAATAAGTTTAACTGCAGCAGAACAAACAATCCATTAGAAGAGTCAAGTAGAACATGATATCTACTATCTTCTATGATTTAAAAAGTTTATCATCAATCTTATCGCTGAGACTCAGCTCAATAAATAATCCACATCATTGAATTATCCATGCACTACGGGCCAATGATATTCATTAGTATCACATTCACGAATTATCCATGCATAATGGGTCAAGGATATTCGTGTTATCACCAATGGTCATGGTCATGCCAACAACTGTCCATCAATGCACTACGGGCCAATGAGGACTTTTACCACATCATTTGTAACATTATAGGTCATGATTATACCGATACATAGTCATAATCATACCAATCAGCTGTCTATCTATGCACTACGGGCCAAATATGACTTTCGTCACAATATAAGCATGAGGATGATGACAATGATATAAGAATTCAATTAAATAAGAGCAAGGATAAATTTTTAAAGATTTATAATTCAATTTATCCAGATTTCAATAATTTCCAAATTGTCAACATGATACTGCTTTGTGGAGTAAAATTCAAGAATAATATTGTATCAAAAATGATTTGGACGAAAAAAAAAATCTATTTTTGTCATGAATAGTACCCCAGGTGAATAGTACCCGAGTAAATAGTACCCCGTGAATAGTACTTCGAGAATAGTACCCCGGTATGAAAAAATTAAAATTTATCAAGAATGTTCAGAATAATATTTCCGTGAAAAGATACTAGATGAAACGCAAATTTCAAGGATATTCTACTAATTTCATGGAGTATAGAAGCCAAACTTATCAATATGAGTGTAGAATTAAGAATACGAAATGAAATAATATTACTTACATACTACAGTATATGGAAGAAAATATTATTTCATACGAATATTGAACAAAAACAATATACCTTACCTTAAAAGGAAAGTACTTCTGACTGGTAGGGCGGAGATATTCTTGAAGAAAACTTGCACTGTTTTCTACACTCAAAACTTCCTTAAACTCTAAAGAAATACGCTCAATATTATAGAAGAAGAATTCTCTGATTCTGATGTGATTTTTAATTCTAAACTACGCATCCTATTTATAGGAAAATGGAATGATACTATTTAGAAAATAAAATCATGGACTGCATAGAACATTCACAGGCGCTGAATCCTTTGGCTGAATATCTGGAAAAATTTGATTTACTATGCAGCACTATGCAATAAAATATTCTAATAAAATAAAAACTTTAAATAAAATATAATATATTCTATTTATATTCTAATAAAACAAAACTTATATAATATATATATATATATATATATATATATATATAACCCACCATTTTAACAAACATTTCCCCAACATTTTTAATCCTCCCCACCCCACACGACGCGACTTATATATATATATATATATATATATATATATATATATATATATACAAAATAACTTTCTACCGATTATTTTAAAAAATGAGTAAGTGGAAGTCCATATAATAAGCAAAATTTATAACAAATACTTCATAAAATACCCCTCTTTTTATCTCAATTCACTTGGCTTCACAAAACACATTTTTAATAACATTCATCATTAATATTATAACTTGCAATATTAACAACCAGATCATTCCTAGGAAAGAGGGGGCTTTCCGATAAGGATTTCTCCTTATTGGCGCGCAATTAAGTGACCAAACCCCTTTCCTCGACAGAACTTTCTAGACATCGTCAATAATGCAAATAATAATATGAATAACTTTTTTGTCTCAATTATTGATTTAATAATATAAAATATTATGACAATAATTGAATCAATAACGTGAGATACTATGCAGCAATTATTGTAGCAATATTTGAGTATAACTGAGTGACTTCTCACGTAAGCATCAATAATCAATACCGTGTGCTACTATGAAACCACGAGTATTACTGTACTTTTATCACCGGGTATTTCAACAGTTAACGATAATATTTTCGCCGTTATTTTTATAAAAAGATATTTTTGTCATTTTCTAACTCAGATAGTAATTCCGTTGTAGGGTCCACCAATGATTATGTTGTCGTACGAATATTCCCTTATAAAACGAATATTCCCTAACCAATCAAATATTTTATAACAACTTGCTTACTTTACAAAATTTATAAATATTACCCACAACTATAATATTATATCAAATTCACACCATAATATTCAAAAATATATTTCGAGAAATTAAATCTTTATTCATAAAAGTTGGGGTCTTACAACCTCCCCTTCTTATGAAATTTCATCCTCGAAATTGAGGTGCGTACCTGGTATGTCGAAGAGGTGAGGATACCTTGATTTCATTTCATATTCTAACTCCCAAGTCATTTTCTCAACATCGTGGTTTCTCTACAAAACTTTGACTTGAGGTATAACCTTGGAGCGTAGAATATGTTCCTTCTTACCTAAGATTTTAACAAGTACCTCTTTATACGTTAAATCTTCCGCTATCTCATCCGGTTCTAAATTAATAATGTGGTTCGGTTCTTCCACATATTTAGGTAACATAGATATGTGAAAAACGTTATGAACACGAGACATTCTTGGTGGTAAAGCGTGTCTATAAGCCACAATTCATACTCGATCGAGGATTTTAAATGGCCCAATGAATTGAGGATTGAGCTTTCCTCTGTTTTCAAATATCATAACTCCTTTCCATAGAGCAACACGTAACAACACATGCTCTCCAACATTGAATTCCACGTCCTTTCGATGAAGATCAGCATAACTCTTTTGTCAATCTTGTGAGGTTTTTATACGTTGTCGGATTATTTGAATCTTTTCCGTAGTCACGCATACCAATTCTGGTCCTAACAACGTTGCTTCACCCACCTCATCCCAGCATACTAGAGAACGACACTTGCGTCTATACAACGTCTCGAATGGAACCATGTCGATACTTGCTTGATAACTGTTGTTGTAGGAGAATTCCAATAATGGCAAGAACTTGTCTCAACTTCCTTTGAAGTCAAGGACATAGAGTCTTAATAAATCTTCAAGAGTTTGAATAGTCCTCTTCGACTGCCCGTCCATTTGAGGATGGTATGCCGAACTGAATCATAAATCCGTGCCCATAGCTTTTTGCAAACTAACCCAAAATCGTGAAGTGAATCTTGGGTCTGGATCAGAAACTATGGATACCAGCATACTATGCAGTCTTATAATCTCATTTATGTATATACGAGCAAGACGTTCAAGTGAATAAGTTTCTTGTATAGGTAAAAAATGAGCAGACTTGGTTAATCTATCAACAATGACCCAAATTGCATCTATGCCTTGAGAAACCTTGGGAAGACCAGTAACGAAATCCATGGTAATGTGCTCCCACTTCCATTCTGGAATTTCAAATGGTTGCAATGGACCTTTTGGCACTTGATGCTCTGCCTTGACACGTTGACAAGTTAGACACCTTAAGATAAACTCCGCTATCTCCCTCTTCATATTGCTCCACCAAAATATATGTTGAAGATCACGATACATTTTGGTACTCCCAAGATGGATTGAAAACGGTGTGTTGTGCGCCTCCATCATGATTTTATACTTTAAATCAGGGTCGTTAGGAATACAAAGTCTGGAGTTGACTCGAAGTATTCCTTCTTCATCGATTCTTACTTCCGGAATAGCACATTCTTGTACTTTCTTATTCATACGCATCAGCTCCTGGTCCGTAGCTTGAGCAGCTTTAACTTTATCGATTAAAGTCGGTTCTACTCATATATTGAACATTATCACATGGGTCCTTCGATTCTTCAACTCTATCTCCATCCTTTGTAAGTCATACAAAATGGGCCTTTGCGTTGACAATATTGCACTCGTACCTGCATATGATCTTCTGCTTAATGCATCAGCTATCACGTTCGTTTTTCCAAGATGGTATTGAATGGTATGATCGTAATCTTTCAACAGCTCGAGCCAACGTCATTGTCGCATGTTGAGTTACTTTTGGGTGAAGAAATATTTGAGGATTTTATAATTCGTATAGATCTCCACTTTCTCCCCATACAGGTAATGCCTCCAGATTTTAAGCGCGAAAACGACAGCTGCCAACTCTAGATCATGAGTAGGATAATTCCTCTCATATTCTTTGAGTTTTCGTGAGACATATGCTATGACTTTCCTATGTTGCATGAGAAAACATCATAATCCTCTGCCTGAAGCATCGATGTAGATGACAAATCTCTCCGAACCAGATGGTATTGTCAAAACTGGTGCTGAAATGAGTCTCCTCTTGATTTCTTGAAACTCTTCTCACATTCCTCGCTTAAATCGAATTTTGTATCGTTTCGAGTCAACTGAGTTAACGGAGTGGCGATTCGAGAAAATCCTTCCATGAATCTCTGATAATAACCAGCTAAGCCCAGAAAGCTACGTACTTTGGTCACTGACTTAGGTTGCTCCAACTTTGTATTTCTTCAATCTTCGCTGGGTCGACAGATATTCCATGATTTGATATCACGTGCCCAAGGAATGCTACTTTCTCAAGCCAGAACTCGCATTTTTTTAACTTGACATATAACTTGTTTTCACGAAGCTTTTGGAGTTTCAACCTCAAGGGTTGCTCATGATCTTCACGGCTTTTGGAGTATATGAGGATGTCGTCAATAAAGACAACCACAAAATGATCCAAATATTCCTTGAATACTCGGTTCATCATATCCATGAAGGCAGCAGGAGCATTAGTCAATCCAAAAGACATGACTAGGAATTCGTAATGCCCGTACCGAGTTCTGAAAGCAGTATTTGGAATGTCATCAATTTTAATCTTTAACTGGTGATATCTGGAATGAATATCGATCTTTGAAAAGAATTTAGTGCCTTGTAACTGGTCAAACAGGTCATCAATACGAGGTAATGGGTACCTATTTTTGATGGTGACATGATTCAACTCCTGATAATCAATACAAAGTCGCATACTCCCATCTTTCTTCTTTATGAATAGAACAGGAGCACCCTAAAGATACGTAATAGGACGAATGAAATCGATGTCTAATAATTCTTGCAGTTGGGTTTTTAACTCCTGAAGTTCGATAGGATCCATTCGATATGGGGCTTTGGAAATGGGTTTTGTATCAGGTTCAAGGTTGATACAAAATTTGATTTCACGCTCTGGGGATAGGCTTGGAAGTTCTTCAGGGAATACATCAGGAAATTTATTAACGATAGAAATATCATTCATATCTGACGTATTTTTGTTTAAATCCGTGACATGGGCTAAGAAATCTTGACATCCGTTTTTTGATAAACGAATGACTTTATGGCTTAATATGACAATGATTGACTTTAGTGGTTTGGTTGCTTGAATTTGCATATAGGTTGGTTAGGAATATGAAAGCTATCAACCTTATGAAAATAATTAATTTTAGCATGATGAGTAGTTAACCAATCAATCCCTAAAATCACATCAAATGCAAGTATTTTCAAAGAAATAAGATCGACAGGTAATATACGGGTGCCAATTTGAATCAAATAAGATTTATAAATAGTGGATGTTGTGATGCCCCCAACATAGTTATACATCACCCATCTTGAGTCGCCAAATACATGGTACATAATACAAATACAAACTTAATTATACAAATGTCGTGTAATATACGACAAAACATAGCTGAGAGTTTAAACAGGAATATTGCCTTCTAGACAATATCCACTCTCAAATAGAGTCCTCATTACATTTATTGTCATACTATTTTATAGAATAATGAGGACTACTATAACACCATCTCGGACCATCACTCCGTTCCCCGACTAGTCCCGGCTACGTTCTTATTTCCTGAAGAGAATAATGAAAGCAAAAGGGTGAGCTCAACTAGCCCAGTAAGAAATATTATGACTAAGATAATGCAGGATAAATTATCATTAGCCTTCAATAATGTTAAATTGATAAAATACAATAGACATCAAGTTTAACTGCAGCGGAATAAGCAATCCATTAGAAGAGTCAAGTAGAGCATGATATCTACTATCTTCTATGATTTAAAATGTTTTCATCAATTTTTATCGCTGAGACTCAGCTTAATAAATAAACCACATCATCGAATCATCCCTACACTACGGGCCAAGGATATTCATTAAATCATCAATGATCATGACTATACCGAATAATTCCTGGTCATAATCATACCAAAAATTGTCCATCAATGCACTACAGGCCACTGAGGACTTTTACCACATCATTTATAACATTACAGGTCATGATTATACCAAATGATCCCTGGTCATAATCATACTAAGTCCATCTATGCACGTAAGCCAAAGATGACTTTCATCATAATATAAGTATGAGGATGATGACAATGACATAATAATTTAATAAAACAAGTTCAAGAATAAATTTTAAAGATTTATAAGTTAATTTATCCTGAAATCAATTACGTCCAAATTGTTTACATGATACTGCTTTATGAAGTAAAATTCAAGAATAATATTCATGTACCAAAAATAATTTGGACAGAAAAGAAATATATATTTGGGGTGAATAGTATCCCGTGAATAGTACTTCGGGAATAGTACCCCGACACGAAAAGTATCCTGAATACCCGAGTGAATGATACTAGAGTGAATAGTAATTGAGTGAATAGTAACCCATGAATAGTAACTCGTGAATAGTACTCCGACATGAAAAGTGTCCCGAATACCCTAGTGAATAATACTAGAGTGAATAGTAATCGGGTGAATAGTAACCCGTGAATAGTAACTCGTAAAAAAATACCAAAGAAAATGATATTACATGACGAGTACAAAAGAAATGATATCTTAGACGAGTATAATAGAATATACGAAACTGCAAATGGATTTTCACCTGCCATGCGGTAATCCACGTAGACAGATCATTTCTACAATTTAATAAAGAATGAATACGAAGGATCATTTACCATTCATGCGATAATTCACATAGACATGTTATTCCAACAGAATAATAAAGAATGGAATAATATAAGAATTCACCATGCATGCGATAGACCGCACAGACAGGTTATTCCCAACAGAATAATAAAGAATAGAACCAAGTCATTCGTAATCCGCATGATGTGATATATTCCAACATAATAATAAAGAATGGAACCAGTGTCATGCGTAATCCATAGACGCACAAGATATTCCAACAGAATAATAAAGAATGGAATAACAACATAATTCACCAGGCATGCGATAGACCGCACAGACAGGTTATTCCAATAGAATAATAAAGAATAGAATAACAGAAGAATTTCACCATGTATGGGTTACTTTGCATAGACAGGTTATTCCAACATAATAATAAAGAATGGAATAACAACCCTTACGAATATTGAAAGAAATAACTCTCTTCATGAATACGAAAGAATAAAACCCCTTACCTCAAAAAGAAGATCGGATCTTTGGAATAGTGAGTAGCGGACTTCTCTTCTTCTTTCTCTCTATAATTTTTCTCTATAATAATTGCTCTATAGCTTTAGTGAATTGGTGAGAAATGAAGAAAGAATGAGCTTCTATTTATAGAAAAATATATTTTTTATAATTGCACGTTTTGGGGCTCGAAATATTACAGTATAATACCTTTCTCTTATTCTTCATTTTTAATTTAGTCCTGCAAGTATTATCAAACTTGCACCACCTTCCCTAATAGTAAATAATGTGAATCAATAGTTCAATCATGTGAATCAATAGTTATAATCATGTGAAAATACGAATTATAGTATAGTACCTCCATCTATACCTCCATTTTTAACTTAGTCATGCAAGTATTATCAATCTTGCACCAACTCCCCTAATAGTACAAGAATGTGAATCAATAGTACACACATGTGAACAAATAGTTATAATCATGTTAATTAATAACAATTAATTGCTCATTTATTCGATTAATTACCCGACTGGTTAGTATAACTTCTAGATATCAATTAATATCGAAACAAATGTCGATTTCCACTAACACTAATAATTCCAACACAATGGAATTATCAATTTCATCTTTAATCAACACGAACTTATTCATCATTAATATTATAACTCACAATATTTAACAACCAGGTCGTTCCCAGGAAAGATGGGGCTTTCCGATAAGGATTTCTCCTTATTGGCGCGCAATTAGATGACCAAACTTCTTCTTGACAGAACTTCTAGACATTGTAAATATTACAATTTAATAATATGAATAAATTTGTCGTCTCAATTATTGATTTAATAATATATCATAGTATGCAGATGATACTGTGACAATAATCGAATCAATAATATGAGAGATATGATCTGTGAATTCTTGTATCAATAATTGAGTATAACCGATAAGTGACTTCTCACGTAAGCATCGATAATCAATACCGTGTGTTACTATTGCAACCACACGTATTCTTCGTACTTTTACTATTGGGTAGTTCAACGGTTTTTAATGATGGCACGCTTTCGTAGTTATTTTTATAAAATGATAATTTTGTGCTTTTCTAACTTCTGACGATACTTTCCGTTATTAGGGGTCCACCAATGATTTTGTCTTCGTACGAATATTCTCTGTTAAAGCGAATATTCCCCGACCAATCGAATATTATATAACCACTTGCTTACTTTGCAAAATTTATAAATATTACCCACAACTATAATATTATATCAAATCCACACCATAATATTCAAAAATATATTTCGAGAAAATTATTCTTTATTCATAAAATTTGGGGTCTTACAGATGTAATGAAGGTTTCTCCCAACGGAGTTTCAACAGTTAAGTTAAAGTCTAATTTCTCCGGAGTTAAATTTAAATGTTGAGCGCAAGTAGGAGAAATAAAAGAATGGGTAGAACCGGTATAAAATAAGTTATAGACTTCGCAAGAGTTTATGATTAGCTTACCCTTGATAACCTAGTTCGGGTTCCTCGCTTTTTTGGAGGTCACAACAAACGCTCTCCCTTAAACTTCTAGCTTTGACTTCTCTGGAATGACCTTTGGTGCCTTCATCCCAACTGGACTTGACTTCACTACACGACAAAATTGGGCTAGGTGACCTTCTATTTGGTAATTGTAACATGCTTTGGGTTGCATCATGCAGTTTGGATTGATGTGTCCCTCCCCTCTACATTTGAAGCATACAATCGGTGGTCGTTCTCTTTTCTTGAAAATGGGTGCTGGTGCTGTTGTCTTTCCATCATTTGTTGAACATTCTGTTCTTGAAATTTCCACTTCTATTGTCTTTGCCATGATTACCACCGAAGTGGTTACCATTTCTGGCATGTTGATTCCCTCCACATTTGTTGTCACCGCTTCGATGACTGCTACCACTAGTATTATCGTTTTGCCAGTTGCTCTCTCTTGGTTGGGTTGACTCATTATCGCGCTCTAATAACTGAGCCCTATTCACAACATCTTAATACAAGTAAAGTTTGTGAGAAATAAGGTATTGACGTATTTCGAGTTTTAAACATCGCAGAAATATTTGCGTCATTCTCTCCTCATTATCAACCAAATAGGATGCAAACTGGGACAACACAGCAAACTTAGCCTCGTATTGCAACACAATCATATTATTTTACTTCAGCTTGATGAATTCTACCTCCTTCACGTGACGAATACTTTCAGGAAAGTACTCGTCGTTGAACAATTCTTGGAATTTCTCCCAAGACATCTTCAGTGCGGCAGGCTGAGTACGTTTTACAGATTCCCACCAATGATTTGCCTCTCCTCGTAATGAAGGTGGCAAAGGAAACTTTTTGCTCCTCGGAGCATCCCAAGACATCAAATATCTTGGTGATTTGCTTAATCCACGTCTCCGCCTTCAGTGGTTTTGGCTTTTCCAAAAACTTCGGTGGTCCCAGCTCCTTGAATTGCTTAGCAGTGACCATCCGTGAGTTGTTAGTGTTTACACCTGTATTTTGCACATTAGTCTCTCTCGTCTGATGTTGCATGAATTTCAGAAAGCCTCTGAACATCCCATTGTTCATCATTTGGTCGGTGTTGTTGTGTATATGAGGATTATTGCCTTCCTGATGCACATTATCCTGGTTATTGATCTATGGTGACTCAACGGTCTCTTGTGCTCCATTGCTTATCTTAACATTTTCAGATGCCATTTTCAAATACTGCCACAAAACAAGGGTTAATTGACATGCCACATATTATCCCTATATTCTGACTGACCAATTAATTAACAAATAAGCTTAGGTAGGTCATACTAGTGAAGGATTTTCCCGTCTCTCCCTTCATAGTTCTAGTCTGACATCTCAGCCGGGAATCATATCCCTAAGCTCTGATACCAACTATGACGCCCCTAAAATAGGTATACATCACCCATTCTGAGTCGCCAAATACATGGTACAGAATTCAAATACAACTTAATTATACAACTGTCATGTAAAATACGACAAAATATAGCTGAGAGTTTTAACACGAATATTGTCTCGTAGACAATATCCAAACTCAAATAGAGTCCTCATTACAATTATTATTACACTATTTCATAGAATAGTGAGGACTACTATAGCCACCATCTCGGATCATCACTCCGTTCCCCGACTAGTCCCAGCTATATTCTCATTTCCTAAAGAGAACAATGAAAACAAAGGGTGAGCTCAACTAGCCTAGTAAAGAATATTATGACTAAGATAATGAAGAATAAATTATCGTTAGCCCTCAATAGTGTTAAACTGATAAAATACAATAAATAACAAGTTTAATTATAGCAGAACAAGCAATCCATTAGAAGAGTCAAGTAGAGCATGATATCTACCATATTCTATGATTTAAAAAGTTTATCATCAATTTTATTGTTGAGACTCAGCTCAATAAATAATCCACATCACTGAGTTATCCATGCACTACGGGCCAAGGATATTCATTAGTATCACATCCACGAATTATCCATGCACTACGGGCCAAGGATATTTATTAGTATCACATCCACAAATTATCCATGCACTACGGGCCAAGGATATTCATGTTATCACCAATGGTCATGATCATGCCAATAACTGTCCATCAATGCACTACGGGCCAATGAGGACTTTTACCACATTATTTGTAACATTACAGGTCATGATTATACCGATACATAGTCATAATCTTACCAATCAACAGTCCATCTATGCACTACGGGCCAAAGATGACTTTCATCACAATATAAGCATGAGGATGATGACAATGATATAAGAATTCAATTAAATGAGAGCAAGGATAAATTTTTAAAGATTTATAATTCAATCTATCCAGAATTCAATAATGTTCAAATTGTCAATATGATACTGCTTTGTGGAGTAAAATTCAAGAAAAATATTGTATCAAAAATGATTGGGACGGAAAAGAAATCTATTTTTGTCATGAATAGTACCTTGGGTGAATAGTACCCGAGTGAATAGTACACCGTGAATTACTAGTACCCCGTGAATAGTACCCCAATATAAAAAGATTAAAATTTATCAAGAATGTTCAGAATAATATTTTCGTGAAAAGATACTATATGAAGTTCAAATTTCAAGGATATTCTACTAATTTCACGGAGTATAGAAGCCAAACTTATCAACATGAGTGTAGAATTAAGAATACGAAACGAAATAATATTACTTACATACTACAGAGTATGGAAATAAATATTATTTCATACGACTATTGAACAAAAATAATATCCCTTACCTTAAAAGGAAAGTACTTCTGACTGGTAGGGCGGAGATATTCTTGAAGAAAACTTGCACTGTTTTCTACACTCAAAACTTCCTTAAACTCTAAAGAAATACGCTCAATTTTATAGAAGAAGAATTCTCTGATTCTGGTATGATTTTCAATTCTAAACTAAGCATCCTATTTATAAGAGAATGAAAGGATACTATTTAGAAAATAAAATCACTGAATTTTACAAGATACATTCACGAACACCGAATCCTTTCATTGAATTTACGAAAAATTTGATTTACTATACAACACTATGCAATAAAATATTCTAATAAAACGAAAACTTTAAATAAAATATAATATATTCTATTTATAATCTGATAATATATATATATATATATATATATAACTTTCTACCAATTATTTTGAAAAATGAGTAAGTGGGAGTCTATATAATAAGCAAAAGTTACAACAAATACTTCATAAAATACCCCTCTTTTTATCTCAATTCACTTGGCTTAATAAAACATATTTTTAATAATATTCATCATTAATATTAAAACTTGCAATATTAACAACCAGATAATTCCCAAGAAAGAGGAGGCTTTCCGATAAGAATTTTTCCTTATTGGCGCGGAATTAAGTGACAAAACCCCTTTCCTCGATAAAACTTTCTAGACATCGTCAATAATAAAAATAATTATATGAATAACTTTGTCGTCTCAATTATTGATTTAATAATATAAAATATTATGACAATAATTGAATCAATAACGTGAGATATTATGCAGCAATTATTGTAGCAATAATTGAGTATAACTGAGTGACTTCTCACGTAAGCTTCAATAATCAATACCGTGTGCTACTATGCAACCACGCGTATTACTGTACTTTTATCACCGCGTATTTCAACAGTTAACGGTAACACTTTTGCTATTATTTTTATAAAAAGATATTTCTGTCATTATCTAATTCCGATAGTAATTCCGTTGTGGGTTCCACCAATGATTGTGGCGTCGTACGAATATTCCCTGACTAATCGAATATTTTATAACAACTTTCTTACTTTGCAAAATTTATAAATATTACCCACAACTTTAACATTATATTAAATCCACACCATAATATTCAAAAATGTATTTCAAAAAATTAAATCTTTATTCATAACAGTTAGGGTCTTACAGTTGTTATTATTATTGTTATTATTGTTGTTAGTATTATTACTATTATTATTACTATTATCATAATTATTATTATTATTATTATTATTATTATTATTATTATTATTATTATTATAATGATTATTATAATTATTATTATTATTATTATTATTATTATTACTATTACTATTATTATAATTATTATAATTACTATTATTATTATTATTATTATTATTACTATTACTATTACTATTACTATCATTATTATTACTATTATATTTATTACTATTATTATTATTATTGTTATTATTATTATTATTATTATTATTATATTTATTACTATTATTATAACTATTATTATAATTATTATAATTATAATTATTATTATTATTATTATTATTATTATTATTATTATTATTATTATTATTACTATTATCATAATTAATATTATAATTATTACTATTACTATTATTATTATATTATTAATATTAGTATAATAATAATTATTATTATTACTATTATTATACTAATTATTCTTATTCTTATAATTATCATTACTATTATTATTATTACTATGACTATTATTATAATTATTATTAAGACACCTCAATATATTTAACAATATTTATCATTATTATTATAATTCACAATATTAATCGACCGTGTCGTTTCTCGAAAGAGAGAGTGTGAGACCCCGATTTTTATCAATAAAGATTTAAATTTTGTCGAAATAATTTTTAATATTATGGTGTGAATTTAAGATAATATTATAGTTGTGGGTAGTATTTATAAATTTTGCAAAAGTACGAAGTTGTTATAAAATATTCATTTGGTTAGGGAATATTCTTTTTGTCGGGGAATATTAGATGCGACGACTCAATCATTAGTGGACCCCATAACGGAAGTATTGTCGTAGTTAAAAATCGACAAAATTATCTTTCTATAAAAATAACGGCGGATATGTTCTACCGTTAAAACCTGTTGAACTACCCTTAGTAAAAGTACGATGTCTGGCGTAGTTGTATAGTAGCACACGATATTAATTATTGATGCTTACGTGAGAAGTCACTCATTATGCTCAATTATTGCTATAGTAATTGCTGCATCATATCTCTTATATTATTGATTCAATTATTGTCACAGTATCATCTGTATAATATGTTATAGTATTAAATCAATAATTGAGACGACAAGTTATAAATGATTAATAATTGTTGAAAGATTAAATATGTGTTAATGAAAAAAAAAATTATTTGTGGTAAGTTTGATTATTTTATGGGGGGGCTCATATGTCATCATCTAAAAGTCTCTTCGTCAATAGTAATTACCTTCGTCAATAGTAATTACCCTTGTGAATAGTATTTACCTTCGTCAATAGTATTTACCTTCGTTAATAGTAATTACCTTTACCAAACGTCGAACCACTTGTCGTTTCACATTACAGGCGTCAAACCACTTGTCGTTTCACATTACAGGCGTCGAACCACTTGTCGTTTCACATTACAAAGCGCCAAACCCGATTAATCGAGCCACTTGCCTTTTCACACTAAGGTGCTAAGCTAGAAATCTTCTATAAATAGAGGCCTAGGGCTTCATTATTTTCACTTAATTCACCAAACTCTTGAGAGAGAAACTATAGAGAGAAAGAAGAAAAGTATTCTCGCTACTTCACCTTGCCAATATTCGGTTCTTCTAAGGTAGGGAATATTATTTGTTGTACCCGTAAGGGGTGTTATTATTTCTTATTCATGAAGAGAAGGCATTTGTTATTCCATTGCTTATTATTCTGCATTGGAATAACTTTGTATCTGTGATTTACCCTATACTTGGTGACATTCTTCTATGATTACATTGGAACATCACATGGTGTGTTTTACACGGACTGGTTTCCGCTCTTTATTATTACTGTTGGAACATCCATGCATGTGTTTTACACCGGACCGGTTAAAATCTTTATTATTCTGTTGGAACATCCATGCTCATGTGTTTTTTACCGACTGGTTCCGTCTTTTTATTATTACATTGGAATATCCTATCGTGTGTTTTACACCGGATCCGGTTCCATCTTTATTATTACATTGTTGAACATCCATCGCTTGTGTGAATTTCACCGACCAGTTCCGTTATTTATTATTACATTGGAATAACTCATGCATGTATTGATCTATCGCATGCATGGTGATTTCTTTTGTTATTCCATTCTTTATTATACCAAGTTGGTTAAAACTTTGACTTCTATACTCCATGAAATTAGTGGAATATCCTTGATATTTGCGTTTCATCCATATCTTTTTCATGGAAATATTCTTCCGATCATTCTTGAATTTTACTCTACAAAAAAAGAGATCATGTTGACAATTTGGATGTTAATAATTCTGGATTAAATAATTCTTGAACTTGTTTTATTGAATTATTATGTCATTGTCATCATCCTCATGTTATATTGTGTTATCTTTGGCTTACGTGCATAAATGAACTTAGTATGATTATGACAAGGAATCATTCGGTATAATCATGGCTTGTTATAAATGATGTGATAAAAGTCCTCAGTGGCCTGTAATGCAGTGATGGATAGTTTTTGGTATGATTATGACTAGGGGTGATTCGGTATAGTCATGACCATTGATAATTTGATGAATATCCTTGGTAGTAGTCTGGGGATAATCGATGATGTGGATTATTTATTAAAGTTTGAGTCTCAATTTATAACGAATGATGAAAAACCTTTTAAAACCTAAAAGATAGTAGACTTTATTTTCTACTTGACTCTTTTAATGGATTGCTTATTCCGCTGCAGTTAAACTTATTGTCTATTGTATTTTATCAGTTTAACACTGTTGAAGGCTAATGATAAATTATTCTGCATTTATCTTAGTCATAATATTTCTTACTGGGCTAGTTGAGCTCACCCTTTCTTTCACTGTTCTCTTCAGGAAATGAGAACATAGGCCGACGAGTCGGAAACGGAGTAATGGTCGAGAGGATAGCATTAGTAGTCCTCACTATTATGCGTGAAATAGTGTGATAATAGTTGTAATAAGGACTCCTTTTTTGAGTTTGTATAATATCTAGTAGACAATATTTGTATTCAAACTCACGGTTTATGTCGTATTGTACACCTACGCTTATATTAGTAAGTTGTATTTGAATTTATGTACCATGTAAGTGGCGACCCAAGATGGGTGGCGTGTATACCTAATTTTGGGGGCGTTATAATTAGTATCAAAGCTTAGGGATATGATCCTGGCTAAGATCTTGAGATAAGAACTAGGAGGAGAGATGGGGAATTCCTTCGCTAGTATGACCTACCTAAGTTTATTTGTTATTTAATTGGTGGAATTCGAGTATAGGGATAATATTTGATATATTAATTAACCCTTGTGTTGTGGCGGTGTTTGGAAATGGCGGTGAAAATATTCACAATGGAGTGAATGTGACCGTTGTGACACCTTTAATCACTAATCGGAGTTAATGCAAAGGTTTCGACGAGGAAAAAATTAGAGATATCCACGTAGTGAATGAAGAACTAGTTGTTGCACCCAGCTAGTCAGCGGTAGCAAATGAGAGTGAGGAAGAAGAGGAAGAAGAGGAAGAAGAGGAACTTTGAGGAGAATTGGTTAGAAGAAATTTCGATCAAAACTTAGAATTACAAAATCGTGTTCGTGAGCTAGAAGAACAAAGTTGAAGAACGGCAAGCGATGCAGTGGAACAAAGGGATACAACAATTCAAAATTGGGTTACCCGATATGTGATGCTCGAACAAAATCACGCTTTGGCGGTGTAAGATATTAAAGTTGGAATCGAGAATTTAAAAATCAAAGATCAAATTTGAAGAAACAAGCGAACGAAGGAGAATAGACGATGCATGGGTAAAAGTCACACAACGCGTTGATAGTGTAGAAAAAGACGTCCGATCCAATAAAGCCAAAATAGATGAAATGGACTTTGCTTTTTGACATGAATTGGGAGAACCCAACATCGAATTAGGAATTACCTGCAATGCATAGCGGTCAACCCGAATTCGATATGGATCGAGAATAATGATTCAAATCATGGATCGAGAATGTGAAGAAGCACTTAAGGGTGGAATGTACCTATAGTAAAGTCAAACTTTCGGTAATTTAAGCGAGGCGTTTAGTCGAGAAACCCAACGAAGTTATTATGGGTAAATTAATTATAAATTATTGCGAAGTCTATACTTTATTCAATACAAGTTCTACCCACTCTTTTATTCTACCTAGTTGTGTTCAATGTTTAAATTTGACTCAGGAAAAATTAGACTTTGATTTATCTATTGAAACTTCGTTGGGAGAAACCTTCGTTACCTCCACCGCTTATTAATCTTGTTGTTTCAAATAAACACTTTCACGATCTTATCTCTTTGAAAATACTTGCCTTTGAGGTAATTTTTGAAAACGATTGATTAACTACTTATTATTCTTTTTGTAAGGTTGTTAGTTTTCATATTCCTAACCAACTTTGTTATCTGAATTCAAAGTAACCAAACCCTAAAGTTAATCACCATTATATCAAGCCATAAGTAAAGAGCCCCGATCCTTTCGTTGTTGACTTCCTTGTGTGGAATGCACCGCGGACTTTACGGAGGCGGCGTCGTGAATGACGCGATGACAAGTTGATAGGTATAATTGTGAGGTGCTATCTAGGTTAAAGGATAGAAGTCACAGTTGGTATCAATGTAACGTACTATCCAAGTCTTGGATAAGAGTAGCAGTTTTGAATGATATTTCTATCATTAATAAATTTTTGACGTATTCTTGAAGATTTCCTAGCCTACCCTAGAGTGTGAAATCGAATTTTGTATTGACCCCAATACAAAAACCCATTTCTTAAACCCTCAAATATTTCTTCAACTAAAAGGATCTGTTTACGTGGATTATGATGAAAGTCATAATAAAAGTATAGAACTGATGAAAATCATGGGTATATGAAGTATTAGTAAGTTTTAAGATGAGTTATGTTGGTTAGTATGTGAAAACATGAAAGTTTCTTAGAAATCACAAAAGTTGAAAATCGATTTTGGTGAAAAAGCGTAACATGAAATTCAATTGACCATATCTCCTATTATATTTTGAATTTTTGAGTGTGGTCAAGTCCTAGAGTTAGATCTATGAGTTACCTAACTAATCCAAGTGGAATTACTGGAAAAAGGTGTTGTAGATTTTTGTGTGGACTGATTTTAGCAAAGGAGTGCAAAAGCTGTAAAAAGCTGAAAAAGTCACTGCCATGATTTTAGACAGGCTGTTTCGGCCACTTAAATTATGAGAAAAATTCTGGCCTTTTGGGACATGAAGGTATATGGTATAAAGTACCTCCTGTCCAAAAATGAGCTCATTCGACTTAAAATGAGCAAGTTATGACTATTTCAATATTTAGGTTTTTTTCGATGAAAACGCGCTATAACCGGAGTTCTATAACTCAGATGACCATGAAATTTAAACTGAAGCTCACGTTAACATGGGTAAGGTCCTGTCAAGATTTGGGAATTTTTGGAGTTAAACTTGAGGTAGCTAATTTCTTAAGGAATTAATTAGAAATTGATTTTTGAAAAATAGTAAATGAATTTTAAAATTCCAGAAAAATATATTTTCATTATGGGACTATATTATGCTAAATCCCAGAAAAAGAAATATTTTTGGGACTGATTTGGTATTTTCATGAAAATAGTTTAATTACGAACATATGAGTTAAATATGTTATGTGAAGTAACAAAGTTGAAAATAAGATTTTATGGCTAGAGAATCCTATATAGAATATATGCATATTTTTTTGATGATATTTGATAATTGGTGATGATATCTTATGAGTATGGCGCTTTTGAATGATTAAATGCATTATATGGTAAAGCGTAAACAATTGAGATAAATTGTTTATAAATTTAAGAAGTGATTAAAATATTATTATAATATTAATGATATTAGATTATGAGATTATTAAGTGATTGATAACATGGGAATATTCTTGAATCCTGGATAAATTATATTATAAATGTTTAATATTTATCCTTTATCTCATTTGATTGATTCTTTATATCATAATCCTCATGTTTATATTTTTTAAAAGTCATCTGTGGCCTGTAGTGCATAGATGGACTTGGTATGATTATGACCAGGGATTATTCGGTATAATCATAACCGTAATTGAATACACAATTATCTTTGGCCGTAGTGCATGGATAATTTGTGGTCGTGATACTAATGAATACACGATTATCTTTTTAGTAGTAGTATGGATAATTCGTGGTCGTGATACTAATGAATATCCTTGGCACAGTAGTGCGGATGATTCGATGATATGGATTAATTATTGAAATGAGTCTCAAAGATGAAATATTAATTCATGGATGTGGTAAAAGTTATCTTTGGTAGTAGTGCATTGATAGACTTGGTATGATTATGACCAAGGATTATTCGGTATAATCATGGCCGTAAATGAAAACACGAATATCCTTGGCCGATGGTGCATGGATAATTAAGTGGTCGTGATACTATTAAGTGCGTCTCAAAGCATTATTGGTTTCTGATTTGTATATCTTTGGCTGTAGTGCAAAGATGAATTGTGAATAAATATCTTTGGTAGGATTGCAAAGATGAATTTAATGTTTTCAAACGATAAAGGTATTCAAGGTATCCTCACCTCTTTATCATACCGGTAAGTACCCTAATTTTGAGGCGAAATTCCATAAGGAGGGAGATTGTGAGACCCAGATTTTTATCAATAAAGATTTAA
The DNA here is from genome assembly GCA_020205615.1 of Panax quinquefolius. Lineage (NCBI taxonomy): Eukaryota > Viridiplantae > Streptophyta > Magnoliopsida > Apiales > Araliaceae > Panax > Panax quinquefolius. Next base: position 69,431,420 of record CM035173.1, on the reverse strand, counting down.
ATTTTATTCGAAATAATTTTTAATATTATGGTGTGAATTTAAGATAATATTATAGTTTTGGGTAGTATTTATAAATTTTGCAAAGTATGCAAGTTGTTATAAAATATTCATTTGGTTCGGGGAATATTCTTTTTTGGGGGAATATTAAATACGACTACTCAATCATTGGTGGACCCCCATTAATCGGAGTATTGTCGTAGTTAGAAAAACGACAAAATTATCTTTCTATAAAAATAACGGCGGAGAGGTGTTACCGTTAAAAGCCGTTGAACTACCCTAGTAGTAAAAATACGATGTCTCGCGTAGTTGTATAGTAGCACACGATATTGATTATTGATGCTTACGTGAAAAGTCACTTTCACCTATGCTTTCAATTATTGCTATAGTAATTCTTTGCATCATATCTCTTATATTATTGATTCAATTATTGTCACGAGATCATCCGTATAATATGTTATAGTATTAAATCAATAATTGAGACGACAAGTTATAAATGATTAATAATTGTTGAAAGATTAAATATGTGTTGATGAAAAAAAAATGATTTGTGGTAAGTTTGAATTATTTTATGGGGGCTCATATGTCATCATCTAAAAGTCTCTTCGTCGATAGTAATTACCTTCGTCAATAGTAATTACCCTAGTGAATAGTATTTACCTTCGTCAATAGTATTTACCTTCGTTAATAGTAATTACCTTTACCGACGTCCGAACCACTTGTCGTTTCACATTACTGAGCGTCAAACCACTTGTCGTTTTCACATTCTGGTGCCGAACCACTTGTTGTTTCACATTACAAAGGCGTCGAAACCGATTCGTCGTGAAGCCACTTGCCTTTTCACACTGGCGGTGCTAAGCTAGAAATCTTCTATAAATAGAGGCCTAGGGCTTCATTATTTTCACGAATTCACTGAAACTCTGAGAGAGAAACTATAGAGAGAAAGAAAAGTAAAGTATTCGCTACTTCACCTTGCCAATATTCATTCTTCTTCTAAGGTAGGGAATATTATTTGTTGTACCGTAAGGGGTGTTATTATTTCTTATTCATGAAGAGAATCTGTTGTTATTCCATTGCTTATTATTACATTGGAATAACTTTTGTCTGCTGCTTTACCCTATACTTGGTGACATTCTTCTATGATTACATTGGAACATCACATGCGTGTGTTTTACACCGGACTGGGTTCCGCTCTTTATTATTATTCTCGTGGAACATCACATCATGTGTTTTTTACACCGACCGGTTCCGCCTTTATTATTCATTGGAATATCCTATCCGTAATGTTTTTACACCGGATCCAGTTCCATCTTTATTATTCTGTTGGAACATCCACGCTTGGTGTGAATTTCACGACACAGTTCCGTTATTTATTATTACATTGGAATAACTCATGCATGCGATCTATCGCATGCATGGTGATTTCTTTTGTTATTCCATTCTTTATTATACCAAGTTGGTTAAAACTTTGACTTCTATACTCCATGAAATTAGTGGAATATCCTTGATATTTGCGTTTCATCCAAAGATCTTTTCATGGAAATATTCTTGATCATTCTTGAATTTTACTCTACAAAACAAAGATCATGTTGACAATTTGGATGTTAATAATTCTGGATTAAATAATTCTTGAACTTGTTTTATTGAATTATTATGTCATTGTCATCATCCTCATGTTATATTGTGTTATCTTTTGGCTTACGTGCATAAATGAACTTAGTATGATTATGACAAGGAATCATTCGGTATAATCATGGCTTGTTATAAATGATGTGATAAAAGTCCTCAGTGGCCTGTAATGCAGTGATGGATAGTTTTTGGTATGATTATGACTAGGGGTGATTCGGTATAGTCATGACCATTGATAATTTGATGAATATCCTTGGCCGTAGTGCAGGGGTGATACGATGATGTGGATTATTTATTAAAGCCGAGTCTCAGCTATAACAGTGATGAAAAACCTTTTAAAACCTAAAAGATAGTAGACTTTATTTTCTACTTGACTCTTTTAATGGATTGCTTATTCCACTGCAGTTAAACTTATTGTCTATTGTATTTTATCGGTTTAACAACTTGTTGAAGGCTAATGATAAATTATTCGCATTTATCTTAGTCATAATATTTCTTCTTGGGCTAGTTGAGCTCACCCTTTCTTTCTTTTCATTCTCTTCGGAAATGAGAACATAGTTGGGACGAGTCGGAAAGCGGAGTAATGGTCCGGAGGATAGCATTAGTAGTCCTCACTATTACGTGAAATAGTGTGATAATAGTTGTAATAAGGACTCCTTTTGAGTTTGTATAATATCTAGTAGACAATATTTGTATTCAAACTCACGTTTATGTCGTATTGCACCACGGCAGTTATATTAGTAAGTTGTATTTGAATTTATGTACCATGTAAGTGGCGACCCAAGATGGGTGACGTGTATACCTAATTTTGGGGGCGTTACAAGGGGGCTTTCCAATAAGGATTTCTCCCTATTGACGCACAATTAGGTGACCAAACCTCTCCTTGGCAGAACTTCTAGACATCGTTAATATTGCAAATAATAATATTAATAACTTTGTAATCTCAATTATTGATTTAATAATATATAAAATATCGACAATAATTGAATCAAATAACGTGAGATACTATGCAACAATTACTGTAGCAATAATTGAACAAAACTGCGTGACTTCTCACGTAAGCATCAATAATCAATACCATGTGCTACTATGCAACCACGCGTATTACTGTACTTTTAACACCGGGTGTTTCAACAGTTAATGGTAAAACTTCCACCGTTATTTTTATAAAAATATTTTTATCGTTTTCTCAATCTGACAATAATTCTGTTGTGGGGTCCACCAATGATTGTGCCGTCGTACGAATATTCTCTGTTAAAACGAATATTCCCCGACCAATCGAATATTATATAACAACTTGCATACTTTTTAAAATTTCTAAGTATTACCCACAAATATAACATTATATCAAATTTACTCCATAATATTTAAAAATGATATTTATTGAAAATTCATCTTTATTCATAAAAGTTGGGGTCTTACAGTATGCAAATGCTAAAAATGAGGTAGAAAATATTTATAATATGTATAATATTAATAAAAACTAAAATTATAATATTTATAATATGTATGTTTTATTTTAAAAATAAAATAAAAATACTTTTATGTTTTAAAATACTTATAAAATTTTTAAATAAAAATAATTTTATTCTTTATTTATTTTTTATTTTCTTTCTTTTTCTATACCTAAAATAAATATAAAAATACTTTTATGAATAAAAATAATATATAAAATATCGACAATAATTGAATCAAATAACGTGAGATCTTGTCACGGCAATTCTTTAGTGATAATTGAACAAAAGCTGCGTGACTTCTCACGTAAGCATCAATAATCAATACCATGTGCTACTATGCAACCACGCGTATTACTGTACTTTTAACACCGGGTGTTCCAACAGTTAATGGTAAAACTTCCACCGTTATTTTTATAAAAATATTTTTATCGTTTTTCTCAATCGACAATAATTACATTGTGGGGTCCACTAATGATTGTCTTGCCAATACTGAATATTCTCTCATTAAAACGAATATTCCCAATTAATCAATATTATATAACAACTTGCATACTTTTTAAAATTTCTAAGTATTACCACACAAATATAACATTATATCAAATTTACTCCATAATATTTAAAAATGATATTTATTGAAAATTCATCTTTATTCATAAAAGTTGGGGTCTTACAGTATGCAAAAGCTAAAAATGAGGTAGAAAATATTTATAATATGTATAATATTAATAAAAACTAAAATTATAATATTTATAATATGTATGTTTTATTTTAAAAATAAAATAAAAATACTTTTATGTTTTAAAATACTTATAAAATTTTTAAATAAAAATAATTTTATTTTTATTTTCTTTCTTTTCTATACCTAAAAATAGATATAAAAATACTTTTATGAATAAAAATAAAAATACTTTTATTTATTAAAATAAAAATATTTTTATGTATAAAAATAAAAAAAAATACTTTTAAAAATAAAAAGTATTTTTATATTTAATATGTATGTTTAAAACATAAAAGTATTTTTATTTTAAAATTTTATAAGTATTTTAAAACATAAAAGTATCTTTATTTTTATTTTTAAAATAAAACATAAATATTATAAATATTATAATATTAATTTTATTAATATTATACATATTATAAATATTTAGTTAAAGAAAAGAAAGAAAATAAAACATAAAAGTATTTATATTTTTAAAATTTTATAAGTATTTTAAAACATAAAAGTATTTTTATTTTTATTTTTAAAATAAAACATACATATTATAAATATTATAATATTAATTTTTATAAATATTATACATATTATAAATATTTTCTACCTCATTTTTAACATTTGCATATCATATTCACGTGTGTCTAATTATTTGTATTTTTTTTAAAGTACAGTGGCTCAATGCTTATAACTTGATGAACATAATAGGGTAAAGGTAGGAAATTGGCTGACTGGCTTGCCACGTAGGAATTTCTTAACGTCGGTGAGCAAAATTTGACAGAATAATTTGATTAAGCATTTTTAAAAACCATAATGGGTCAATTAAATTTGTTTAAAGTACAATGACTAATGACCACAATGAGATAAAAGTGTTTTTTCCCATCTAAAATATTTCAAAATTTACGTAGGAGAAAAGGCCCACCTGCACCTCCAAACGAAGAAAAAATTATAGCCAGATCCCGAATTCAAATTTTTTTGTCTTATTTCCGATCTCGTATGTATTGAATTTCAAGTAATTTTTATTCAATTATACAATAAATGTACATAAATAAATAAAAATAAAGTAACAACATATAAGAGTCCGATGACAGATTAGACATATAATGTGACAGTAAAACTCTCCGATCCCAAAAAAAAAATTAAAAAAATCTATGTTTTGCTTGTGTTAGTCATTTGTTGTGAAGAGGGTTGAATTTACATTTGTTATTCACGTATTATACAATTGCAAATTTTGGTATTTAATTGCATCTTAATATCTCTTAAAAGTTTACATATATTTGTATAAAGAGATCATCATATACAAATATGAGTTTAAACTATTCAGATGATATCTTAATACAAAAATATGAGTTCTTAAGAAACATTATGAACAATTAAAATGCATTAAATGCAATCAACCAACATATATAAACTCAACTTATTTTTATAAAACTGGACAGATGAACTCCCCAATTTAGACGACCTAAAATCCACATCTGGAAAAGAAATATGAAATTAAAAAAAAAAACACTAAGTTTTGCGGAAGAAGTACTCATTTGTTGTGAAGAGGGTTGGGACCTGTGTGGATTTTCCTCTTGTCATCATCAAAAGCTGCATCACCATCATCTTTGTTTCCTTTACAACCACCATTAGTGGACTCCATTGGAGCACTCTCAGGAGGGCTGAAGCTCCCAAATCTTGCAGACCCATTAGCAGAAGCCAATGTTGTTTTCATTAGTAAAAAAATCAGGAGTAGTAGTAGGAAAGAGAAAAACGCAAACTCTTTTTTGAAACAAAACATGGCATGGAATCTACTGGAATTAAAAATGGAAAAGCTGAAGAAAAGACTAGTGCTTGAGTTGGAGTTGGAGTTGGATGATTCCTTTCCTCCTGAGAAAATGTAGGGGATTTTTTTTCCCTTTGAAATTTTTTTCAGCTTTCTTGACTTTCAGAGGCTGTGTTTTGTTTTCTTCGGCCTTGAAGTTTGAGCTCTGAAAATGAGGTTGGTCAATTAATAGAGAGTCAAAATGTCGTAGGTTTTGGTGCACAGGCTACTGGGATCATGATTCGAGATAATTTAAATGGAAAGTTTATTACGGCACTATATAAAAATAAGGTATCCCTTTATTATAAAGTTAATGATAAATTAATTAATTGATTAATATAATATTAAATAGATGTGTTCTGTGCCTCCGATATTATATAGACGGTGTGATTTATCCTAAATTTTAGACGGTCTAGATGATTTATTGAATGAACGGAAAATTTAAAAATATTTATATTTTATTAGATAGATATATAGAAAGAGATGAAAATTTTTATTACGACGTGCCTTGATGGACAAATAATTACTAATACTATATATATCAAAACTATTCACAATCTTATCTTGAGTCAACTAGGAAATTTATGGAATCATTTTGGTTAGTCATACATAGTTACTAGTCATCATTCAAGTCTCTTCATTATTATAACGATTTAATTTCTCCCGGTATTGAAGAGTTGCATAAAACATTTGTTGATATTACATCCCTTCATAATAATTGTCTTTTTAAAAGAAAAATTTTGTTTCAATTTATTTATCATTTATAATTTTTTAGAAGAATAAATTATTTATTTTCCTATATTACCCCTAACTTTTCTCAATGTTTCAAAATTTTTACCTAAGTATTAATAGTTTTTAATTTTCTATAAAGGGGTATGGATAAAATTTCATACAAATTTTAATTATTAAATGATTTTTTTAATTTATATATATAAAGTTAAAATGATTATTATTATAAAATAGAGAGAGTACAATCTATGACATGCATACTCTTAATGTATATGTACTAAGCTCGTCGTGTCTTGTGATTGTATTATTTTCAAGGGGCTACATGCATGTATGTAAGAAAAAATAAATAATGATTCGATCTACATGTAACTATTCAAGTTCCATGTTCAATATACTGCTACCACGCATACTACATTATTTATACTTGTATATAGTACCAAATTAGATACAAACTTGCGCGTTGCGGCCGAATTATTCAGTTTTTTAATAATAAATGTGTACGTATAATTAATAAATTAAATTATAATAAGAAGATGGTAGATTGTTGTGCGATGATCAAATTTTACACAGAAAAACAAATGAATATACATTGTAGGGAGTAATGTTGAGATATTACCAGTTTGTGCATTACACTCTAAGTATGTGACTATTGCTTTTAGACTAATAGCAAAGTAAGTGACCTTAACTTGTGGATAAATCATTTTTTATACTCTTCCCTTTTTCTATTCAAGACATTATGTAAGTGAACCGTATCAAGTTTTTGAAATAAAAAAAAACATTTGTTACAGTTACTTGTCAATAATTGGTACATCGATAATTTAAATTTTGATATCTTATATGCATCCACACTCCTCTCAAATGTAACTTGAATCTCTGTATTGATCACAATAGTTGACTGTGTACTATATTTGCTCTTTTTCCATATATACATCAGTTTCGGAGGTTATGCAATTGATTTCTTTTCAGACGTTGCAAACACTGAGTGAGAATGGTAAGAGTAGAGTAAAATGGGTTTTGAAAATTGAATGATGAACACATGGTTGACCTCAAGTAGTTGGGAGCGGAGCTAAAGTTTTGTTCATTAATTCATTTGAGTTGAGGAGAAATTCGAGCCTAATTTCTATGAACATCAAAAAAATTTAACCGTCACATTTATCAAGCACTCCATTTGTCGTTAAAAGTTGAAGAACTTGATTACTACAAATGTCACTTTTTGAATTTTGAAGTTGAAAATTCCATCCATATCACGTAAAATGTTGGCAATTAAAGTTCAACCTCAAATCACCAAGGGTGGTGCCAGTTTGGCAGGTATAAGTACCCATGCAGTACTGAGCGCGGACATCTCGATTACCATAGACACCCCTTGTTTATCTGCACCCCAACTTTACCATTTTAAATAAAATTCCAAGTTGTACTTTTTTGAAATTGATAAAGAGAATGGACCTTAAAAAGATAAAAGAAGCAATGAAGGAGATATAAAAGGCAAAAGTAAAGGACTAACTAAAGTGCTCAAAGATTTATCTCTGTATCATATTATTTTGTTTTAGAGCCCATACTCAAGAAAGTACCAGTATGACCTCATAAGAAGACAAATTGAAGGTACTAAGTAGCTAACTGAATAAATATATGGCCTTGTCATTCCTCGGCTATTGTATATGACAAAGCCTCTGTCTGTTGTCATTGCTTGATATTTGGTCTTCCATTAATATATAATATTCTGTGTTTGATATGATCTTTTTTTTCTTCTTCTAATTCCTTCATTTATTTATTTATTTTATTTTATTTTACGTTAAGGCATGATATTGTAGTTGTTATAGAACTAATTTTGTTTGTGGTCTTCTATTATGTGTTGCAGATATTGGCATCAATCATCAACCCATCATCTAGTTATTATCTAAGAACAAACAAACAAATTTATTACCATACACAATGAGCATAAAACTTATTTTTAATTGTAAAAATAAATATAAGTAAACAAAAGTATAAGAATTGTTTTGGGATAGTAGAATATGACATGTTGTACATCAATTACCGTATCCAAAAAATGTGTGAAAGTGCAATATCATCACCATTTTATACATTGCCTACTGAAGAGGACTCGCCATTGCTAACCGAGGTTGTTTTTTGATATAGCACCATCAATTCTTTACCAACAGATTTAGCCAATGTCAGATCTGAGTTAGTTATCCCACCTTTAATAATTCTCCCGAAGAACTTGTTTACTTTGTCATGCGAGGTTGTTTTGCCCAAGTTCATACTCTTGGTACCAATAGAAAAGGAACCTAAAGCACTACTCAACTTAAGACGCTTAATCCATCTGCTGCTCCACTTTTTCCACAGATGACCATCTGGGCGGTGATTAGATTTTGCATTACTGGGTTACTCAGCATGGAGTAGATCTATGTCCAAATTCTGAGTTTTTGAGGTGCTTGGGTCTGCATTGTCCATTGATTTTTCTTCTACTGACAGAACGGGAAGTTCTATGTTTATATCAGGTAACTCAGGGATAGTGTGAGACCCCGAATTTTATGAAATAAAAGTATTCAATTTTTCTATTTTAGTGAATAGTTAAATTGATAAAAGTTTAAAGTTAAGGGTGACATTTAAAATTTTTTTCAAAGTAAGTGATGATGAAGTTTTGTTTTATTAGTATTATCAATGTAATAAAATGAAAGCTTTTATATAAAAGAATACTTTTATAAAGTTATTACATAAATAGAATATATTATATTCTATTATGCGTAGTGTTTTGCATAGTAAATTTTTTATATATAAAGCAGAATACTTTTATAAAGTTATTCTATAAATAGAATATATTATATTTTATTATGCATAGTGCTGCGTAGTGTTTTGCATAGTAAAATCTTTTTATATAAAATAGAATACTTTTATAAAGTTATTCATTTTATTAGATTATAAATAGAATATATTATATTTTATTTAAAAGATTTTACTTTCAATATGGATAGTCCAGATTAAAAGTAAATTAATTTGGACCGTTCATGAATAGTTACTATATCTGATCCATTCTTCATAAATAGAAGCTCATTCCTTCATTATTTCTTACAATTTCTTTGAAACTCAGAGAGAAAACTATAGAGAATTCTTCTTCTATAATCTTGGCGTATTTCTTTAGAGTTTAAGAAAGTTTTGAAGCGTAGTACAAGTTTTCTTGAGTATATCCTCGCCCTACCGATTGAATACTCTTCTTTCAAAGGTAAGGGATATTATTTGTTGTACACAAAGGGGTATTATTGCTTTTGTATTCATGAAGAGAACTTACATTATTCCATTCTTTATTATTACATTGGAATAACTTTGTATATCTGAGGACTACCCTATACTTGGTGAAATTCTTCCATTATTCCATTCTTTATTATTACATTGGAATAACTTTGTATCTGTGGACTACCCTATACATGGTGATCTTCTTACATTATTCCATTCCTTATTATTATGTTAGAATAACTTTATCTATCAAGCAATCTGCATCGTGGTGAAATTCTTCTATTATTTCATTCTTTATTATTACATTGGAATATCACATGCGTGCGTTTCTGTGGGACTGGTTCCATTATTTATTATTCCATATTTAATATTACGTAAAATATCATGTCTACATGCATTTTACGCCGGACTGGTTCCATTATTTATTATTACGCATTTAATATTACGTCGAATATCCTCACATGCATGCGTTTTCACGCCGGATCACGGTTCTATTATTTATTATTACATTGGGAATAACTTTTATGCATGCGGTCTCTATCGCATGTATGGTGAATCATTATGTTATTCCATTCTTTATTATTCTGTTGGAATAACCTGTCTATGTGAATTACCACATGCATGGTGAATGATCTTTTGTATTCATTCCTTATTAAATTATGGAAAAGATCTGTTTACGTTGATTATGATGAGAGTCGTAATAAAAGCATTGGACTGATGAAAATCATGGGTATATGTGGTATTAGTAAGTGTTATGATGAGTTATGTTAGTTATTATGTAAAAACATGAAAGTTTCTTAGAAATCACAAAGGGTTGAAAAATCAGATTTTGGTAAAAACGTAACATGACATTTAATTGACCATATTTCCTATTATATTTTGAGTTTTTGAGTGTGGTCAAGTCCTAGAGTTAGATCTATGAGTCTTATAACTTATCCAAGTGGAATCACTGGAAAAGGTGTTGTAGATTTTCGTGTGGACTTATTTTAGCAAAGGAGTCAAAAGCTGCAAAAGAGGAAAATGCTACTTGTCCAGAATTTTAAAAGGGTATTTTCGGCCACTTAATTTGTGAGAAAAATTCTGGCCTTTTGGGACATGAAAGTATATGGTATAAAGAACCTTCTGTCCAAAAATGAACTCATTCCGACTTAAAATGAACAAGTTATGACCATTTCAATATTTAGGTTTTTCTGACGAAAAATGCTATAACCGGAGTTCTACAACTCCGATGACCATGAAATTTAGACTGGAGGCTCACGTTAACATGTGTAAGATCCTGCCAAGATTTGGGAATTTTTGGAGTTAAACTTGAGGTAGCTAATTTCTTAAGGAATTAATTGGAAATTAATTTTTGAAAAATAGTAAATGAATTTTAAAAATTCCGAGAAAAATATATGTTCATTATGGGACTATATTATGCTAAATCTCTAAAAAGAAATATTTTTGGGACTGATTTGGTATTTTTCATAAAAATAGTTTAGTTACAAACATATGAGTTAAATATGTTATGTGAAGTAACAAAGTTGGAAAATAGAATTTTATGGCTTGAGAAATCCTATATAAGGTATATGTAGATTTTTGATGAAGGATTTGACCATTGGTGATGAAATCTTATGAGTGTGGCATTTTTGAATGATTAAATGCATTATTTGGTAAAATGTAAACAATTGAAATAAATTGTTTATAAGTTTAAGAAGTGATTAAAATATTGTTATGATATTAACAATATTAGATTATGAATTTATTATGTGATTGATAATATTTGGATAAAGTTAAAGTCTTTAATATTTATCCTTGTTATAATTTGATTAATGCTTATATCATTGTCATCATCCTCATGCTTATATGGTGATGAAAGTTATCTTTGGCTTACGTGCGAAGATGGACTATTGATTATTGAATTGCATATCTTTGGCTTACGTTCAAAGATGGATTGTTGATTATTGGTTTTCTTGTTGTATATCTTTGGCTTACGTGCAGAGATGTAATTGGTATGATTATGACCAGGGATTATTCGGTATAGTCATGACCATTGATGATTTAATGAATATCCTTGGCCCGTAGTACAGGGATGATTCGATGATGTGGTTTATTTATTAAGCTGAGTCTCAACGATAAGAATTTGTGAAAACATTTTAAATCATAGAAGATAGTAGATTTTATTCTTTACTTGACTCTTCTAATGGATTGCTTATTCCGCTGCAGTTAAACTTGATGTTTATTGTATTTTATCAGTTTAACATTGTTGAAGACTAATGATAATTTATTCTGCATTATCTTAGTCATAATATTTCTTACTGGGCTAGTTGAGCTCACCCTTTCTTTCACTGTTCTCTTTAGGAAATGAGAATATAGCTGGGATGAGTCGGGGAAAGGAGTGAGGGTCCAGATGATAGCATTAGTAGTCCTCACTATTCTGATTAAATAGTGTGATAATAAATGTAATGAGGACTCCTTTGAGTTTGTATACTGTCTAGATGACAATATACGTATTAAAACTCTTAGATTATGTTTTGTCGTATTTTACACTACAGTTGTATTTGAATTTTGTACCATGTATTTGGTGACTCAAGATGGGTGATGAATACCTAATTTTGGGGGCGTCACAGATAGGACATTTGCATCGAACTTCTCCTCCGACTGAAGCAATTTCATCATTATGTGATGAATCTGTATCCACTGTGACATCCTGCAAAACTAATAAATTTATATGACTACAAGATTATAAGTTTCCACATCCACTGTAGGATCAAAGTCTGAACATATCGCAGCCACATCATGAAGTAAAGGCCCAAGAAAATCTTTTCCACTCCTGCGAATGTTAACATTCATTTTGTTAGGAAAGCTTTGGAATACACACAGTCGTTTAATAAACTCCCACATGATACATCATCAAAGGGAAAACATATATATATATATATATATATATATATATATATATATATATATATATATATATATATATGATTGATCATTGTGACAACAAATCTTTGGTGAATCCAACCCCAAAAGAATATAGTTGCGCCAATCCATGTGTACCATATGTGTCTCATGAGAGGATATATAAATCCTCAAGCATCAAATTCAGCAACTGCCATCTGATTCTTTCCCTTAACAATGAACTTATCCATTTAATTTGTTGTAAATTTGAACACCTTAGGTGCAAAATTACAATGAAAGTGACAATGAAAGTCTAGCATTGTGAAAGCCGATATCATCATACAGGCCAAAATTCAAAAAAAAAATATGTATGTAATGCAAATATTATTACGATCGGTGAAGGAACAAAAAAGGCGGGACTTTCTCAGCGGTAATCAATCAAGCAATTCTAATTGCAAAAGCACAACCCTTAGTTGGATTACATACATACATGTAAGCAACAACTTATAAATTATAAACATTCCAAAGGAGTTTTTAAATGTTTGAAGGAAATCTGATATATCAACTTATGATAAAATTAAGAACCTAATATAAAATTGACTAGAATGCATCCAAATTACATAGCAGTATAATAGATTTTGATTTTTTTAATCATTACCAATTTTATTTTAAAGCATGACTCACATTAAACATAAACCAAAACAGTTTGAAATAAACTTGGTTATTGAGAAAAAAAAATCTACATAACTAACCTTGAGCTTCTTAAGAAGTTCATATCTAATCATTATCAGATTCACCTTCAAGCCCTATCACAAATCCAACAGAAAAAACTAACACATTTAAACAAAAAAAAAATAGCATTACATAGGTCTGTTTTGTTTAATAGCGCGTCTCTTGTTCATATTAAAAGAAAAAAAAACAGAGAAAATAAATAGAGTTTTGTTTGGTTATTTCTTAATCTTAGCCAAGTATTCATCATTTAAGAAAGACATATCACTCAAAGTTTCCTTCTACTTTGTATCACAAACCAAAAACATAACATAGGTGTTGTGTGAAACAAATTTGTGAAATATGAAAAATTTAATAATGCTATGCTTGCTCACTACTACTTCATTAATTGATGTAGTGAAAAATGCACAAATTTTGAAAAATTCACCATAGTTCAAAAAATTCACCACAGTTCTTAAAATTCGAAAAAATACTACATTACCTAAAGACACATACCATTACAATTCACCATACCACCACAAAATCTCATACCTTCTTATTATTAATTTTCATTTTTAAATTTTTGATTAATTCTTAATAGGTGCATCTCTCATTCATTATATACTTAATGGCTTTCATTAATCCATTGCATTCACCTTTTTCATATTTTCGTAGCATAAAATAAAGTAAAATCAAAAGGCTAAAACGTAACAGAAAAACACAATCCGACATCAAACCTTAACCAATATATTATGATACTAAGTAGAAAACCATCCAATCTACCAAACCAAGCTAAACATTGCAATTATCCATTATTAACACAATGAATATCCCACTCCAAATGAACCAAACAGACATGAAATCCATAACCAATCAACTAACAAAAACCCAGGCCTATTTGGAAGCTACCAAAACATTAAATTGATTAAATATTAACATCTCCAATCCCATTAATTCATTTTCAAATTACCAAGCAAACAAAAAGTTCCACCATAAACGAATCCAAATTCCCAACACACTGAGTGCATTATTTTTACTTTTTAGATTATTTTTCTTAAATTTCATATAGTTGGAATATTATATTTTTTCCCTATGGCTTCCTTTCATTTGCACTCCCCGAGCTCATGTAGTTGGAGTGAAAAGTTATTTCTAATTTTATGAAGACCTATTTCAAAATGTAGACCATATGTTAGCTCAGTAGTGAAAATTTTAAAAAATAAATATTTTGAAACTGAGGATTCAATGAAAAGTTCAATCTTGTTTGAGTATAAATAAGAAAATTCATACAATTGACTTTTGACTACCCGCACACATTTATTGTTAAACAATCGGAGGATTATTTGAATAATAAAGATTTATATCCATACATGATGCCTGATTTTAACACCAATGGGTTGATTGAATTCACTTAACTGCATAGTCTTCAACACTTTTACAAATCTTTATAAAGTGTTGCTATGTCATTTTATTAGCATGATTGTTTTAATCTACTAATTGCACATGAACTACAACAAAAATCCTTATGACTGGAAACAGGCTCAACTCAAATATAAACAAATATATACCAATTCACAGCTGCATGAATTTGCAGTCAAATCCCATACACGAATATTGCCATTTTGGTCCCCAGATATCAGCTTTGTCTGCAAAGTCAGAAAAGTACAGTGAGATTAACATAGGTAAAAGTTTATGTGTCTTTTTATGCAGTATAAAGATCCTATTAACCGCCACATAGTCAAAAGTCGTGCAAGCTGATTTAATATAATGTCACTTCAGTGAACTTACTCTTCAGCCAATTCAGAGAAATAGGTGCCTACTCTATAAGACTATAACATGCAAGTCACTTTATATGCAAAGCTTTAATACAATTGCTGATTCAAAAGTTGAATTCCCCTAGAAATACATAATTATATAATTTAAAGAAAAAAGTACAACCACTTTAGAAAGGGGAACGAAAAAAACATCTGATTTGGATGCAAAACAATTATATTAACAGCTGCACGGCTTTCATAATCCATTTGACAACCTAGACACCTGTACTTTTTCAAATGCAAACAAATCTTTTTCTCTAACAATAAGGGCTCAATACATGAAAAAAAATCTATTTGAGGAGTACTCCCAAATCCTTACTGTACCATCTTAAGTCCCAAATCTTTATACCTTAAGTTGGCACATCAAAAAAAGATGAACAAAACAACATAAATCAGCAAAATTCTTCAAGTAGCGAAGATGCTTATAGATCAGAGACGCAAAATCACATTTCCACGAACCAGCTTCTGAGCAACATTCTTTTTCACCGTCTTATCAATAAAATCTGATTCAACAACCGAGTTAGTGAGCTCACCCAATACAACTCCCTTCTTCGTGGATTAAAGTTCTTTATTGATGGTGGAGATTGCTGCTTTAATCGGATTGGGAAGAGTTGGGGAAATCGGAAAGAGATAGGGAGTGAGGTAGAGTTGGGGTTTTATTTTGAGGAAGTTAGGAATAGAAAAGAATAGAGAAGTTAGATGAATGGGGACATATCTTTAGACTCGGTGTCTTGAAAGTGTGCTGGGCTGGAGAGAGGGGTTGAGAAGTCCTCGGTCGGCTGAAGCTCCTTGATCTACAGGATGTTTATCCTTTAGGCTGAGTCTTCTTTGGCGTTTGAAAGAATTTGAATGAATATGAAATTAATTTAGTTGTCATTTTTGAATATATGATCCCAGATTTAGGGGAAGTTGGGAAGCCATTTTTTAATATATGATCCCAGATTTAGGGGAATTTGGTAAATAAATTTAGTTTTTTTTTACGGTCTCATATGTTTCTGTAAAAGGTAATTAGGAGTATTAATTAGGATGGACAAGTGTTGAATTTGTAGGACATATGTCAAATCATTGTGTCATGTACTGTGATTTAGTATATATAATAGATGATACGCACTAAAATTTTAAATTTCATTTAACAACACTAGTTCTTGCCTTGCATGGATTATCAATCTAGTTATAATAATTTTATTAGGGCTTGATCATTGCAACTTGAAATTATTCCAAATATATTACCCTCTTCATTCTGAAGTATAAGATTAAATTTAATTTTTTAAAGTAAATATAAGATATTTATAAATTCAAAATTTATGTGATTAATTGTATTTATGATAATAATAAATATTGTCATTATTAGTATTTTTTACATAGTTTATGTGACGCCCCCAAATTAAGACACTCATATCTTGAATTTGGTTCGTCACGTGCTAATTCTAATATCATAATAAAATTATCAACAACGGAAATAATAGAATAATTTACATTGATATAATATAAATATTCGCATCCTAAGGTAGAGTAACCGTTACTACAACAATCCAGTGATTAAACTTAAACCTAATTTAATCATCCTTAATACATAATAATAATAATAATAATAATAATAATAATAATAATAATAATAATTCTACACTTAAAGGACTAAGCTATTATGTAGCTTTGCCCTTTACTTTGTCCTTTCCCGATGTACCGCCTTGCTCTGCCTTAACTGTAATATTTTTAGGGAAGAAAAAATGAGCAACAAGTTTGCCCAACAAGTAATATAACAATAAGAATAAACAGTTATAACGTTTTAATCTTCAAAGGTACAATAAATGATAGTTCAAGGATATCAAGAAGTATCAAGAGTATCAAGAAGTATAAAGAGTTTTCAATAGGTGTCTCTATAGACTGAAGGATATCAATAAAATTTCAAAGTTTATTCATTTCAAGGTTCAATAAGAATGAACATTGAGCATTCAGTAAGGACTAAGAACTCTTACTAGAATTAACAGTATTATACTTCAAATCCAATATAAACGAGTACAACAGGTGATCAGCTTAAAGTACTCTACGTTATGCATAACATTTAATCACACTCATGTGCGCATGTCGGTTCCCCGATAATATAAAATTTCCCCTTTTAAGAGGGTTGTTCATCTCAGTAGATTTATAAGAGTCCGCACCAAGTCAATTGGTTTGGATAGCTTTTTAACACATGATCTTTCGTCTAACCAAATCGAATAGCTTAGACAAACTTTAGGAATATTGAGTTCAATTCGTGTATCATGAATCAAGATATAAAAATCAACTTCCAATTAGGAATCATAATCGTTCAAATATAGATATTTGTTCAATATAAGTAGGTTTGATATAACAATAATTCAAGTTTCACGATAAGAAATAAGTTCTAAATACTTGCATTCAATTATAAGAATGAAGTTAGGAACTTGCAATAACGTAGGAAGTTTAAGGTTAGATACTTGCACAATATTAAAAGTCATGTAATTTAGAAAAATTGTCTTTAGCATTGATTACCACTTATAGCTTAAAATCACCTCAATGAACTATATTATCCTATTTATGTATATATAGGTATTCATTAGTCACACACATCTTGACATACATATTCACATACATTTAGCACACATATCTAAACTCATGTAGGTTATACACAGTCAAAACCATAGACGTATAATTCACATTGTTCTTACTTTTAAAAATCTTTAGGAATATTTTGGAAGTTTTAAATCTCTTATACTCATCTCATATGTGAAATATTACTTAAGTTACTCATTCTAGTCTAAGTTATTTCACAAATACATGTTAAAGAACCTTTAAGCTAAGTTTGGCCCTCTTTATTTACTTTCGACAAATGTTAACTTTACTCATAAGTTTCCATCTTACAAAGTTAAGAGAGCTCATTATATCAATTACTAACCATAGCATTCATTAACCATCTAACATTGCCAAACAACATTTTTCTACGCATGCTTGCATTTATTAGATTTAGTTATATGTAACTGGTATAACTCTCTACTTAGAAACTCTTTTAGTTCATGCTTGCATAGTTTATAACGTGTTTAACTAGATGTGCGAATATGTGGTTATCTCTATAGTCATAAAGTATCCTATCATAGTTGTTCAATAGTTCACAATACAAGTCGTAGAGTTTTCAACTCAATTGGTTTTCAAATATTAAAATCTCATGACTAACAATTTAAGCATGCAAAGTACCTTGATTTCACATTTCATACGCATTTATAAAACTAACTAAGTTGTGAATGCATGCTCAAAAGGTTAGATTTCAAAAAGGCGTAAGGTTTTCTAAACATGGTTTTCGTCTTTTAACCTTTCTTTCAAAAGATTATAATTCAAACTCTAAACTCATTAAATCATCTTGCCATACGTATTGACACATGTTTAAAGATTAGGTATGCTCTCTAAGTTAGGTTAGGTTAGGCCAGTTTAGGGCTCCTTGCGTCGAACAACAAAAACAGTAACATAACTCACTACAAGACCCCCGTCGTCGGGGCGGGGTGCCCGCTGGGGTGGCACTAGCTACTGCAGTTTGAATGCCACTCCCCTGCTACGAATTAACATGTCAACATCTCAACCAAACAGCAATATAATGACACACAATTGATATAAATTTACTACCAAACATCCCTAGCATACTTCTAACAATTCCAATCACATAAACAATCAGATTTAAGAAACAAATTCAAGATTTATGCCATATTTCCAAAGTTTAACACATTTAGCGATTCTCTTTGTCATGGATTCGTTACTTAACCAAATTACTTCGTTTAACTTTCATTGATTTTTATTCAACCATATTAACAATGTCTAGCATCAATTGACATATTCTATCATGCTTCAACCATAAATTTTCCAACTCAAAACAAGTATTTTAGCACTTTTCTAAGAACTTTGTAAAACATGAATTTTAAGAACATATAAAGGGATATTACCTTCTATGAAGTTGAAATGCTATTCGAGCTTCAATTTACAGATTACTCAGCAACACTCTCACTCCAATTAGAAACTCACAGAGAAATTAATAATTCACATTTGAGAGGGGGGGACTTCTATTTATAGAGTGGTTATTGTCCAGTTGGAGGTTTTGCCCTAAGGATTGTTTCCATGGAAGATTGAAGGAACTACTAAAAAATGGTCATTTGTGATGGCCAAAATCCATCACAAAAAGTAGGAAAACCATCACGAAAGGTTTACGTGATGCCTTTAAGCATCACAATAGTCATCTTGTATACGCCCATCATGAAAGGTTTTACGTGATGGTTTTGGCAATCACGCAAACGCTTAGTGCTTTTGTGATGATTAATACAATCACATTAACACATAATCTATTGTAA
Organism: Panax quinquefolius; assembly: GCA_020205615.1. Classification (NCBI taxonomy): domain Eukaryota; kingdom Viridiplantae; phylum Streptophyta; class Magnoliopsida; order Apiales; family Araliaceae; genus Panax; species Panax quinquefolius. The sequence goes on along the minus strand of CM035173.1, from coordinate 69,412,116 downwards.
TTGTCAAAGTCATCACAAAAAAAAACAAGACTTTAGGGATCAAATGTAAGAACGTGAATCTCTATTTACGTATAATTTATTTCACTTTATTAATTATATTTATATTAATTGTATCAAATGATACTTGTAGGATTTGAACCCTCCCCAATTTGCAAACTAAATAACGAGTATTACCACTACACAATCAAAGTCCGCCAAAGATCATGATTATAATAAAACACTAAATAAGTCCGATATTCAATAATATCATGATTATAATTTTAAAACAAAAAATAATACTATAAAAGGAAACATATGTGAGTTGACTTTTCACGCTTAAACAAAATTACTTCCACATAAGATTTGGTGATTACAATGGCGATCATAATAAATCATTCTACATTTTAATCGGGTTCATAATGATGGTAAAATTTCCACCTCTAAAATTCATAACCCATTCAACATCTCTATACTCAACTTACGTATTTATAATACCCCAAAATTACTATTATCAACTATTTGATTAAAAATTATAACCTTCAATATATCTCAAAACCCCCATTTAATTTTTTAATACCTTGATAAAAACCGATAAAACACCTCAACAATAATTTCTTTTATTTACCACATAAATAAATCCATCATTTATATCCACATAAAATAAATATTTCTTTATCATATGAATCAATAATTAATTATTCACAAATAATATTACTCACAATTATGACAACCAGTCGCTCTGGGAAAGGGGGCTTTCGATAAGGATTTCTCTCACTCATGCCGCAGCAATTAAATGCTAGACATCACAATAATGTTATCTAATAATATTATTCAAATAATATGAATTATCGATCATATATTTTAAAATAAAAATATCGATTGTATTCCCTCGACAAAGACGTAATATTCCACGACCAAACGAATATTCCCTAACACAAAATGAATATTTTATAACCACTTCGCTATTTTCGAAATATTTAATGTATTTAACCCTTAACTATCCACATTAATCAAATCAACCCTTACTATTTCAAAATAATAAATAAAGGAAATTCCTTTTATTTTAAAAAAAATTTCGGGTCTTACAACCTCCCTCCTTATGAAATTTCGCCTCGAATCGACGTACGCACTGGTGTTTCAAAAGGTGAGGATACCTGCTTTCATTTCCGCTTCCAATTCCTGTGTCATTTCCTCTATAGCATGATTCCTCCACAAAACTTTTAATTGTGGTACGACCTTTGCATGGCACAGAGGACATGCTCCTTCCTATCCAAGATCTTAATAAATACCTCCTCATACGTTAAGTCTTCTACTATCTCGTCCGGCTTCTAACTCAATAACGTGGTTCGGGTCTTTCACATATTTACGAAGGTACGAGTATATGAAACACATTACGAACACGTAGACATACTTGAGGTAACGCAAGTCTATAGATACATTTCCTACTCGCCAAGAATTTGAAATGGACCAATAAATCAATCGGATCGAGCTTTCCTCTCTTCCCAAATCTTCAGAACTCCCTTCCATTGGAGCAACTCTTATCCCTCATTAAATTCCACGTCCTTTCGGTGAAGATCCGCATAACTCTTTTGTCGATCTCGAGCCGCTTTAGATACGCTGTCAATTATTCGGATCTTTCTTGCAGAGTCATATCGCATTAACTCGTCCCAAATAATGTCAGCTTCACCCACCTCATCCCAACATATCGGAGAACGACATTTTCGCCTCCATATAATGCTTTTTCTAATGGAGCCACACCTATACTTGCTCGATAACTGCTTGGTTGTAGGAGAATTCCACCAATGGTAAATACTTATCCTAACCGCCCTTGAAGTCTAGGACACGTAGTCTTAATAAATCTTCAAGAGTTTGAATAGTCCTCTCTCGATTGTCCGTCTCCGCTTGGGGATGGTATGTCAACTAAATCGCAAATCCGCTCATAGCTTTTTGCAAGCTAACCCAAAATCTTCAAGTAAATCTTTGGTCACGATCCAAACTATGGATATAGGCGCCATATGTACATACTAGCAAGACGCTCAAGGGAATAAGTCTCCGTATCAAAGAAATGAGCAGATTCGGTTAATCTATCAACAATAACCCAAATAAGATTGATGCCTTGAGAAACCGTAGGAAGACCTTGCAGTGAACGAAATCCACGGTAATGTGTTCCCACTTCCATTCCTAATCTCAGAGTGGTTACTTGGACCTTTAGCCAAATATTAACTAACCCAAGTAACTAACTTCCTGTCGGGTTCCTCGATTTTAATGATATCGACACACGATAAACGCTCTTCCAAGAACCGGCTGACTTTGATTTTTTCGGGACATCCTTTTTGAAGTCACCATTCATTACCGGATCGGGTTTCGATATCGTACAATCTCGAGCGATATGTCCTTCTTTCCACAATTATAGCATACCTGAAGGCTTTGAATCAGCTGGACCTTATACGTCCCTCCTCTCCACATCTGAGATCACTCATTCTCACTGCTCATTTCTTCTTTCTCAAATCAGATTCCAGCCTTTTATCATCTTATACCGCGCAAGAGAGTGCTTCGTTCAAGATCATCGACGGGTAAACAAGTCAATCAATCGCTTGCATCCTTTTCGCTTCCCACGATCGCCTCGCACTTTTTAGCTCCGCTTCTTCTAACTCATGGATATGATTTGCAATTCTATATTTCGATCATAAAATACCTCTAATAAACTCTTCTTCAGCACCTCTTCTTCCTTTCTTCTTCCTCACTCTCACCGTTACTCTCCACGATTATCTCTAAACTAAACTATCAATTCTTCACTCACCACCATGGATATCTCTAATTCCTTCTTCACCGACATCACATTATCCTCGTCAAGGACAGAGGTGTCTCCACGATCTCATTCACTCCATCATTAACGCTTCTCAGCAGCCCATTCTAAAAAAAATATCATAAAACAAGGGTTAATTAAATAAATTAACAAATCACATAATACCCCTATAATACGACCAACCAACAAATAAGCTTAGGTAGGACACACTAATGAAGGATTTACTCGCCTCCCTCCTAGTTTTATTCCCGATCTCCGCCAGATCATCATATCCCTAAGCTCGATATTTAATCGCGACGCCCCCAAAATAGGTATACACAACACCCATTCTCGAGTGCGCCAAATACATGGTAAATACAAAATGTCGTGTGAAATACGACAATATATAATTTGGAGTTTAAATACAAATATTATCTTCAGACAATATCTATACCAAATAAATCCTCATCACATTTATCGATACATTATTTTTTACAAAATGGTGAGGACTACTAAACAACTCTCTGTAACCTTCATTCCATACCCCTGACTAAAGACTCGCTACATTCTCGCCTCCTCGAGAAGAAAATGGAACAACAAGGAAAAGGGTGAGCTCAACTAGCCCAAGAAAGAATATTACGACTAAGATAATATACAACAAATTATCGCTAGTCTCCAACAGGAAAAATCAACAAGTTTCGCATCAATATTCGCAGATGGAAATAATAATTCATGTAAGAGTTACGTAGAATGAAATCACTATAATCTATGAATTTAATAAAATTACCATCATCAATATTTTATCCCCGTAACATCAATCAATATTCATCTCAAATCAAATATTCATCTTTGCACTACATGCCAAAGATATTCATCAATTCCACATGTTCATCTCAACACTGCTCATCTTTGCACTAAAGGCCAAAGATATTCATCACTGGGTCGTGTTCATTTAAACACCGCCATCATCAGACCACTGACAAGCCAAAGATATTCTTCAGAAATCATTCATCTTTGCACTATCAAAGCAAAGATATTCAATAATATCATCATTTAAGACCGAGGATGATGAAAAAATATTTTTAAGAACTAATCCAAAGAAACAAAATGACAAGGATTAAGGATTAAGGATTCGATTTTGTTTATCCATGTCCAACAATACTTCAAAAATAATCATAGTGGTAAAATTCAAGAATTAATCAAAGCTAGTATCCAAAATAGATATTTTGACTTAAAAGAAGAAATTTTATTTTTCGATGAATAGTGCGAGATATCGTGAATAAAGGTCAGATATTGAATAGTCCGCATATACGTGAATAGTAACTCCGACACCAAAATATAGAAATTCCACAAAAAAACATTTTCACGCTTCACTTAATAGTACTCGTGAATAAGAATCGTGAATTTTTTCTCCCATCTGGCGCCGCCGCAATTGTGTGACCAAACCTCTCCTCGATGTAACTTTCTAGACATTGCCAATAATAAGTTATCTAATAATATTATTCAAATAATATGAATTATTGATCCGATAATGAGAACATCAATCAATCAATGATTGAATATTCCCCTTACAAAAATGAATAAAATAACCACTTGCTTATTTTGAAATATTTGCGTATTTAACCCTTAACTATCCACATTAATCAAATCAACCCTTACTATTTCAAAATAATAAATAAAGGAAATTCCTTTTATTTAAAAAAAATTTCTACTTCTACAATAATGATGGTAAAATTAATAAGAGCCATCATATATTTTATTGTTTTGGCGATGGCTTGAAAATTCCATCACAAAATACCTTCTTCTCAGAATTGCAAATAAAAGTCGTCACAAAAATCTATCTTTTTAATGATTGTCATAAATATTGTTTTGATTATTTCTTACATTAAAATATTAGTGATAGCTTAAATGCAATCACGAAAAGGGTATATCTATAAGTGATGACTTAGTGCGTCACAATTTTTTTTATTTTACGTGAAAAATTGGTGTTATTGACATGACCATCACAATTATAATACATTGATTGCAAGATTAGTCATCACTAAGTGTCATCATATATACTATTATTGTGTGATTGCTTAAAAAGTCCATCGATATCACATATTACTATCTTTTGTGATTATTTTTAAAAACTGTCACAAAATTCCGTCACGTATTCTTGTTTTTCTAGTATTGTGCAACAAGAGGTTGGTGAAAAGCTTCACCAACCCCATCTTCTCCCATTCCCATCATCTCCATCTTGGTTTTCAGCAAATATAGAGCCATAGGCTTTTAGCAAAATACGGCTGAGACTTTTGAAATGGGACTATAATTTTGGGACAAGGCAAATTATCTTATTACCTTAGTTAAAATAGTCACTAGTTGCACTAAGGTTAATTCCCTTTGTCTCACAAATGAATTTTAATGAGTTGATATTATTACATTGTGATAAGTTAAGAGTACAAACACTCATAATCATATAATTCATGTACATTGGTTTATTTCAAATAATATTTACATTATACTAGAATATAATTTAGTTGGGTACCAATATTATTATCCATAAAACTCATTATTCCAATTCTACATAATTATTAAAATAATTATTTGATATTAATTATTTATTTAGTCAAAATTATTTTCTCTCATAGGTTTAAAATACCCATTTAATTACTCCCACACACATCATGATGTTACATAAGACACTTTTACACAACTTAGTAATTTACATAAGTTAAGCTTACTTTTACCATATAGTTTTCTATAATAATTATTTACATTCCAATGTCAGACTTCATTTTATATTGAAGGAAAAACCTTATTATATGTGACGCCCCCAAAATAGGTATACATCACCTATTCCGAGTGCATGAAATACATGGTACGAATCTGAATACAATCTTAAATATACAACATGAGTTGTGAGTTTTAATACAAATATTATCTTCTGAGGCGGTATTAAAACTCAAAATAAGTCCTCAATACATTTATTAACACACTATTTCATAGAATAGTGAGGACTACTAATGCTTGTCGTCTGGACCGTCACTCCATTCCCCGATTAGTCCTCTCGCTACGTTCTCATTTCTGAAGAGAACAATGAAAGTAAAAGGTGAGCTCAACTAGCCCATGAAATATTATGACTAAGATAATGCGTAATAAATTATCATTAGCCTTCAACAATGTTAAACGATAAAATACAATAACCATCAAGTTTAACTGCGGTGAACAAGCAATCCATTAAAAGAGTCAAGTAGAGAATAAAAAATCTACTATCTTTTATGATTTAAAAGGTTTTTCATCACTTTTATCATTTGAGACTTAGCTTAATAAATAATCCACATCATCCACGCACTACTGACGATGATATTCATTAGTATCACAACCACAAATTATCCATGACTACTACGATCGAGGATATTCATGTGTATTCATCAATGGTCATGATCATGCCAACAATCGTCCATCAATGCACTACACGGCCAATGAGGACTTTTACCACATCATTTATAACATTACGATTAAATGATTATTATAGAATAATCCCTCGGTTATAATCATACCAAGTCCATCTATGCACTATATAGGCCTCGGATGACTTTCAACATAATATAAACATGAGGATGATGACAATGATATACGAATTCAATAAAACAAGTTCAAGAATTAATTTATTCAGGAACCAATAACGTCCAAATTATCAACATGATACTGTTTTATGGGTAAAACTCAAGAATGCTCAGAAGAATATTTCCATGAAAAGATACTGGATGAAGCGGAAATATCAAGGATATTCCACTAATTTCATGGAGTATAAAAGCCGAAACTTTAACCAACTGAGTATAATTAAGAATGGAATAACAAAAAAATCAACAGTATGCGATAGAGCCTTGCACAGACGAGTTTATTCTAACGAGAATAATAAATAATGGAACCAGTCATGCGTACGCATGCACGCATGGATATTCCAACAAAATAATAAACAACGGAACCGGTCATGCGTAGAACGCATGCATGGATATTCCAACAGAATAATAAACAACGGAACCGTGTCATGCATGCTTGCATATATACATGATGTTCCAACGAATAATAAAGAATGGAATAATGAAAGAAGAATTTCACCGTGTATGCGGTACTTCATATGTATGAGTTATTCCAACATAATAATAAAGAATGGAATAATAGAAGTTCTCTTCATGAAGACGAAAGAAAGAAATAATACCCCTTACCATAAAAGAAGAGTATTATTAAATTTGGTAGGGGCGAGGATATTCTTGAAGAAAACTTGCACTACGCTCAAAGCTTCTTAAAACTCTAAAGAAATACGCTCAAGATTATAGAAGAATTCTCTAAACTTCTGGTGTGATTTTCAATTCTAACTAAGCATTCTATTTATAGGAAAATAGAAAGGATACTATGCTTTGCACTATGCAATAAAATATAATATATTCTATTTATAATCAAATAAAATAAAACTTTATAAAAAAGTATTACATTTTATATAAAAAAAAATTTACTATCTGAACACTTTGCGAAGCACTATGCAAACACTATGCATAATAAAATATAATATATTCTAATTATTGTCTAATAAAATAAATAACTTTATAAAAGTATTCTATTTTATATAAAAAGATTTTACTATCTAAAACACTATGCATAATATAATATAATATATTCTAATTATTATCTAATAAAATAAATAACTTTATAAAAGTATTACATTTTATATAAAAAGTTTTTACTGCTTTTATTACATTAATAATACTAATAAAATAAAATTTATATAATATATATATATATATATATATATATATATATTAAACTTCGTGACTTCATAAAAGACACCTCAACATTTATCATTATTATTATAATTCACAATATTAATCGACCGTGTCGTTCCCGGAAAGAGGGGCTTTCAATAAGGATTTCTCCTATTAAGCGCCAAGCAATTAGGTGACCAAACCTCTCCTTGGCGAACTTACAGACATCGTTAATATTGCAAATAATAATATTAATAACTCTGTCATCTCAATTATTTATTTAATAATATATAAAATATCGACAATAATTGAATCAAATAACGTGAGTTACTTATGCAACAATTACTTAGCGCAATAATTGAACAAAATGAGTGACTTCTCACGTAAGCATCAATAATCAATACCGTATTGCTACTCTTATGCAACCACGCGTATTCTTTAGTACTTTTACTACTACCGAGTAGTTCAACAGGTTTTAATCGTAAAACTTCTGTAGTTATTTTCATAAAAATATTTTTGTCGTTTTCTCGATTCGAAATAATTCCGTTGTGGGGTCCACTAATGATTGTGGTCGTCGCATTTAATATTCCCTGTTAAAACAAATATTCCCAGACCAATCGAATATTATATAACAACTTGCGTACTTTGAAAAATTTATAAATATTACCCACAACTAAAACATTATATCAAATTCATTCCATAATATTTAAAAATGATATTTATAGAAAAATCATCTTTATTAAAAAGTTGGGGTCTTATAACCTCCTCTTCTTATGAAATTTCGCCCTCGAAATTAGGGTACGTACCTGGTATGTCGAAAAGGTAAGGATATCTTGATTTCATTTCAGATTCTAACTCCCAGGTCATTTCCTCAACATCGTGGTTTCTCCACAAAACTTTGACTTGAGGAATAACCTTGGAGCGTAGAATATGTTCCTACTTATCCAAGATTTGAACAGAACCTCTTCATACGTCAAATCTTCCGCTATTTCGTCCGGTTCTAACTCAATAATGTGGTTCGGGTCTTCCACATATTTACGTAACATGGATATATGAAAAATGTTATGAACACGAGACATACTTGGCGGTAAAGCGAGTCTATACACCACAGTTCCTACTCGATCGAGGATTAAAAATGGGCCAATGAATCGAGGATTGAGCTTTCCTTTCTTTCCAAGTCTCGTAACTCCTTTCCATGGAGCAACACGTAACAACACATGATCTCCAATATCGAATTCCACGTCCTTTCGATGAAGATCAACATAACTCTTTTGTCGATCTTGTGAGGTTTTTATACATTGTCGTATCGTTTGAATATTTTCCGTAGTCATATGTACCAACTCCGGTCCCAACAACGTTGCTTCACCCACCTCATCCCAGCATACTGGAGAACAACACTTTCTTCCACACAACGCTTCGAATGGAGCCATGCCAATACTTATTTGGTAGTTGTTGTTGTAGGAAAACTCTACCAATGGTAAGAACTTGTCCCAACTTCCCTTGAAGTCAAGGACACAGAGTCTTAATAAATCTTCAAGAGTTTGAATAGTCCTCTTTGATTGTCCGTCCGTCTGAGGATGATATGCTGAACTAAATCGTAAGTCCGTGCCCATAGCTTTTTGTAAACTAACCCAAAATCGTGAAGTGAATCTTGGGTCTCGATCAGAAACTATGGATACTGGCATACCATGTAGTCTTACAATCTCGTTTATGTACATACGAGCAAGACGTTCAAGTGTATAAGTTTCTCGTATTGGTAAGAAATGAGCAGACTTGGTCAATCTATCAACAATGACCCAAATTGCATCTATACCTTGAGAAACCTTTGGGAGACCAGTAACAAAATCCATGGTAATGTGTTCCCACTTCCATTTTGGAATTTTAAGTGGTTTCAATGGACCTTTTGGTACTTGATGCTCCGCCTTGACTCGTTGACAAGTTAGACACCTTGAGATAAACAGCGCTATCTCTCTCTTCATATTACTCCCCCAAAATGTATGACGAAGATCATGATACATTTTGGTACTCCCAGGATGGATTGCAAACGGTGTGTTGTTCGCCTCCATCATGATTTTATACTTTAAATCAGGGTCGTTAGGAACACAAAGTTTGGAGTTAACTCGAAGTATTCCTTCTTCATCGATTCTTGCTTCCGGCATAGCACCTTCTTGCACTTTCTTCCTCATACGCATCAGCTCCAGATCTGTAACTTGAGCAACTTTAACTTTATCAATTAAAGTCGGTTCTAATCATATATTCACCATCATCACATGGGTCCCTGGAGTCTTTAACTCTATCTCCATCCTTTACAAGTCACATAAAATGGGCCTTTGCGTTGTCAATATCGCTTTTCGTACCAAGTATGATCTTCTAATCAATGCGTCACCTACCACGTTAAACATCCGGGATGGTATTGGATGGTATGATCATAATCTTTCAACAGTTCAAGCCAAATTCGTTGTCGCATGTTGAGTTCCTTTTGAGTGAAGAAATATTTGAGGCTTTAATGATCCGTAAAGATCTCCACTTTCTCCCCATACAAGTAATGCCTCCAAATTTTAAGTGCGAAAACAACAGCTGCCAACTCTAGATCATGAGTAGGATAATTCCTCTGATATTCTTTTGAGTTGTCGAGAGGCATAGGCTATGACTTTCCCATGTTGCATGAGAACACATCCTAACCCTTTGCCCGAAGCATCACTGTAGATGACAAATCCCCCCGAGCCAGATGGTATTGTCAGAACAGGTGCTGAAATGAGCCTCCTCTTGAGTTCTTGAAAACTCTTATCGCATTCCTCACTCCAACCAAATTTTGTATCTTTAAAGTCAATTGAGTTAAGGGAGTAGCGATTGAGAAAACCCTTCTACGAATCTCCGATAATAACCACTTAAGCCAAGAAAGCTACGTGCTTGATTTCAACATCGATTTAGGTTGCTCCCAGCTTTGAATAGCTTCAATCTTTGCTGGGTCAACAGATATTCCATGACTTGATACCACGTGTCCAAGGAATGCTACTTCCTCAAGCCAGAACTTTCATTTCTTCAACTTGGCATAAAGCTTATATTCACGAAGCTTTTGAAGTATTAGTCTCAAGTGCTGCTCATGATCTTCACGACTTTTGGAATAAATAAGGATGTCATCAATAAAGACAACCAAAAAGTGATCCAAATATTCCTTGAATACTCGGTTCATCATATCCATGAAGGCAGCAGGAGCATTAGTCAATCCAAAGGACATGACTAGGAATTCATAATGCCCGTCTGCAGAGTTACGGCCGTCTTTTGGAATGTCATCGGTTCTAATCTTCAATTGGTGATATCCAGACGAAGATCAATCTTTGAAAAGAATTTGGCTCCTTGCAACTAGTCAAACAGGTCATTAATACGTGGCAATGGGCACCTATTTTTGATGGTGACATGATTCAACTCCCTATAATCAATACAAAGTCGCATACTCCCATCTTTCTTCTTCACGAATAGAACATGAGCACCCCAAGGAGACGTACTAGGACGAATAAAACCGATGTCTAATAATTCCTGTAGTTGGGTCTTTAATTCCTGAAGTTCAATAGGAGCCATTCGATATGGAGTTTTGGAAATAGGTTTTGTACTGGGTTCAAGGTCGATACAAAATTCAATTTCACGCTCTGGGGTAGGCTAGGAAGTTCTTCAGGGAATACGTCAGGAAATTTATTAACAATAGAGATATCATTCAAAATTGACGTATTTTTGTTTAAATCCGTGACATGAGCTAAGAAAGCTTGGTATCCATTTTTCAATAAACGAATAGCTTTATAGCTTGAGATGACAGTGATCGATTCTAATGGTTTGGTTGCTTGAATTCGCATAATAGGTTGGTTATGAATATAAAAGCTAACAACCTTATGAAAACAATCAATTTTTGCATGATGAGTAGTTAACCAATCAATCCCTAGAATCACATCAAATGCAAGTATTTTCAAAGAAATAAGATCAACAGGTAATGTGAGGGTACCGATTTGAATCGAACAAGACTTATAAATAGTGGATGTAATGACGGTTTCTCCCAATGGAGTTTCAACAGATAATTCAAAGTCCAATTTCTCCGAAGTCAAATTTAAACATTAAGCGCAAGTGGGAGAAATAAAAGAATGGGTAGAACTGGTATCAAATGAGGTATATACTTCGCTAGAGTTTATGATAAGCTTACCCGTGATGACCTCGTTTGGGTTCCTTGCTTTCTGGGAGGTCACGACAAATGCTCTCCTTGAACTACCGGTTTGTCTTCTGGGGGCGACCTTTGATGCCTCCATCCCAATGGACTTGTCTTGATGCGACAAAATTGGGCGGTGACCTTCTCTTCCACAATTGTAATATGCTTTGCATGGCATCGCTGATTTGACCGATGTGTCCTCTCCTCCACATTTGAAGCATATGATAGGTGGTCGTTCTCCTTCCTTAATGACAGTCTTTGATCTTGACGTCTTTCCATCATTGTTGAATCTCCTCTTCTTGAAATGTCCATTCTTATTGTTTTGGCCATGATTACCACCAAAATGGTTACCATTTCTGGCATGTTGATTTCCTCGCTTATTGTCACCGCTTGATGCATATTATCATTTGGTATTATCATTTTACATTTACCGCTCTCTTTTGGTTGGGTTGACTCATTATCGCTACGCTCAATAATCGAGCCCTATTAACAACATCTCGAATACAAACACACGCTTTATGAGAGATAAGATATTGACGTATCTCGAGTTTCAAACCTCTTAGAAACATTCGCGTCATTCTCTCCTCATTATCAACCAAATGGGACGAAAACCGACAACTCAAAGAACTTGGCTTCAGATTGCGACACGGTCGTCTTTGTTTTGCTCCAAATTGATGAACTCTACCTCTTTCATGTGACGAATACTTTGGAAAGTACTTGTCGTTGAACAGCTTCTTGGAACTTCTCCCAAGACATCTTCAAAGGCGGAGTTGAGTACGCTTTTACTGATTCCACCAAATGTCTGCCTCGCCATAACATGAAGGTGGCAAAGGAACCTTGTGCTCCTCTAACATCCCAAGACATCAAATATCTTGTTGATCTTCTTTATCTACGTCTCGCCTTAAGTGGTTTTGGCTCTCCAAAAACTCCGGTGGTCCCACTCTTGAATCGCTTAGCAGTTGATCGTCAAGAGTTACCAGTGTTTCCACCTGCATTTTGGACAGGAGCCGCTCTCGCTTGATGTTGCATGAATTGCATAAAGCCTTTAAACATTCCATCATTCATTATTTGGTCAGTGTTGTCGTTTACATGAGGATTGTCGCCTTCCTGATGCACATTATCCTGATTATTGATCTGTGGAGACTTAACGGTCTCATGTGCTCCATTTCTATTTTCAACATTCTCGGATGTCATTTTCAAATACTGCCACAAAATAAGGGTTAATTAACATATCACATATTATCACTATACTCTGACCGACCAATTAAATACCAAATAAACTTAGGTAGGTCATATTAGCGAAAGAATTCCCCATCTCTCCCCTCCTAGTTCTTGTCTCACATCTCAGCCAGGGATCATATCCCTAAGCTTTGATACCAACTGTGATGCCCCACTACTACAAAACAGTAAATAGATAACGCGGAAAAAATGTTATGGCTTCAGTCAGAAAAACGTCATGGTTAAGGGTGTCATCTATTTGACACCCTTACACAACATTTTTAAAACGTTGTAGTTAAGCACATTACACAACGTTTTTAAGAAAAACACGTAGAGATTTGTTTTCCATAAATTAGCAAATGTTTAAAAACGTTGTAGAAGGTATGATTCCACAACGTTTTTTGGATAAAAATGTTGTAGTTTAATATATCAGACAACGTTTTTAACCAATTTATACAACATTTTTAAAATGTTTTAGATAAAGAAAAAAAAAGAAAAAAAAAGTTTGTGGTTCACCTATATTACCAATGCACCTGCAATATGCTAATGCCATGATATATAGCTAAAAGGTCTAAATTCTCATTTAAATTTAAAGCCAAAATGTATCAACCATTCAAAATACATCCCAATAATACCATTCGATTACAATTTTAAATTACTACATCCACAAAATATATACCAAACTATCCATATATGAATCTCAAATTCACTGTTCAATATAAATTACTACTATATTGAATTGTGAATTTGATTACATGCATCCACAAAATAAACCAATCATATACACCATTAACTCGAACCACTTTCTAAGGGTACACCATCATATACTGTCAGTTATTGCTGAGCTAAAACTGGTAACTGTGGACTGCTAGTATGGCAAGCTTCTTACAGTCACCATCATATACAGCTAGGCACACAAAGATTAAACAGCTAAAAGGAAACTGATAATCACATCACCAAATTTTGAAATATTTCAATCTAAAAATTAAAGCAAGTCATCAAAACAATATTTATGGTAGCTGAGCCTCAGAATAGCATGTGTACAGTTGCATATAGGACAACAAAAGCAATAGCAGTAATACCTTGCAGGAAAAGAAGAAAGCAGCACGACAAGATTATGACAGTAAAATAGACCTTGGATCTTAGTTACTGCAGCACCACAAGCCCTTTGAAATATTAGTATTGTTTCACAATTCCAGCAATGTGAAACTATTAACTTCCATAAGCTGATAATATTGAAACTTAAACCCAAGTATTTGAGAAGCATGGGACTGCAAAAAAAGGCCAAGAATCAGTAAAAGAAATGCGTCCATTAAGCATGAAATACAATATGTGCTTGTGTGTATATCCAAACCTTGGGAAATATAGGAATCAGATCCAGGAAGACAATATTATCAGGCTAAAGTTCAAAACACTCCAACCACTACTCTAATTAAAACTTTAAGCAGCAGAATTTACCTTCAATTTTAAGATGCTTTGGCTGTCACTGAAGTACTGGTTTGGATGATTAATTCCGGCATCACAAGATAACCTATGTACGGCTTCAAATGTCAATGTGCATGCCAACTGTGCATACATTATTGAGAATATAACTCTCTTCTCATCTAAGGAAGATTAAACTTAATATGAAATGTTCTAAGAATGATACTAATTATCATTTTCTTACCTGATAATGTCTATTTCGGACTTAATCTATCACATCCTCCAATGCACGATTGCTCACTTCATTTTACCAAGGGCAGCTCTCAAATTCTCTTCACTGTCAAGAAAAGTAACATGCTACAATGTATCAAATATTTGTGAGAATTTTATGTAATTTACTGACATGATACCACCAGGTTTCAGATGTACATGGTAGGAATTTGATAAGATATTATAAGTATAAATAGATCTGTAAATTAGCTCATGGTAGCAAATTTTAATGACAAATTTATATATCATCAGTTGCAGAGTCACCATGACAAAACATGATAGCATATCTAACGCCAGTCAAAAGAAGGTATTTTTTTAGCATACAGATAAAATTTACCAAGTTGAAAGCAAGCCTTCAACAACTGGAAATGTATTTAGAGAAAGTTACCTAAAATAACGATAAGGGCAACCGTGATGATCTCCAACACCTGGAGTTGATGATATGATTTTTTGACAAGAATATGGTGTATAATCCTGCAGTTGCCAGATTAAAGAAAAAGCTCTGAATATAAAACACATGATCATCAAAGCATGATTTGAAGGTTTTCCTGGTTGTGTTCTTTGTCGCTAGAGAAAAGCCGCAAAGAATAGCACCATGTATAAATAATACAAACTTCAAAAATATTACTAAAATCAGAGGTTGCCAGAATCATGATATGGACCTTTGGACACGGTTAATACCATTAACAGCCTACTGTAATGAATCAAATAATATTGAAATGAATTTATTAGTAATTGATCAGATCATAGGTAACAAACTCATTTAGTTCATGTCCATTGTACATGATTCCCCCTGACATCTTCAAAAATTAGATTTACTGTAATTAGCATGTTAGTAACATAATAATGCAAATTATCTAAGAATTCAGGATATTATATTGTTTTATTTTCCTACGAAACCATGTTAGATAGCACTAATTAACGTGATTCTCTTCACGAATCAATATATTATTGTCAACTATTAGTATTAGTATAAGCTCTTCTTAAATACATACCCCCATTCTCTGCTGGTTCAACCCTCCATCAACAAACACCTCTATAGCTGAGAAACAACCAAAGGCCACAACAGTTCCCGCAAATGCACTGACCACAATGCTGCATTTAAAGTAGAAAGATTTCTGTCAAAATAAAAGAGTACTTTTCTAAATAAGCATACGCACTGACAAGAATGCTACAATGCAAGTAAAAACATATCAGAGGATCAAAATATCCTGAGTTATATCAAAATAGCCTTCTTAATAATATCCTGAGTTATATAAAATCCATTAGGCAATTACCTTGGATCAAAATCAATGGCCAATTCAATCAGAGGTCCAATGGAGGTACCTTCAAAAAGGCCAGCTATCATCAGAAGTGAAACCCTCTTTTGTTGCTCAACATCATTAAGAAAAGGACAATAATTCAAGCTCATGAGGAATAAATATCTTGCAAAAGTTATAGTGCAAAGAAGAATAGTACATATGCATTAACAAAAACTTACCATTAAAAAACACAGCAAGAGGTGGATGATCCATTAGATTTGAAGGAGGAGTAACATCTTCATGGTTTTCATCACCAAAACTATTGGCTGAAAAGCCAACTCCTGGCAATGGTACCCAGCGATGAGAATCCAGAACTAACTGGAAGTGAAGTAAAACATATATGTTACTAATCACCAATAAATAATGATAAACTGCTAGCTTCATGGGAAACTTTCAGCTTAAAGTTCTAATCTGTCTGCCAAGTAGAAGTCAACGAGAAACTACTGTGATATCTTCATTTTCTTACAATAAGAAAACCATAAAAAATTTAGATTTTGCGAATCAGAAACCAGATGCAAAATTTCAAATGGCAGTATACCTGAAAATTCTCTTCAGCTGTACTCATATTCTTTGAGAATAAGTTGAGAACATCCCTGTATAAGCAGATAAAGCAAAAAGATTATGATAGGAATTTTCCATTAGAATTGTAGATTTATTACCTTAACCTTTCTATAGCATGTGTAGTCTCAGAATTCCAATCTTTCAAACTTCTTTCATTGCAAATTTTGACAAACCAAACCGGCTGTTGGGGGCATAGTCCAATATCGTATTGTGTTCAACCAATTTTCAAATAAGAAATTTTCGGGATTCAGATCAATAAAACAATGAATGAATGAATGACAATAAGTACAAAACTCATCTAAATTATCCATTCTGGATTGAAATAAACTAAAGTGGATTACAAATATAAAGATGCCAAAGACTTGAGCCTTTATAAACTTCGTACAAGACTCGAACACAAATCTTCCAAGGGACTGAGGTAGAAAAAGAAAACATGCCAAGAAAATAGATCTAGAGGGACTTGTTATATTTATCCTTGAGTTTAGAAGAATTGGCCTGAGCAGCAGTTTTAGCAAGAGTTGTTGGCATTATGACACTCTTTGGATTGAGAGCCTTTCTAACCTTAAATATAGCCCAAGCAGTCCCAATAGCATGCCTTGCAAAATCAAGCCCTTCATTTGTAACCTTTGCCGCTTCATTCCCATACATGTGACAAGCAAATTTAGTTATCTAAATCCATTTGATCACTCTCAGTTGCCACTAATAGACTCAATGAGAATAACTAATTGTGCCTTGGAATGACAACGACCTTTGTAGCAAAACAACCTTTGATTATCACCTTAAAAAGCTAGGTATTTACCTATCTATAACAAGCCCAGTTGTGACAACTGAAGTTGTCGACATCACATTCCTTCTAGCTATCTCAACAACACCAAATACCTTGTCTGTTGATATATATACCTTATAATTAATGTTATTCTGGTGGCACTACACAATTACAAACATAATATTCTTAAATTGGAAATAAATCAAGTGACTGAGAAACATACTAAATCCATCCAAGGAGGCAAGAACAATTTCCCCAGGGAGGAGATTGAAGAACTTGTTACCGAGTTTGAAGTTTACAATCGAACTTGTGAAGAATCCAGAGACTCTCACAACTCTAAAAAGAAGTCTTGTTGCCACTTGCTCCGACATCTTTGTCAACCTCTTGACCCTGATAAGAAAACTATGCCATTCAAATAATTGCGTCCATATAAGATAACATTATAATCAGCTTTAAAAAATGCCCATAATTATATACACTTGATCAAAAAAGTGAAGTTAAAAAGTAAAAAGAGATGACCAAACACCAATTGAGAAGCTACGCATCCATCAGTTGAGAAATCAAGTTGGAGATAACTGATAAACAAAGAGGACTGACCATCTGACCACTTATATGCATTGAGACCACTTCATATTCACTTAAAAAATAATCCCTATTTCATAACAGAGCCCATTAATTACATCATCATCAAACAATAATAAAAACATCAAGAAGGAAATTATTATTAGTAGAATAGGGTTTTGATTATGTAAAAGAATAAATTATACCTCGATAGGAGTAATACTAGAGAATGAAGAAGCAGAGCAACACAATCAAAGGAACGATATGAATCCACTTCTGCGACCATTACTTGGAGCTCGCGATGTCGCCTGTGAGACCCCAGATTTTATGATTAAAGATTTAAATTTTTCGAAATATTTTTTTTAATATTATGGTGTGGATTTGATATAATGTTATAGTTGTGGGTAATATTTATAAATTTTGCAAAGTATGCAAGTTGTTGTATAATATTCGATTGGTCGGAGAATATTCTTTTTGTTGGAGAATATCGGTACAACGACACAATCATTGGTGAACCCACAACGGAAGTATTGTCGTAGTAATAAAACGACAGAATTATTTTTATGAAAATAGCAACGGAAGTTTTACCGTTAAAACTATTGAACTACTCGGTAGTAAAATTACAGTAATACGTGTGGTTGCATAGTAGCACACGGTATTGATTATTAATGCTTACGTGAGAAGTCACTCAGTTATACTCAATTATTGCTTCAGTAATTGCTGCATCATATCTCTCATATTATTGATTCGATTATTGTCAGAGTATCATCTGCACAATATGTTATATTATTAAATCAATAATTAAGACGACAAAGTTATTCATATTATTAAATTGCAATATTTATAATGTCTAGAAGTTCTGTCAAGGAGAGGTTTGGTCACCTAATTGCGCTCCAATAGGGAGAAATCCTTATCAGAAAGCCCCCTCTTTCCTGGGAATGACCTGGTTGTTAAATATTGTGAGTTATAATATTAATGATGAATAAGCTCGTGTTGATTAAAGATGAAATTGATAGTTCTATTGTGTTGAAATTATTAGTGTTAGTGGAAGTCGACATTTATTTCGATAATATTTGATGTCTGGAGGTTATATTGTTCAATCGGGCATTCGGAGCACTTTTCGTGTCAGAGTTACTATTCACGAGTTACTATTCACGAGTTACTATTCACGAGTTACTATTCACGAGATACTATTCACCCGAACAAAATATATTTCTTTTCGGTCCAAATCATTTTTGGGTACAATATTATTCCATGAGGAGATGTGCTAATTTTTTAGACCGTTGGTTGAAATTATATTAGTAAATCAATATGGATAGTTGGTTTAAAGTTTAATAGTGAATCAGTATGGACCGTTGATTTAAAGTTTAATAGTGAATCAGTATGGACCGTTGGTTTAAAGTTTTAATAGTAAATCAATATGGACCGTCCGTTTAAAAGTAAATCAATCTGGACCATTCATGAATTAGTTACTATTCAGTCCATTCTCCTATAAATATAAGCTCATTCCTTCATTATTTCTTACGAATTCACTGAAACTCTTGAGAGAGAAACTATAGAGAGAAAGAAGAAAAGTATTCTGCTACTTCACTACTCCAGTATCCAACTTCTTTCTAAGGTAAGGGATATTATTTGTTGTACCCGTAAGGGGTATTATTTCTTTCGTATTCATAAAGAGAACTTCTGTTATTCCATTCTTTATTATTCTATTGGAATAACTTTTTGTATCTGCTTAACTCCTTATACTTGGTGAAATTCTTACATTATTCAATTATTTATTATTATGTTGGAATAACCTGTTTATGAGAAGTACCGCATACTTGGTGAAATTCTTCTGTTATTCCATTCCTTATTATTATGTTGGAATAACATATTTATGCGAAGTACCGCATACATGGTGAAATTCTTCTATTATTCCGTTCTTTATTATTACGTTTAATATCCTCGCTTGTCATGCGTATTACGCTTTGACACAGTTCCATTAATTATTATTCTATTGGAATAACTTTTATGCATGCGATCTATCGTGATGTACGGTGATTTCTGTTGTTATTAGCTTCATTATTATTTTGTTTTAATATCCTCGTCATGCGCTTTACTGTGGACTGGTTCTATTATTTATTATTTTGTCGTAATATCCCGTGCATGCATTTACGCCGGGACTGGTTCCATTATTTATTATTACATTGGAATATCTTATTTGTGCGTTCTGTTGGACTGGTTTCCATTATTTATTCTTCTCGCTTAATATCACATTTTTTGCGTTTACGTGGGACTGGTTCCATTATTTATTATTCTATTGAAATAACTCGCATGTCTGTGCAGTCTCTATCGCATGCATGGTGAATCTTTCTATTATTCCATTCTTTATTATTCTGTTGGAATAACTCATGCGTGTGGATTACCACATGCATGGTGAATGATCCTTTGTATTCATTCCTTATTAAATTGTGGAAATGATCTATATACGTGGATTACCGCATGGCGGGTGAAAATCTATTTGCAGTTTCATATATTCGTTATTATACTCAGTTGATTAAAGCTTTGGCTTCTATACTCCATGAAATTAGTGGAATATCCTTGATATTTGTGCTTCATCCAGTATCTTTTCATGGAAATATTCTTCTAAGCATTCTTGAATTTTACTCTACAAAGAAGTATCATGTTGACAATTTGGACATTATTGAGTTCAGGATAAATTAACTTATAAATCTTTAAAATTTATTCTTGAACTTATTTTATTGAATTATTATGTCATTGTCATGATGAGTTATGTTGGTTATTATATGAAAATATGAAAGTTTCTTAGAAATCACAAAGGGTTGAAAATCAGATTTTGGTGAAAATGGAACATGAAATTCAACTGACCATATCTCCTATTATATTTTAAATTTTTGAGTGTGGTCAAGTTTTAGAGTTAGATCTATGAGTTATATAACTTATCCAAGTGGAATCACTGAAAAGGTGTTGTAGATTTTCGTGTGGACTGATTTTAGCAAAGGAGTAAAAAACTGTCAATTTCAAAAAGGCTACTACCCATAAATTTGAAGGGGCTGTTTCAGCCACTTAATTTGTGAGACAAATACTGGCCTTTTGGGACATGAAAGTATATGGTATAAGGTACCTCCTATCCAAAAATGAGCTCATTCCGACTTAAAATGAGCAAGTTACGACCATTTCAATATTTAGGTTTTTTCGACGAAAAACGCTATAACCGGAGTTCAATAACTCCGATGACCATGAAATTTAAACTGGAAGCTCACATTAACATGTGTAAGATCCTGCTAAGATTTGGGAATTTCTGGAGTTAAACTTGAGGTAGCTAATTTCTTAAGGAATTAATTAGAAATTGATTTTTGAAAAATAGTAAATGAATTTTAAAAATTCCAAGAAAAATATATGTTCATTATGGGACTATATTCTGCTAAATTCTAGAAAAGAAATATTTTTGGGACTGATTTGGTATTTTTCATGAAAATGGTTTAGTTACGAACATATGAGTTAAATATGTTATGTGAAGTAACAAAGTTGGAAAATAGGATTTTATGGCTTGGAAATCCTATATAAGGTATATGTAGATTTTTTTTGTAAGGGATTTGATCATTGGTGATGGAATCATATGAGTATGGCATTTTTTAATGATTAAATGCATTATTTGGTAAAGTGTAAACAATTGAAATAAATTGTTTATAAGTTTAAGAAGTGATTAAAATATTGTTATGATATTAATAATATTAGATTATGAGTGGTTGATAATATTTGGATAAATTTAAAGTCTTTGATAATTATCCTTGTTTTCGTTTGATTAATGCTTATATCATTGTCATCATTCTCATGCTTATATGGTGATGAAAGTTATATTTGGTTTACGTGCAAAGATGGACTGTTGATTGTTGAATTGTATATCTTTGCCTTACGTGCAAAGATGGACTGTTGATTATTGGTTTTATAGTTGTATATCTTTGGCTTACGTGCAGAGATGGACTTGGTATGATTATGACCAGGGATCATTCGGTATAATCATGACCTATAATGTTATAAACGATGCGGTAAAAGTCCTCAGTGACCTGTAGTGCATTGATGAACAGTTTTTGGTATGATTATGACCAGGGATTATTTGGTATAGTAATGACCATTAATGATTTAATGAATATCCTTGGCCCGTAGTGCAGGGATGATTCGTTGATGTGGTTTATTTATTAAGCTGAGTCTCAGCGATAAAAGTGATAAAAAAACTTTTTAAATCATAGAAGATAGTAGATTTTATTCTATACTTGATTTTTCTAATGGATTACTTATCCCGCTGCAGTTAAACTTGATGTCTATTGTATTTTATCAGTTTAACATTGTTGAAGACTATTGATAATTTATTCTCGCATTATCTTAGTCATAATATTTCTTCTTACCAAGGCTAGTTGAGCTCACCTTTCTTTCACTATTCTCTTTAGGAAATGAGAATATAGTTTGAGACTTAGTCGGGGAAAGGAGTGACGGTTCAGATGATAACATTAGTAATCCTCACTATTCAGTTAAATAGTGTGACAATAAATGTAATGAGGACTCCTTTGTGTGTGGATATTGTCTAGATGACAATATTCCTATTAAAACTCTCGGTTTATGTATTGTCGATATTATACTTACTGACGGTTGTATAATTAAGTTTGTATTTGTATTCTGTACCATGTATTTGGCGACTCAAGATGGGTGAGGTATACCTATTTTGGGGGCGTCACATTTGGTATCAAAGCTTAGGGATATGATCCCTAGCTGAGATGTGAGACAAGAACTAGGAGGGGAGAGACGGGGAATTCCTTCGCTAGTATGATCTACCTAAGTTTATTTGTTATTTAATTGGTCGGTCAGAGTATAGGGATAATATGTGATATGTCAATTAACCCTTCTTTTGTGACAGTGTTTGAAAATGGCATCTGAAAATGTTGAGATAAGCAATAGAGCAAAATAATATGACTGTATCGTAGCACGAGGCTAAGTTTGCAGAGTTATCCAGGTTTGCATCCCATTTGGTCGATAATGATGAGCGAATGACGCGAATGTTTCTAAGAGGTTTGAAACCCGATATACGTCAATACCTCATTTTTCATAAACTTTGTTTATATTCAGATGATGTTAATAGGGCTCAGTTATTGGAGTGCGATAATGAGTTAGCACAACCAAAAGTTTTTGTGAAGTCTATACCTTATTAGATACCGGTTCTACCCACTCTTTTATTTCTCCTACTTGCGCTCAATGTTTAAATTTGATTCCGGAGAAATTAGACTTTGATTTATCTGTTGAAACTCCATTGGGAGTAACCTTCATTACATCCACGATTTATAAGTCTTGTTTGATTCAAATCGGTAACCGCACATTACCTGTCGATCTTATTTCTTTGAAAATACTTGCATTTGATGTGATTTTAGGGATTGATTGGTTAACTACTCATCATGCTAAAATCGATTATTTTCTTAAGGTTGTTAGCTTTCATATTCCTAACCAACCTATTATACGAATTCAAGCAGCCAAACCACTAAAATCAATCACTGTCATATCAAGCCATAAAGCTATTCGTTTATTGAAAAATGGATGTCAAGCTTTCTTAGCCCATGTCACGGATTTGAATAAAAATACGTCAGATTTGAATGATATTTCTATTGTTAATAAATTTCCTAACGTATTCCCAGAAGAACTTCTTAGCCTACCCTAGAGCGTAAAATCGAATTTTGTATTAACCCCAGTACAAAACTCATTTCGTATAACTTACAAATGATGAAGATAGAGTTAAAGACTCTAGGGACCCACATTAAGATAACGAATATACGAGTAAAATCGACTTTAATCGATAAAGTTAAAGCCGCTCAAGCTACACACACGAATTTGATGAATGTGAAGAAGAAGGTTCAAGAGGGCGTTATTCTAGAAGCAAGAGTCGATGAAGAGAGGAAATCTTAACCCTCGATTTAATTGGCCCATTTGAAATCATCGATCAAGTAACTGTGGCCTATAGACTCGTTTTATCGCCAAGTATGTCACGTGTTCATAACGTTTTTCACGTATCGATGTTACATAAATATGTGGACAATCCGAACCACATTATTAAATTAGAATTAGACGAGATAGTAGAAGATTTAACGTATGAGGAGATACGTGTTAAAATGTTGGATAAGAAGGATCACATTCGACACTCAAAGCTTATACCTCAAGAGTTAGAATCTAACGAGGTATCCTCACCGTTTCTAAGATACTGTGTGCGTACATAAATTTCGAGGGCAAAATTTTATAAGGAGGGGAGATTGTGAGACCCCAAAATTTTACGAATAAAGATTTAATTTTCTCGAAATATTTTTTATATTATGGTGTGGATTTGATATAATGTTATAGTTGTGGGTAGTATTTATAAATTTTGCAAAGTATGCAAGTTGTTATAAAATATTCGTTTGGTCGGGGAATATTCTTTTTGTTAGGAATATCCGTACGACGACACAATCATTGGTGAACTCACAACGGAATTATTGTCGGAATGAAAAAACGACAGAAATATATTTATAAAAATAACGGCGGAAGTGTTACCGTTAAAACTGTTGAACTACCTTGTAGTAAAAGTACAGTAATACGCGTGGTTGCATAGTAGCATACGGTATTGATTATTGATGCTTACGTGAGAAGTTACTCAGTTACACTCAATTATTGCTATAGTAATTGCTGAATCAAATCTCTCATATTATTGATTCGATTATTGTCACAGTATCATCTGCATAATATGTTATATTATTAAATCAATAATTGAGACGATAAAGTTATTCATATTATTAAATTATAATATTTATAATGTCTAGAAGTTCTGTCAAGGAATGGTTTGGTCACCTAATTGCGCGCCAATAGGGAGAAATCCTTATCGGAAAGCCCCCTCTTTCCTGGGAACGACCTGGTTATTAAATATTGTGAGTTATAATATCAATGATGAATAAGTTCGTGTTGATTGAAGATGAATTTGATAGTTCCATTGTGTTGAAATTATTTGTGTTAGTGGAAATCAACATTTATTTCGATAATAATTGATGTCTGGAGGTTATATTGTTCAAACGGGTATTCAGGGCACTTTTCGTGTTGGAGTACTATTCACAAGTTACTATTCATGAGTTACTATTCACGAGTTAGTATTCACCCAAAAAATATATTTCTTTTCGGTCCAATCATTTTTGGGTACAATATTATTCCATGAGGAGATGTGCTAATTTTTCAGACCATTGGTTGAAATTATAATAGTAAATCAATATGGATCATTGATTTAAAGTTTTAATAGTAACTTGTCCCTTCAGTTTTCCAAGAGTTATTTGCCCCTTCAATGTTTCAAGAGTTATTTGCCCCTTTGGTGTTTCAAGAGTTAATTGCCCCTTCACAAATAGTAGTTATCTCTTCAATATTACCAAGAGTCATTTTGACCCTTCATTAAGACGAAGAGCCACTCTCAGTTCTTCTATAAATAGAAGCTCAGTCCTTCATTATTTCTTACGAATTCACTGAAACTCTAGAGAGAGAAACTATAGAGAGAAAGAAGAAAAGTATTCTGCTACTTCACTTTTCCAATATCCAGTTCTTCTAAGGTAATGAGTATTATTCTTTCGTATTCATGAAGAGAATTATTTTCTTTCAATACTCGTAAGAGTTGTTATTCCATTCTTCATTATTATGTTGAATAACTTTTTATTGTCAAGTACGCTGTACATGGTGAAATTCTTTTCATATTCCATTCTTTATTATTATGTTGGAATAACTTTGTTTATCTGAGTACCGCATACATGGTGAAATTCTTCTATTATTCCGTTCTTTATTATTCTCGTGGAATATCCGCATGCGTGCGTTCTGCACGACCGGTTCCATTATTTATTATTACGCTGGGAATAACTTTTTGTGTACGATCTATCGCACGCACGGTGAATCCTTCATTATTCCATTCTTTAATATTCGTTAGAATAACTCGTCTATGTGGATTACCACATGCATGGTGAATGATCCTTTGTATTCATTCCTTATTAAATTGTAGAAATGATTCATATCGTGGATTACTGCATGGCGGTGAAAATCCATTTGCGCTTTCATATATTCTGTTATACTCGGTTGGTTAAAGTTTTGGCTTCTATACTTCATGAAATTAGTAGAATATCCTCGGATATTTAAGCGCTTCATCCAAAGTATCTTTTCATGAAAATATTCTTCTGAGCATTCTTGAATTTTACTCCACAAAGCAGTATCATGTTGACAATTTGGACGTTATTGAGTTCAGGATAAATTAACTTGTAAATCTTTAAAATTTATTCTTGAAGTTGTTTTACTGAATTATTATGTCATTGTCATGATGAGTTATGTTGGTTATTATGTGAAAACATGAAAGTTTCTTAGAAATCACAAAGGGTTGAAAATCAGTTTTTGGTGATAATGGAACATGAAATTCAATTGACCATATCTCCTATTATATTTCGAATTTTTGAGTGTGGTCAAGTTCTAGAGTTAGATCTATGAGTTTTCTAACTTATCCAAGTGGAATCATTGGAAAAGGTGTTGTAAATTTTTGTGTGGACTGATTTTAGCAAAGGAGTCAAAAACTGCAAAATACTAAATAGCTACTGCCCAGAAATTTAAAAGGGCATTTTCGGCCACTTAATTTGTGAGAAAAATTCCGGCCTTTTGGGACATGGAAATATATGGTATAAAGTACCTCATGTCCAAAAATGTGCTCATTTTCCCTTAAAATGAGCAAGTTATGACTATTTCAATATTTAGGTTTTTTCGACGAAAAACGCTATAACTGGAGTTCTATAACTCCGATGACCATGAAATTTAAACTAGAAGCTCACGTTAACATTTGTAAGATCCTACCAAGATTTGGGAATTTTTGGAGTTAAACTTGAGGTAGATAATTTCTTAAGGAATTAATTAGAAATTGATTTTTGAAAAATAGTAATGAATTTTAAAAATTCTGAGAAAAATATATGTTCAATATGAGACTATATTCTACTAAATCCCAGAAAAGAAATATTTTTGGGACTGATTTGGTATTTTTCATGAAACTAATCTAGTTATGAGTAAATGAGTTAAATATGTTATGTGAAGTAACAAAATTAGAAAATAGGATTTTATGGCTTGGGAATCCTATATAGGGTATATGCAGATTTTTGATAAGGGATTTGATCATTGGTGTTGAAATCTTATGAGTATGGCATTTTTGAATGATTAAATGCATTATTTGGTAAAGTATAAACAATTGAAATAAATTGTTTATAAGTTTAAGAAGTGATTAAAATATTGTTATAATATTAATAATATTAGATTATGAGTTTATTAAGTAATTGATAATATTTGGATAAATTTAAAGTCTTTAATATTTATCCTTGTTTGATTAATGCTTATATCATTGTCATCATCCTTGTGCTTATATGGTGATGAAAGTTATATTTGGTTTACGTGCAAAGATGGACTGTTGATTATTGAATTGTATATCTTTGGCTTACGTGCAAAGATGGACTGTTGATTATTGGTTTTATAGTTGTATATCTTTGGCTTACGTGCAGAGATGGACTTGGTATGATTATGACCAGGGATCATTCGGTATAATCATGACCTGTAATGTTATAAACGATGCGGTAAAAGTCCTCAGTGGCCTGTAGTGCATTGATAGATAGTTTTTGGTATGATTATGACCAGGGATTATTCGGTATATTAATGACCATTGATGATTTAATGAATATCCTTGGCCGTAGTGCGAGGATGATTAATTGATGTGGTTTATTTATTAAAATTTGAGTCTCACGATAAAAGCGATAAAAAACTTTTAAATCATAGAAGATAGTAGATTTTATTCTCTACTTGATTTTTCTAATGGATTACTTATCCCTCTGCAATTAAATTTGATGTCTATTGTATTTTATCAGTTTAACATTGTTGAAGACTATTGATAATTTATTACGCATTATCTTAGTCATAATATTTCTTCTTGGGCTAGTTGAGCTCACCCTTTCTTTCCTTTATTTCTCTTGAGGAAATGAGAATATAATTTGGGACGAGTCGGGGAAAAGGTGATGGTCAGGATGATAGCATTAGTAGTCCTCACTATTCTGTTAAATAGTGTGACAATAAATGTAATGAGGACTCCTTTGAGTGTGGATATTGTCTAGATGAAAATATTCCTATTAAAACTCTTAGTTTATGTATTGTCGTATATTACACGACACTTGTATAATTAAGTTTGTATTTGTATTCTGTACCATGTATTTGGCGACTCAAGAAGGGTGTGGTATGTAACGCCCCCAAAATTAGGTTTACGTCACCCATCTTGGGTCGCCACTTACATGGTACATAAATTCAAATACAACTTACTAACCTAACTGTCGTGTACAATACGACATAAACTGTGAGTTTGAATACAAATATTGTTTACTAGATATTATACAAACTCAAAAGGAGTCCTCATTACAACTATTATCACACTATTTCACGAATAATGAGGACTACTAATGCTATCCTCCGGACCATTACTCGCTTCCCCGACTCGTCTCCCGGCCTATGTTCTCATTTCCCAAGAGAAACAAAGGAAAGAAAGGGTGAGCTCAACTAGCCCAAAGAAGAAATATTATGACTAAGATAATGCGTAATAAATTATCATTAGCCTTCAACAATGTTAAACCGATAAAATACAATAGACAACCAGCTTAACTACAAATGAATATGCAATCCATTAAAAGAGTCAAGTAGAGAATAAAATCTACTATCTTTAGGTTTTAAAAGTTTTCATCAATTTTTTATCACGAGACTCACCTTAATAAATAAACCACCACATCTAATCATTCCCTGTACCACGGTCCAAGGATTTTCATCAAATTATCAATGGTCATGACTATACCGAATCACCCCCGGTCATAATCATACCAAAAACTATCCATCAATGCATTACAGCCACCGAGGACTTTTATCACATCATTTATAACAAGCCATGATTATACTTAGAATGATCCCCGGTCATAATCATACTAAGTTCATCTATGCACGTAAGCGAAAGATAACATAATATATCATGAGGATGATGACAATGACATAATAATTCAATAAAACAAGTTCAAGAATTATTTTATCCGGGAATTAATAACGTCCAAATTGTCAACAAGATCTTGTTTTGTAGAGTAAAATTCAAGAATGATCGGAAGAATATTTCCATGAAAAGATCTTTGGATGAAACGCAAATATCAAGGATATTCTACTAATTTCATGGAGTATAGAAGTCAAAGTTTTAACCAATTGGGTATAATAAAGAATGGAATAACAAAAGAAATCACCATGCATGCGGTATTGCAGATGTATGAGTTATTCCAATGTAATAATAATAACGGAACCGGTCGGGTGAAATTCACACCGAGCGGATGATCCAATGTAATAATAAATGCTTTGAATAATAAACAATGGAACCGAGTCCTGTAAAACACACGCACGGGATATTCCAATGTAATAATAAATGCGAATAATAAACAATGGAACCGAATCCTGTGTAAAACACACGCACGAGGATATTCCAATAGAATAATAAAGAATGGAATAACGAAAAGAAGATCACCAAGTATAGGGATTCTCAGCGTATACGAGTTATTCCAATGAGAATAAATAAGGATGGAATAACATAAGGATTTCACCAAGTATAGGGTATCTGGCATATACAAAGTTATGTATAGGGTATACCACTTTTACGAGTTATTCCAACGTAATAATAATGAATGGAATAACAGAGGTTCTCTTCATGAATACAAATCGAATAATATCCCTTACGGCACAACAAATAATACCCTTCTTACCGTAAAAGACAATTTGGATATCAAAGTAGTGAAGTACCGTAATACTCTTCTTCTTTCTCTCTATAGATTTTCTCTCTATAGCTTCTCTCTATAATTTCTCTCTCTGAGTTTCATTGAATTAAGTAAGAAAATAATGAAGGAATGAGCTTCTATTTATAGGAAAATAGAATGCATAGTAATTAATCCATGAACGGTCCAGTTGATTTACTTTAATCGACGGTCCATATTTAAAGCAAAATCTTTTAAATAAAATATCATATATTCTATTTATATAAAACATTTTTTACTATGCAAACACTATACAACACTATGCAAAAACACTACGCAACACTATTCATAATAAAATATAATATATTCTATTTATAGAATAAACTTTAATAAAGTATTACATTTTATATAAAAGATGTTTCGCTTTTATTACGTTAATAATACGAATAAAACAAAACGTCGTTATCGCTATAATAATTCATATTATTAATCGACAATAATGGAATCAAACCGAGTGACTTCTCACATAAGCATCAATAATCAATACCGTGTGCTACTATGCAACCACACGTATTACTGTACTTTTAATACCGAGTAGTTCAACAGTATCAACGGTAAAACTTCCATCGTTATTTCAATAAAATATTTTTGTCGTTTTCTCAATCCGGTCCTATGATAATTACATTATGGGGGTCCACCAATGATTGAGTAGTTGTACGAATATTTCACTGCTAAACCAATATTCCCCGACCAATCGAATATAATATAACCACTTGCATACTTTTGCAAAATTTATAAATACTACCCACAACTATAATATTATCTCAAATTCACACCATAATATTAAAAATTATTTCGACAAAATTTAAATCTTTATTGATAAAATCACGGGGTCTCACAATCTCCCTCCTTATGGAATTTAGCCCTCGAAATTAGAATGCGTACATGGTATGATAAAGAGATGAGGATACCTTGAATACCTTTATCGTTGAAAACATTAAATTCATTTTTGCAATCCTACCAAAGATATTCATTAACAATTTATCTTTGCACTACAAATGCCAAAGAGATATACAAATCAGTAAAACCAATAATCTTTGAGACTCAGCTTAATAGTATCACAACCATGAATTATTCATGCACTACTGGCTAAGGATATTCGTGTTTTCAATTACGATCATGATTATACCGAATAATCCGTGGTCATAATCATACCAAGTCTATCAATGCACTACGGCCAAAGATGACTTTTACCACATCCATGAATTAATATTTCATTCTTTGAGACTCATTTCAATAATTAATCCATATCATCGAATCATCCCTCGCACTTTTCTGAGGATATTCATTAGTATCACGACCATGAATTATCCATGCACTTAAAGATAATCGTGTATTCATTAGTATCACGACCACAAATTATCCATGCACTACTACCAAAGATAATCGTGTATTCATTCATTAGTATCACGACCACAAATTATCCATGCACTACTACCGAAGATAATCGTGTATTCATTAATATCACGACCACAAATTATCCATGCACTACTACCGAAGATAATCGTGTATTCATTAGTATCACAACCACAAATTATCCATGCACTACTACCAAAGAAAATTGTGTATTCATTAGTATCACGACCACAAATTATCCATGCACTACTACCGAAGATAATCGTGTATTCATTAGTATCACGACCACAAATTATCCATGCACTACTACCGAAGATAATCGTGTATTCATTAGTATCACGACCACAAATTATCCATGCACTACGGCAAAGATAATTGTGTATTCATTAGTATCACGACCACAAATTATCCATGCACTACTACCAAAGATAATTGTGTTTTCAATTACTATTATGATTATACCGAACAATCCTCATTCATAATCATACCAAGTCCATCTATGCACTACAGGCCACGAGATGACTTTCAACATAATATAAGCATGAGGATAATGATATAAAGAATCAATCAAATGAGATAAAGGATAAATATTAAACATTTATAATATAATTTATCCAGATTCAAGAATATCCCCATGTTATCAATCACTTAATAATCTCATAATCTAATATCATTAATATTATAACAATATTTTAATCACTTCTTAAATTTATAAACAATTTATCTCAATTGTTTACGCTTTACCATATAATGCATTTAATCATTCAAAATGCCATACTCATAAGATATCATCACCAATTATCAAATCCTCAAAAAATATGCATATACTCTATATATAGGATTCTCTAGCCATAAAATCCTATTTTCAACTTTGTTACTTCACATAACATATTTAACTCATATGTTCAGAATTAAACTATTTTCATGAAAAATACCAAATTAGTCCCAAAAATATTTCTTTTCTGGGATTTAGCATAATATAGTCCCATAATGAAAATATATTTTTCTAAATTTTTAAAATTCATTTACTATTTTTCAAAATCAATTTCTAATTAATTCCTTAAGAAATTTGCTACCTCAAGTTTAACTTCAAAATTTCCAAATCTTGGCGGGACCTTACACATGTTAACGTGAGCTTCTAGTTTAAATTCATGGTCATCGAGTTATAGAACTCCTATTATAGCGTTTTAAATGAAAAACCTAAATATTGAAATAGTCATAACTTGCTCATTTTAAGTCGAGAATGAGCTCATTTTTGGACAGGAGGTACTTTATACCATATACCTTCATGTCCCAAAAGGCCAGAATTTTTCTCATAATTTAAGTGGCCAAAATGAGCCTCTCTAAAATCATGGCAAAGACTTTTTTAATTTTTGCAGCTTTGCACTCCTTTGCTAAAATCAGTCCACACAAAATCTACAACACCTTTTCCAGTAATTCCACTTGGATTAGTTAGGTAACTCATAGATCTAACTCTAGGACTTGACCACACTCAAAAATTCAAAATATAATAGGAGATATGGTCAATTGAATTTCATATTACGTTTTTCACCAAAATCGATTTTCAACTCTTTGTGATTTCTAAGAAACTTTCATGTTTTCACATACTAACCAACATAACTCATCATAACACTTACTAATACCACGAATACCCATGATTTTCATTAGTCCAATGCTTTTATTATGACTTTCATCATAAACCACGTAAATCTGCTTCATTTTAGTTGAAGAAATATTTGAGGGTTTAAGAAATGGGTTTTGTCTTTGGGGTCAATACAAAATTCGATTTCACGCTCTAGGGTAGGCTAGGAAGTCTTCAAGAATACGCCAAGAAATTTATTAATGATAGAAATATCATTCAAAATCATATTACTCTCGTCCAAGACTTGGATAGTACGTCACATTAATACCAACTGTGACTTCTATCCCTTAACCTGGATAACACCTCACAATGATACCTATCAACTTGCCATCTTCAGTCACGACGTCGCCTACTGAAAAGTCCGCCGATGCATTCCACACAAGGAAGTCAACAACGAAAGGATCGGGCTCTTTACTTATGGCTTGATATAACAGTGATTAACTTTAGGATTTGGTTACTTTGAATTCAGTATAACGGGTTGGTTAGGAATATGAAAGCTAACAACCTTACAAAAGAATAATGAGTAGTTAATCAATCGCTTTTCAAAATTACCTCAAAGACAAGTATTTTCAAAGAGATAAGATTGACGAGTAACGTGAAAGTGTTTATTTGAAACAACAAGATTAATAAGCGATTGGAGGTAACGAAGGTTTCTCCCAACGAAGTTTCAATAGATAAATCAAAGTCTAATTTCTCCTGAGTCAAATTTAAACGTTGAGCGCTTGAGCAAAGAGATAAAAGAATGGGTAGAACCCAGGTATCTAATAAGGTATAGACTTAAGCGAAGAATTTATAATTAACTAACCTGTACTAACTTCGTTCGGGTTACCCACTTTTGAGAAGACACGAAAACGCTCTTCCCTGAAACCACCGACTTTTTTTTGTCTTCAGTCCAGCCTTTGGTGCCACTATCCCAAATTTGGACTTGACTTCACTATACGACAAAATCGAGCTAAATGACCTTCTCTTCTTGAAATTTCCACTTCTATTATCTTTGCCTTGATTACCAAGAAGTGGTTACCATTCTTAGCATGATAATTTCCCCGATGGTTATCATTGTTACGATAAATGGTTGCCACCAATATGATTATTATCGTGTTGTTGGTCGTTACCTTTTGTTTGAAATGAATCAACACTCTCATGTGCTTCATTGCTTATCTCAAAGATTTTAGATGTCATTCTCAAACACCGTCACAAAACAAGGGTTAATTAACATATCACCTATTATCCCTATGCTCCGTGAGCCAATTAAATAACAAATAAATTTAGGTAGGTCATACTAAGCGAAGGAATTCCCCGCTCTCCCTCTCTAGTTCTTATCTCAAGATCTTAGCCGGGGATCATATCCTAAGCTCGATATCTAACCGTAACGCCCCCAAAATTAGGTATACATCACCCATCTTGGGTCGCCACTTACATGGTACATAAATTCAAATACAACTTACTAACCTAACTGCGTGGTGTACACTACGACATAAACTGTGAGTTTGAATACAAATATTGTTTACTAGATATTATACAAACTCAAAAGGAGTCCTCATTACAACTATTATCACACTATTTCACAGAATAGTGAGGACTACTAATGCTATCCTCTCGACCATTACTCCATTCCCCTCATCCCGGCTATGTTCTCATTTCAAGAGAAACGGTGAAAAGAAAGGGTGAGCTCAACTAGCCCAATAAGAAATATTATGACTAAGATAATGCGAGAATAAATTATCATTAGCCTTCAAATGTGTGTTAAACCGATAAAATACAATAGACAACCAGGTTTAATCTGCGGCGAATATGCAATCCATTAAAAGAGTCAAGTAGAGAATAAAATCTACTATCTTTTAGGTTTTAAAAGGTTTTCATCAATTTTTTATCACGAGACTCACAAATAAATAAACCACAACATCTAATCATCCCTGTACCCACGGTCAAGGATTTTCATCAAATTATCAATGGTCATGACTATACCGAATCACCCCTGGTCATAATCATACCAAAAACTATCCATCAACGCATTACGAATTGCCGAGGACTTTTATCACATCATTTATAACAAGCCATGATTATCTTCGAATGATCCTGAGTCATAATCATACTAAGTTCATCTATGCACGTAAGCCAAAGATAACATAATATATCAGAGGATGATGACAATGACATAATAATTCAATAAAACAAGTTCAAGAATTATTTTATCCGAGAATTAAGTAACGTCTAAATTGTCAACAAGATCTTATTTTGTAGAGTAAAATTCAAGAATGATCGGAAGAATATTTCCATGAAAAGATCTTTGGATGAAACGCAAATATCAAAGATATTCTACTAATTTCATGGAGTATAGAAGTCAAAGTTTTAACCAACCGGGTATAATAAAGAATGGAATAACAAAAGAAATCACCATGCATGCGGTGCCCATATAGCAGTTATTCCAACAGAATAATAATAACGGAACCGAATTCGTGAAATTCACAATCCAGCAAGATGATCCAACCAGAATAATAAATGTTTGAATAATAAACAATGGAACCGGTCCTGTAAAACACACAGACGGTGATATTCCAACGTAATAATAAATGCGGAATAATAAACAATGGAACCAGTCAAATTGTAAAACACACGAGCAGATATTCAAATGAATAATAAAGAATGGAATAACGAAAGAAGATCACCAAGTATAGGGGATTCACAGCGTATACGAGTTATTCCAATGAGAATAAATAAGGATGGAATAACATAAGGATTTCACCAAGTATAGGGTATATCACATATCTGAGTTATGTATAGGGTATACCACTTTTACAAAGTTATTCCAATGAGAATAATAATGAATGGAATAACAGAGGTTTTCTTCATGAATACAAACGAATAATATCCCTTACGACAACAACAAATAATACCCCTTTACCGTAAAAAGACACTTTGGATATCAAAGTAGTGAAGTACCGAATACTCTTCTTCTTTCTCTCTATAGATTTTCTCTCTATAGCTTCTCTCTATAATTTCTCTCTCTAGAGTTTCAAAGAATTGAATTAAGAAAATAATGAAGGAATGAGCTTCTATTTATAGGAAAATAGAATGCATAGTAATTAATCCATGAGCGGTCCAGTTGATTTACTTTAATCGACGGTCCATATTTAAAGCAAAATCTTTTAAATAAAATATCATATATTCTATTTATATAAAAACATTTTACTATGCAAACACTATGCAACACTATGCAAAACACTATATAAAACACTATGCAACACTATTCATAATAAAATATAATATATTCTATTTATAGAATAACTTTAATAAAGTATTTTGTTTTATATAAAAGATGTTTCGCTTTTATTACGTTAATAATACTGAATAAAACAAAACGTCATTATCGCTTATAATAATTTATATTATTAATCGACAATAATGGAATCAAACCGAGTGACTTCTCACATAAGCATCGATAATCAATACCGTAATGCTACTATGCAACCACACGTATTCATCGTACTTTTACTCCGAAAGTAGTTCAACAATATCAACGATAAAACTTCCGTCGTTATTTTAATAAAATATTTTTGTCGCTTTTCAATCCGATGATAATTCTATTATGGGGTCCACCAATGATTGAGCCAGTTATCGAATATTCCTCGCTAAACCGAATATTCCCAGGCAAATCGAATATAATATAACCACTTGCATACTTTGCAAAATTTATAAATACTACCCACAACTATAATATTATCTCAAATTCACACCATAATATTAAAAATTATTTCGACAAAATTTTAATCTTTATTGATAAAATCTGGGGTCTCACATGGTATACCTATTTTGGGGGCGTCACCGTTATAGTATGTTATATGGACTTCAAACTCATGCCTTTAGATCACTTAAACAATAAACATGATGGATTTAGTGGTTGGTAAAGTGGCTGGGATGATCACGGAAATCATTTTCTGGAATATTCAGAAAATCAAGAACACTATCTCTGACAGACTTTGACCGGAATGGATCTAGATATTGTGATGTTGTTAGATCAATTTTATGTGTTAGATATGTTCACTTGCATGCTGGCTACACATTGAATCCTTTAAATCACAAAAAGATCACATAGATTTCAAGTTGTGGAAGCCTAAATATGTCTACTCGAATTGTTCTTCATTTCTAGGTAACCCAAAAAATGAAGAACAACTCTGACAGCCACTTTACATGCTTAGATCTCATTCGTGTTATGCTTTTTGATCATGTTTGTTGTTGGATCTTATAGTATTACATTAGTTCTACATGATACGACCATTATCATGCCCAGAAACACTACAAATTAAGAATTGATCAAGGTCAAACCTAGCTACTCGATCACTGACGTTGAGTGTTCTTGGTGCTCAATAACACTCTAGGCGACGGTTTCTGTCGCTAAAGGTTATAGTGACAGATTTAATAATTTATTTAATTTATTTTCTAAAAATCATTCAAAAATAGAAATTAATTATTAAAAATTACAAAAAAAATATTTTAAAAATTATTTTAAGTTATAAAAATTAACTTTTAATAATTTGACATATTTTTCATAAATGTTACTCCATCCGTCCCAAATTAATTGCTCAGTTTTGACTTTTTAAAGTCAAACTGACTATTTTAGAATTAATAATTAATCATATATAAATATATTTTTAAAATTATAAAAATTGGGGTTAATAATAAATTGTATATACTTTTTTTTTTGGCTATAATCTTTTACTTTATATTTTAGCAAAAATAATAAAAGATTAGTTTTAAAATGGTCAATTTGACTTTAAAAAGTCAAAACTAAGCAATTAATTTGGGACGGAGGGAGTAGTATTTATTTAAATATTATTGATATTTAATTTATTTACTAAATGTATTTCAAAAAATGATTTTATTATATTAAAAATCATTTTAAATGATAATTATGTATTTAAAAATATTTTAAGTTATAAAATATAACTTTTAATATTTTAAAGAAAATTTAATTAATTATTTAATATTAATGATATTATATTTATTTAATAATTATATTAAATAAATTAGTTTAAAATGATTTTAATATTAGAAAAATCATTTTAAATAAAAATAAAGTTTAAAAATATTTGAAGTTATAAAATATAACTTTCAATATTTATAGGTAAATTTCATTAATAATTTACTATTAATGATATTAAAATTATTTAATAATTATATTAAATAAATAGTTTAAAATTTATTTTATTGATTTTAAAATTATTTAAAAAGAATACAAATGATTTAAAAATATATTAAGTTATAATAAATGACTTTTAATATTTTTATAAATAATACATTAATATTTAAATATTAATGATAATTATTTAGAAATGATTTTAAATGTTTTAAAAATTATTTAAGGGTAATATTAATGTTTTAAAATATTTTGAGTTATTATAAATAACTTTAATATTTTGGCAATAGTTTTATTAATATTTTAATATTATTTAAATATTAATAATAATAGTATTATTTAATATTTAAATCATTTAATAATGATTCCAGTGTTTGAAAAATCATGATAAATTATAATAATTATTTAAAAATTATTATAAGTCTATGAAAAATAATACGACTGATATTTAAAATATCTAAACGAATATTGAATTATGGAATAAAGTTTTAGACTCGATAAATAACCGATAAAGCCGTCGGTACACTGAAATATTTTAGAAATTGATCTGGACTTAGATAGTTTGACTAGATACGTGTTTGTTTGTGATCCAATGACTGCTAAACTTATGTGACAATGTGATTAGGTTATGTACTGACTACAAATAGTAGTACTATGTGTTATGATATATTGTTCTAATCGACAGAATCATCTTATTAATGATAGGTCTCGATATAAAAGATAAAACTAAGTTGTGTAAGCAGATCGATCAAAGTCTTAACTTTGCATTTACCTTATCTTGATGGACATGTAAGTAAGAAATATCTAACTATTCTTTTCATTGTTCAAATATCATAACCTTTGTATATACTTATGCAATGATTACGTATGAGTAAGTTATTAGATTATAATCATT
The DNA here is from genome assembly GCA_020205615.1 of Panax quinquefolius. Classification (NCBI taxonomy): domain Eukaryota; kingdom Viridiplantae; phylum Streptophyta; class Magnoliopsida; order Apiales; family Araliaceae; genus Panax; species Panax quinquefolius. Next base: position 69,373,407 of record CM035173.1, on the reverse strand, counting down.
GTCTGACAAGTTCTTTAATTACATTATTATAGATCGATATATATATATATATATATATATATATATATATATATATTAATTAATATCTAAGCTTGGTTATACAAGTGACCTCACTTGGATAATTATTGTATTTAATCACATGTTGATACATACCTATTGATTTTCGGCATGTATACATTAATTAAAAGCCGTCTAAGCTATTTAACCCAGCTAGAAATAGATTTAAAAATATCATTGAATATGATAACACTTTATTGTATCCAATCAAATTGTTTTGGTTCGGATTCCCGAATAAGTATGAACATCCCGAACATGAAAAAACTTTTATGCGCCAAAGGCAGATAAGATGAACAAAAATATCGTTCTTGTAGTATTGATCAATACAGGGTACATTGGGATGATCACCCTCGTGCATGTAAGTTATGACGCGCGACTTGCGGATGAAGTTCCTGTTAATCCTTAGCGAAAATTAAAAACAATGTTCATAGTCTGTCGACTGATCTTCATTTATAGTCAGTACATAATTTCAAAAATTTGATATGGAATTGATATGTTGTTATTATTGGTTCATCTTACTTCAAAAATGTTGATTCGTTGTAGAAGTGTTATTCAAAGAAAACATTTATTCCTTTTAGCTAATATTTATTGTTACTATTAATTGCTAGGCAATCGAATGCTCATTCTTGCTTTAAATTTAAATGTTTTCAGCTAAGCGTGATCAACCTGAAGGTTCAGGAGAGAACAAGGGAAAAGATCAAACAAAATAAGTTTAATGGTATATTTTGTAATATTTAGACATTATTAAGACAATGATATTTATTATCTATCATGTAATGTAATGTAGTAAAAGTTGAGAAACTGGGATTAGACAACTCTGATGTATGTAAATTAAGTTTAATGTTTATATTATTATTATTATTATTATTAATATTATTGTGCTCAAAGAAATGGTATCGTGAAACACCGAGTTCGGGTTTCAAGTACCTGAATTTGGGGGCGTCACAATATGGTATCAGAGCTTTAGGGTTAGAAACCTTAGGTGGGGGTAGACCTTAGGCTATAACCTTAGGACAGAGGGAAACATTAAAAATACAAATAACTCATATAGAGTTGAAAAGGAGATGAATTGAATAAATTCATCGTAAAACAAAATAAAAGATAACTTATATAAAACTATTATGTGCTGTGTATAGATTATATGCTAGTCAAGATAATTTATGTGTAGATATCAGGTGGGAAAGAATTAGGATACCCTCAGATCGTAAGAAGGAGTCAATCTCCATAACCGAGCTAATTTCAAAGTAAATAGCTGAAATAAAGGCTTACATTGAAAGCAACCCTGATGAGGTGGTTAGTGTGGAAAATGTAGTACTGGATCCAGAAACGGTAGTATAACTGATAGGTAGAGTATAGTTAGAGAATATAAGGTTAAGATCGAGTTTTTAAAACTCTTACTTATGGTAAGTTCATGACTCATAATTATATGAAATTTTTGAACCCTCAGCGAATGGACGCCAAAGGTCTGACTATGATAAGTTCTTAAACTCATATAATTGTGGTAAGTTCCTAAACTCATAATGTATGGCAAGTTTGACGAACTTGGTATAGTTATGTGTGAATGAATTATAGAGGATAATAGAAATATACAGAACGGTAAGCAATTGATCCTTAGTGAAGGTGTAGAAAATAAGTAGTATTAGTATTACTTGAATATGTATGTTCTATGAGGTGTATATGATAAGTATGTCTGTGTAATATAATATTCTCAACTTTTGTATAAGTTGTGGCAGCAATTCCCGACTTTTGCGTCACAAAGGGATAACAGATGTTTAAAGCAGTATGTGCTATGCTATATTGTGCAAAGTACTATGAATTAGTTGGATGATCATGATTTTATTTAATTAGATAATGCCGCCAAGACGAAAACGAAACCAAAGGGCAGAAGAATCTGTCAACAATGCTGGAGGACAACTAGACCCGATACAGAATTTGGCAAATATGGTTGCTCAAGATATGCAGAATGGAATACCAGCTGCGGGAAATCATCCAGATAATTGATCGACAAACTTCAAAGACTTCAAGGCAGTCGAACTGCCAGGATTTAGAGGATCAACTGACCCTGTAGAAGTGTTTGTGATAGCTAGGGTAACGGAGGGGCAAAAGACATCTTTTGCCACCTATACGATGAAAGAGGAGGCGAATTTTTGGTGGGAGATAAATCAAGCTAGAGCTGGAGAAGGGAGTAGTGGTGGTAGGACTGGAAAAAGGAAAGGAGATAATCTCGGGAATACCAAAAATTGGCCAGGAGGTGGAAAGAAATAGGTTGTGCAATGCGGGAATTGCAGAAAGAATCACTGAGGAGAGTGTTTAAAGGGAAAGTTTGTGTGCTACAAGTGTGGGCAGAAGGGACATATCTCTCCTAACTGCTCCAATCCAAGGATGAACACTGGGTGTTTCAGGTGTGGGTCAACAGAACATAAGGTGAAGGACTGTCTAAAAAGGAAAATGGAGGCAACGAGTGTGAACATGGGGAAAAGCAGCGAGACTCTAGCGATAACGGGACCGAATTCAACAAGCAAACCAACAAAATCAACTATTAGAGTCTTCAACAAGATAGTTCTGGATACTGTGGCAGCCGGGGATGAAACTCTAGGTATTATTCGTATAACTTTTATTTTCTTATACATGATTTTCCTATATATAGTAAATTATTTTATAAAGAAATTTTGAAGGAGGAATTTGAGCTCTATTAGAAATCAAATTTCTGTTTAATCAGATAGACAAGCTTTAGGCTGAATAGTTAAAGATCAGTCGATCGAATCTGATCGAGATCTACTTAAAATAACTATGTAGGCTATGTACCCTGGTATGTATAAGTTTTAAAATGGTGATTCCGGGGACAGAATCTTTATAAAGGAGGGTGAATGTAATAACCCAATATTTTTTTATATAATTAAATAAAAAATTTTAAGTATAATTTTTTTTTTAAAAAAAGGTGGGAATATATGTGCAAGGTAAAGCGTATGTATATATGTGATAAATAAAATTTATTTATTACATGAATAATTTCAAATAAATTTTTTCTAAATTGTTGATCATTATAAATTAAAATTTATAATTAATTTTGTAGTAAAAATATTTTTATTATTTATTTTCCATGAAAATATGATTATATATTATTTAAATAATATATGAAATGATTATTAGAATTATTATAATAATTATTTTATGAATTTTAGTTCATTATTTAAGTTAATTATTTTTACTTAAGTAATAATCTTATATATGCAAGATAAATCAGATATGGAATCCAAACCCTAATTCTGGTTTTTGAACAAGGAATGAGAATAATAATATACTAATAATTATATTTCAATGTTATAGATATGTATTGTATGTAGTATAGATTGATAATGGTTGGTCAATTATGGTATAACGTGTTAAAATCCTAGTATTACTGTGATAAACCCTAATTTAAAACTCAAACTGGAGTTTAAGATTGGTCAAAAATTGTGTTAAGGTGATTAATGACAGGTATTATATATTTTAATCTTAATTAGGGAAAATCTTAATTTTTAGAAACCCTAATTACTAAGCTAGAACCTTAATTGTCAAATTAGTAACTCTAATTTGCTATATATGAACCCTAATCGCTAATTTAGCAATCTTAATGCTAATTAGTGAACCTTAAACCTAATTTTTCATGTTTTATATTATTAGAAAACCTAAACTAATTTAGAAACCATAAATTTGTAGTTTACGAAACCTAATTTTCTATTTTAGCCCTAAATGTAAAATCCTAGAAAAATCAAATTATAGAACCTTAGGGTTAAACCCTAAGGGTTGGGAAAAGTTACCATAATGCCATTAAATTTGCAAGCCTAATAACCAAACTACCCTTGTGTATATTTTATTAACCTAACTTGTCAAACTTGCTAAAACTTTGGTTGCTCAACCACTCTATCTACTCCATGTGACTTAAATCTCCAGCCATCAGCCTTATATCTCAGCAAATTGCATTGTATCATGTTATATATAGAGATTGAGAGAGAAAAAAAATTCATTTATTTAGGCCACTTGTGCCCTTACACTCCACAAAGTCTCTCTCTCTCTCTCGAAACCCACGAATTTGTATAGCATATCAGTCCCAAAAATAAGCCCTACCACTTCCATATTAAATCAGAAAGCTTAGAATTAAGATTAAGCAAAGAAAGGTATAAAACTCTTAACCTAGAATCTGATCTTGCTTGATGTGTTAGAATTTATGTTTTTATGATTAATCATGTTGTATAAGGTGTTAATCAATGATCTGGGTTGATAGATGTTAGATCCATAACATGTATAGGCTCGAATTTGAAGATTTCAAGAATATGGAAAATTGGAAATTTGTGTCTGACAACCAAATGTCAGGCCTTATAGATCTTTGTATGTTTATATTTTTGGTCGTTTAAATGTTTGAACATGTAGTATGCTATGCGATCTTTAATCTGGAACTCGAATCAGGGTCAGATCTGGTTTATATTGTAAGTTATTCATGGTCAAAGTCGGTTGACCGACCATGAGTAACCAAATCTGGTAAATTTCAAAATCGCTTGAAACGCCTCGACAACAAGTTCAAATCCTTAGATATTTCTGTTGTTTGTTTCTTTGTTCTTATTGTTGTATCAGTGTTATAGTATGTTATATGGACTTCAAAGTCATGCCTTTAGATCACTTAAACAATAAATAAGATGGATTTATTGGATGGTCAAAGTGGCTGGGATGATCACGAAAATCATTTTTTGGAATTTCCAGAAAATCAAGAACACTGTCTCTGACAGACTTTGACCGGAATGGATCTAGCTATTGTGATGTTGTTAGATTAATTTTATGTGTTAGATATGTTCACTTGCATGCTGGCTACACATTGAATCCTTAAAGTAACAAGAACATCACATATATTTCAAGTCGTGGAAGCCCAAATATGCCTACTCAAACTGTTCTTCATTTCTGGGTAACCCAGAAAATGAAGAACAGCTCTGACAGCCACTTTACATGCTTAGATCTCATTCGTGTTATGCTTTTTGATCATGTTTGTTGTTGGATATTGTAGTATTACATTAGTTCTACATGATCTGACCATTGTCATTCCCAGAAACACTACAAATTAGGAATTGATCAAGGTCAAACCTAGCTACTCGATCACTGACATTGAGTGGTGCTCATGAACACTTTAGGCGACGGTTTCTATCGCTAAAGGCTATAGCGCAGATTTAATAATATTTTATTTAATTTATTTTCTAAAAATCATTTAAAAATAGAAATTAATTATTAAAAATTACAAAAAATAATTTTAAAAATAATTTTAAGTTATTAAAATTATCTTTTAATAATTTGACATATTTTTCATAAATGTTAGTATTTATTTGAATATTATTGATATTTAATTTATTTACTAAATGAATTAAATAAATTAATCAAAAATGATTTTATTATATTAAAAATCATTTTAAATGAAAATAATGTATTTAAAAATGTTTTAAGTTATAAAATATAACTTTTAATATTTTAAAGAAAATTTAATTAATTATTTAATATTAATGATATTATATTTATTTAATAATTATATTAAATAAATTAGTTTAAAATGATTTTAATATTAGAAAAATCATTTTAAATGAAAATAAAGAGTTTAAAAATATTTTAAGTTATAAAATATAACTTTCAATATTGAAAGGTAAATTTCATTAATAATTTACTATTAATGATATTAAAATTATTTAATAATTATATTAAATAAATAGTTTAAAATTTATTTTATTGATTTTAAAATTATTTAAAAAGAATATAAATGATTTAAAAATATATTAAGTTATAATAAATGACTTTTAATATTTTTATAAATAATACATTAATATTTAAATATTAATGGTAATTATTTAGAATTTTACACAACCTTAACAGTCATTTAGACTATACGGACCCTTCTTATCGTACTTAGGGGGATCAGCCCTTTGTACCATGTATTGTGCACAAACACCTAAACGTTACACGTACAAAATCCCCTATGCTAGAGTTGTTTGTCTCAACTTGAATTTAGAATTTTCGCACTAAAGAAAATTTAGCTCGGAACTAACTTATTAGTGTTTCTAGAATTTTAGAACACTATTCGATTATAGATTAATTCAATCAATAAAGGTTTGCTTATTAATAGTAATAATAATAATAAGACTCCTCTTATTAATTTATATTTAATATTTTCAAAATATTAAATAATAAATATTAAGCTATTTAATTTATTCTATCACCATAGATTAAATTAAATATACTTAACTTATTATTATGATTATGCCATTAACTTCTTAAATAATTATTCTTCCTTTTATGGTGTGACCCTTTAGGTTCTCCATATTAAACCGGTTGTGAATAAATCAATTAGAACAATTCTAATCTTATTTAAATAAATAAATTAAACTATTAATTTATTTAAATAAATAATATTTATTCTACAATAGGGATAAGCCTCCCTAGCGATCAACGACTTTCCAGATAATATAGATTTCAACATTAATCATAAAAGAACCTTTGAGTAAATAGTTACCATACAATTCAATCCTTCCACCATACAATGTCCCAATTAAATATTAGACATGAAATTACTATCAAGTCTTATTTTATTTAATTATATGTATTTCGACTCTTAAATGCACAACTCCAAATAATGCAAATTAGAAACTCCTTTCTAATTTTATTCTGCCTTGGCCAAGAAGCATACCCTTTGATATACCCTAAGGGTCTTAAGGAATAAGTCAAAGTATAACTCATCATACACAAGATACTATGATGATCTCAAGTCCAAGGATCACTTGTACTACTATCACTATAGGAATTCTTATTGAAAGGCAAGTAAAACTCCATTAGGTATTCCTTAGCGAGCCACGTTCAGTGAACTTATTCTCTAATAAGCACCTACATACTTGCTTTAGTGTCTCCACACAAAGGATCATGAGATCAATCATCCTCATCCAATGAGCAAGCAACGTATGTACCAATCTATCCAGATTCACTAATCCCCAATTTAGTAATCCAACGATTGGGAACTATTTTAGTTTTAAGCTTTCTAAGAATTTAGATCTTATTAGAATGATCATCATCATTATTCTAAAAGCATTGCTTAAAACTATGGGTTTATCACATATTATAAAAACAAAGATCATGTAGATAATTAAAAGTCTTTAATAAATTAATACTTTTTATTAATAAATGAATAAGATTGTTACAAAGTATATGCTTTATCATCAAACATGATTGGCTTGTATGCATACTACTTTCAATCTCCCACTTGCACTAAAGCCAATCGTCATGGTATCTCATACCCTTCTTCTCTAAGTGACGATTATTCTGCTGTTGGATAAGCTTTAGTTAATGGATATGTAATGTTGTTCTTGAGAGTCCACTATCTCTATAGTGATTTCCCATCTTTCAATGTTTCCTATAATCAATTGAAAGTGCCACAATACATGTTTAGATCCAAGATGAGACTTAGGAACTATTCCTAGTTCTGTAATGAACTTTTCATCTAAACAATCAACTTGCAGCTTCATTTATGGCTATATACTTTGTCTTTATCACTAAACCAAAGAACTCTTTCTTTGTTTGGAACCTTTCCAATTCAACGCACCACCGCTCAAGTAACGATTTACCTTAAAGTGGATTTTACGTAAATCTTGATGCATCTGAAAACTTGAGTCCATTAAGCCCTCTAGTTTTAATTTAGACCCACCATGAATATGATTACATCCTTAGTTCCAGTTAAGTACTTTAAGATGTTTTTCACTGTCTCACAGTGAACTTCTCCAGAATATGACTGATCAACATCAGGTCTCATACATTTCATTGCATACATGATAGTTACTCATGCGATCTCTCTTTTTGGAGTCAGTGGGGACTATTAAGAGAGATACACTCCATGTCTCATCAACATGTGACATCTCTTGGAGTTTGCCATGCTAAACTACTTTAGCATAAAATGAATATACATTCATTGGGTTAAGTCGATCATCCTTTTAAATCTATCTATATAGATTTTTATCCCCAATTTAGATACTCTTCCCAAATCATTCATGGAGGAATGTTTAGACAACTTTATCTTTAGTGATTGTAGCATTAGTATATCATTCCTTATCCATAGTATATCAACATATAATACCAAGAATGTCACGGTGCTCTCACTGACCCTTCTGTACACACTAGGTTCATTCTTGTTGTTGATAAAATCAAACTCTTTTGATTGTCTCATCAAAACGAATGTTCCATATTTGAGAAACTTGCTTCAATCCATTTCTCTGAGTGTCTACAACTCTTACCTCATCGTATGTAATCGGATCATCATCTTCTATGATCGTACCTCATCATCATCATCCATGATGAATCCATACCTCCTGGTATCTTCCGTACTATTCCGATTTACGATTTAGGTTGTGTGTGGTATAATAGAATTACATCTACAAGTTCCTCTTATTTGACTTATAGTGTTTTGTGGTTCTTGAACTCTTCAAGATTCTATTATCCTCCCACTAGCCCCTTCAATGATAAACACCTTTATCTTAGAAGGCAGTGTATTTCGCAATAAACACCTTTTGCTAAGTAGGATTATAGAACATATACCCTAAACTTACTTTAGGATGTCCCACAAATTTTTACTTGTCAAATATTGTTCCAAGCTTATCCTTTGAAACCTTTTCACATAAGTTGGATAACCCCTTATCTTAACATACTTAAGATTAGGAATCCTCTATGTCCATAACTTTTATGGAGTCTTGGGGCTGTATTTTGAGGTTACCTTTTCATAGATATGCAGCCATTTCTAGGGCATGACCCCAGAGGAATACTAGAATGTCAGTAAAATCATTATGGACCATACCATGTCCAACAAGGTACGATTTTCCCTTTTAGATACATCAATCAATTATTGCGTATCAAGAGGTGTCCATTATGAGAAAACCATTTCAGATGATCTAGAAACTTATTGCACAAGTATTTATTCCTTGATCTAATCAAAGAATCTTAATACTTTGCCAATTTGTTTCACTTCTGAATTCTTTGAACCTTTCAAATAATTCACACTTGTATTTCAGTAAATACATACATTCAACTCTTTGAATGATCATCTCCTTTTCTTATACTAGTTTGTTCAATTTGCAAAATTATTTTCACGTAAGTCAAGTATACAAAATCCATTAAGTAATATTCCAGTTCTATACAAAACATTATTATTATAAATAGAACAACAATTATTCTTAAATATAATACCAAATTTTATTGTCCAACAACAAAATGAAAATAATGTTTCTAACAAGAACTGGAATACAATAAGAACTTATTGACTTAATAGACTTGCCCGTAGGTAATGCTAAACAATAAGTTCCTATGGATAATGTAGCAACCTTTGCTACATTTTCCACACATATGATTACTTAGATTTGTTTAGCTTTCTACTTCTGCTTGGTCCCTTCATAAATCTATATTTATGATAACCAAAGTCAGTATCCAATACCCAAGTAGAACTTTGACTTAAAGAAAAATTTATTTTAAATCATGAACAAAATTGTATTTGTAAACAAAACTTCACTAAGCTTCTTCTGGCTAGCTCTGCAAGATGCTTCTCGCAGTTTCTTTTCCAGTGTCCTGGCTTATTGCAGTGGAAGCAAACTCCTTTGCTATCCGTATCAGTTTTGTTCTTATTATCCTTTATTTTTGCCTTTCTATTTACCTTCTTTGAATCATTCTTCTTTTCAGAAGATCCTTTAGCCCCTACCAGTAAGACTTGGTCTTTCTTGGTTGGAAAGTGACTCTCAACATTTTTCAACATGTTAAGCAAATCAGCAAAGCTGATATCTAGCTTGTTCATATGAAAAATTCACAACAATTGTGAAAGGAGTCCGGGAGTGAATGCAAGATCAAATCTTGGCTCAACTCTCCATTCATGACAAAACTCGTTGTCCTAATTGTTCAATCAAATTGATCATGTTAAGGACTTTTATTTGTATTGTAGTGTCATCGGTCATTCTAGATCGGAAGAGCTCCTTAGATATTTGATATCTATTAGTCCTACTTTTCTCACCATCAACTACTTGATGTGCAGGAATATAGTAAGAGCATCCATAGTTTCATCTTTGATGGCTGAAGCTCAAGCATTACTCATGGATGCGAGCATGATGCATTGAGCCAACTTTGCATCATCTTACCACTTTCTAAAAGTAGCAATCTCTTCCTCAGAGGCATTGTTTGCAATCATTGCAGAGATAGGCGTATTAAGGACATAAGATAGCTTTTTAGTCATGAGAATTATTCTCAAATTCCTTAACCAATCTATTTAATTCGGTCCGGTTAAATAACATCTAATATGTTACGCAGTGATAGTAATTTAAACATTGTAAAATTCTGTAAATGAATTTGTTATCAATAACATTTTAGCATACATTCTTTTATTAATTACCAAAATAAATTAGGTCTTGTTTTAAATTGGTATCTCCCACTATTTTCTTCAAACTATATCACCCTCAATATATATAGTTCGACAATATCTAATTAAAGATATGCTAGTGAGAATAAGGATCCTATTTCAAATATATATAGCCTTGTGTGTGCACAACAAACTATATATAAATAAATAGGTAGACAACTCTTGTCAATTACATCAACTATGTAACTCCTTGTATTTTGCCTCTTAGATCATAATGGTCAAGTGTGTGCACATCCGAACTAAAATGATCTAAGTTAAGTCATACCTAGCACTTCCATATATTCGAAAGAAAAACACTGTCCTTGTGTGTGCACAACAAAACAACATTGTTCAGTCTATTTATAAGCATTAAATGTGATAAAACAACATCTTAAATATTTAATACTTGCCTTGTGTGTGTAGAACAAACTCATATTAAATATTTAATACTCTATTATTTTACCATGCTAGAAGGCGACGTTCGATATTCCAAATATCTTTGATATTTACAACTTAATATAAAATATTTGAGGGTTTGTTATTAATTTGTCTCATCTTGTTTAAGCGCAGCACACACACACACATATATATATATATATATATATATATATATATATATAATACGCTATCGTATATTAATTAACATATGAAGCGTGTTTGTATAATATATAATATATATAATATAAGCATGCACATATAGAATACTATATCCTACTCGGATTGATTATGAACTTTTATTCTAGTTTGGTTCACTAGAGTCACCAAGTGAACCAAAAGGTCAAACCCTAGTGGTGCAAGAATTAGTATTTAAATATAATTGTTACATTTAAACTCGGGCTCCATTACAAACGGGTCTTCAAGCGCTCCTTGTTCCTTGATCTCCAATTTTTCAAAATTAATTCTAACTATTCCTATTACAAAACTATTTAAAATAAATAGAAACCTTGATCGTGATCGAGGGAAGTGCACATAGGAGAGAGATAGAATTTATATTAAGAAAAAATTAGAGAAGACGAGGTACGCAGACCCCATTTAATAAAATCCATACATTCATGCATCTAACTAAAATAAAATTCAATCACATTGGTCAATAGTCCATAATCAATCCCATTTATTATCATACACATCATCATATGCATCAATAAATAACATTCATCTCATGAATAATAAACATTCAATATATATATTGATATCATTTAATGGACAAATTTAGTTAGTATAAAATCTAATTTTGAATTAAAATAAACTCCTTTATTTTAATCTAAATTTAAATCAAAATAAAACTATTTTATTTTAATTTATCCAATTTTGAATAAAATAAACTATTTTATTTTAATCAAAATAAACTCTTTTATTTTAATTAATTATGGAATCCAAGTCCAAGTAAAAAAAACTTTATTAAAGGAAACACGGATTCTCTTTCCTATTCATAAATAAATACCTTTATTTTTTGAATAATATGAAATCTTATTCCATATCTAAATAAACTCCTTTATTTAAGAAAATTAGGATTCTATTTCCTATTCACAAATAAACTCTTTTATTTTGAATAATATGAAATCTTATGAGATTTCATATCTAAATAAACTCCTTTATTTAAGAAAACATGGAATCAAATTTCAACTCCAATTAGTTATCATGGAATCCAATTCCAACTCTAATTAGTTAGCATGAAATTCTAACTTTAAAATTAAAATAAACTTTTTATTTTAAGATTAAAATAAAAATTTTATTTTAATAATAAAATAATATATATATATAATAACGTTTATACATATATATAAAAGTAATTACCCACGTGACCTACCTACGGTAATTACTGTAAGTAATTAAGGAAATCAAAGTAAAGTAGCAGGAATCATAGAAATCAAATATCATGTTTTTCAAAACAAATCAAATCACCACTTTGCTATTACATATATATATATATAGTAACATATTATCTGTACTTTGGATTATAGCTTTTGAACAATTCGTGAATCTCTTTGATTTGCGTGATTTCACATTTTTTTTATTTAAATTTTATACAAACAAAGTATGCCCAATTAAATTGTTCTAAACACATATCAATATACATATCAAATTAAAATAATTAATAATTTGCATAAAGGTTTGACTCTGATACCACTGTTAGGTTTGTAATATTCATGAACGCAATCAAATTGCATAAATAAGTGGAAACGTGTAAAAATCAGAGTTAAAAATTTTACAAACCATATACCCGGATCACCATTTATGCACAATTATTAATTAAACGAAAAAGAAAGAACAAGAATCATACCCGTGAAGATTCGAACTTCCTCAGGTACAAGTTCACCTCCAATCCTTTTCTCGTTCAACTTGAATCCACCGGGTTTGGTTCATTCCTTTGATCAACGTTAGCCACCCAAGTGTTTGGCCTCTAGAGGTGATCCACCAAGGAAGAAGAAGAATTCAAGAAGATGGGTATTTGGCAAAACCCTAGTTTTCTATCTCTATAGAAAAAGGCGCACTCTCCCAACTATTGGAATTACGTATTCACGTGTTATGAAAGTGTCAACCCACTCACCCATAATAAGACTCCTCTTATTTATAGATGTGGGCAACCTTCCTTAACAATTAAGGAATTGGGTTTTATTTTAATTAATTAAATTTCTTTAATTAATTAGGCTCCCAATCTTATTAGGAATATTTAATTAATTAGTCTCTTTTAATTAATTAGCCTCCTAATCTTATTAGGATATTTGAGAGTACTTTTATTAATTAATTCCCAAACTCCTTTTGGAATTAAATAATAATAATAGTAATAATAATAATAAGACTCATCCTATTAATTTATATTTAATATTTCTAAAATATTAAATAATAAATATTAAGCTATTTAATTTATTCTATCACCATAGATTAAATTAAATATACTTAACTTATTATTACGAGTATGCCATTAACTTCTTAAATAATTATTCTTCCTTTTATGGTGTGACCCTTTAGGTTCTCCATATTAAACCGATTGTGAATAAATCAATTAGAACAATTCTAATCTTATTTAAATAAATAAATTAAACTATTAATTTATTTAAATAAATAATATTTATTCTACAATAGGGATAAGCCTCCCTAGCGATCAACGATTTTCCAGATAATATAGATTTCAACATTAATCATAAAAGAACCTTTGAGTAAATAGTTACCATACAATTCAATCCTTCCACCATACAATGTCCCAATTAAATATAAGACATGGAATTACTGTCAAGTCTTATTTTATTTAATTATATGTATTTCGACTCTTAAATGCACAACTCCAAATAATGCAAATTAGAAACTCCTTTCTAATTTCATTCTCATATAACCAAGGACTCTTTTGGGTTGTCATTTATCGAATCACATAGGACATTTCTCTTCTTTTACTAGAAGTGGTAGATTCTTTATTGATCATGCATTATCTCCATGCACAACTTATTATACCCAAGCATACCCTTTGATATGCCCTAATGGTCTTAAGGAATAAGTCAAAGTATAACTCATCATACACAAGATACTATGATGATCTCAAGTCCAATGATCACTTGTATTACTATCACTATAGGAATTCTTATTGACAGGCAAGTAAAATCCCATTAGGTATTCCTTAGCGAGCCAGGTTCAGTGAACTTATTCTCTAATAAGCACCTACATACTTGCTTTAGTGTCTTCACACAAATGGTCATGAGATCAATCATCCTCATCCAATGAGCAAGCAACGTATGTACCAATCTATCCGGATTCACTAATCCCCAATTTAGTAATCCAACAATTGGGAACTATTTTAGTTTAAACTTTCTAAGAATTTAGATCTCATTAGAATGATCATCATCATTATTCTAAAAGCATTGCTTAAAACTATGGGTTTATCACATATTATAAAACAGCATCATGTAGATAATTAAAAGCCTTTAATAAATTAATACTTTTTATTAATAAATGAATAAGATTGTTACAAAGTATATGCTTTATCATCAAACATGATTGGCTTGTGTGTATACTACTTTCACCAGGTCATTTCCTCAACATCGTGGTTTCTCCACAAAACTTTGACTTGAGGTATAACCTTGGAGCGTAGAATATATTCCTTCTTATCCAAGATTTGAATAGGAACCTCTTTATACATTAAATCTTCCGCTATTTCGTCCGGTTCTAACTCAATAATGTGGTTTGGGTCTTCCATATATTTACGTAACATAGATATGTGAAAAATGTTATGAACACGAGACATACTTGGTGGTAAAGCGAGTCTATAGGCCACAGTTCCTACTCGATCGAGGATTAAAATGGGCCAATAAATCGAGGATTGAGCTTTCTCTCTTTTCCAAATCTCGTAACTCCTTTCCATGGAGCAACACGTAACAACACATGATCTCCAATATCGAATTCCACGTCCTTTCGATGAAGATCAACATAACTCTTTTGTCGATCTTGTGAGGTTTTTATACGTTCTTGGGATCAAGTTTTGAATCTTTTCCATAGTCATACGTATCAACTCCGGTCCCAACAACGTTGCTTCACCCACCTCATCCCAAAGATACCGGAGAACGATACTTTCTTCCATACAACGCTTGAATGGAGCCATGCCAATACTTGCTTGATAGCTGTTGTTGTAGGAAAACTCCACCAACGGTAAGAACTTATCCCAACTTCCCTTGAAGTCAAGGACACAGAGTCTTAATAAATCTTCATGAATTTGAATAGTCCTCTCTGATTGTCCGTCCGTCTGAGGATGATATGCCAAACTAAATCGTAAATTCGTGCCCATAGCTTTTTGCAAACTAACCCAAAATCTTGAAGCGAATCTTGGGTCTCGATCAGAAACTATGGATACTGGCATACCATGCAATCTTACAACCTCGTTTATGTACATACGAGCAAGACGTTCAAGTGTATAAGTTTCTCGTATAGGTAAGAAGTGAGCAGACTTGGCCATTCTATTAACAATGACCCAAATTGCATTTATGCCTTGAGAAACCTTGGGAAGACCAGTAACAAAATCCATGGTAATGTGCTCCCACTTTCATTTTGGAATTTCAAGTGGTTGCAATGGACCTTTTGGTACTTGATGCTCCGCCTTGACTCGTGATAAGTTGGTTTTATACCTACTTATCCGGTATCTTTTACTTGAATTAGTTGCTTATATTCATGTTTCTTAGTTACTTTTCATGCATTTTGTGTTTATTTTGTAGGTCTTATATTTGGGAGCGGTGTGAGCGACTATTGGTAAGGAAAAGCAAGGAAAATGCAAGGAAAATGCAAAGAAAAGCAATCCAGACATCATTTGGGCTTTCATGTTTACTTCATGTTTTTCATTTGAAACTTAGCTTACATTGTAGAGCGTCTTTGTAGCTTTTCGGAACATCTTGAATCATTCTAATCAGAGTTCGGATGCAAGAGTTATGATCTTTGTACCAACGGACGTCAAACTTCGCTGTTTTGGTTAGCCATTTTCATAGCGGTCCCTTCCAGCCCAATTTCAACCTTCATTAGGCCTGAACTTCTCAATCATCAAAGAATGAAAAGTTGTAGAGCTCGTCGATATCTTCAATTTGATAGGTGGCAGGCCTTGCAACTCTTTCCGGATCAAAAGTTATGGCCATTTTACCGGAGGATACTGCAGCAGAAAATGAACCGCGCGGGCGCGTGAATTTGTAGTGCATTTCCTGCGCGGCGTGACGCGACCACAGAGCAAAAACGTGATTTTTTTGCTTGAGCTTGACCGCGCCCTACTTTTGGCCAATTCTGCTTGCGGTCATACTTTTGAGTGTTGACCAAAGCTGACTTTTCATTAAACAGTGCAATTGAATCGTAATTTGGAGAGGGGTTCAATTAGGGCTTATATACTAGATGCATTTTCATTATGTAGGAGATATTCCACCCTTGGGGGATTAATCTAGATTACATATGCTATTTTCTTCTCTTTCTTTTTAGAATAGATTAGAACTCTAGATTAGATTAGAGTTGAAGATTGAAGCAATTGGAGAGCATAGGAAATTCAGAATTGGAGCAAGAGAGATTAGATTTGCATTCCTAATTCCTTAACTTCTAGATTGTGGATTATGGATTTTGATTCTATGATGAGCTAAACTCTATTTTGAGATTAGAATGGAATCTATTTTCATTGTTAGTCTTATTGATTGCTATGGGATTGTCTATTAAGATTCATGCTTATTTGTTTAGTTGATTGGCCATAAAATACTGTAATAACCCATATGAACTTGAAAGACGAAGTATGGGTTTAGATTTGATCTTGATAGCTTGTGATTGTATGTTCTACATTGTGATGGGATGTATGATTTGTGCTTAGGATAAACATATACCGAAGCACCACTCGTAGCCAATTGAGAACTTGGGCTTAAACCCTAATTATTTGTAAATCACATAGACATATAGTGGTTTAGGTAATTTGGGTGTTCATGTGTATTCTTTCAACTGGGGATTATATTTGATATGGGTATGGTACATCGAGAGATGGCTATATTTCACTTTTGTGTTCTCGACTAACAATCCACTATAATTAATTTGGCTTAACAGGAAGTGTGTCGATTTAAATGATTCAATAGGGGAAATTGTAATCTCGAGTCTTCATTATCTAGTCTCACTCTAGGAATAGTTAGGTTTATTTTATTTCATAGTTTACATAAAAAATATAGTATCATTCGTTTAAATATGACTGAAATGGTTATGGGTTAATGCTTGGTGAAATTTATTAGTTAATTCTCCATGGAAACGATACTTTACTTACTCTTTATTACTTGTTGACCGTGTATACTTGCACGCATATATTGATTGGTAAAACGACCAACAAGTTTTTGGCGCCGTTGCCGGGGAATTAGCTTAATAATTTTTTTCCAACATTAATTTCAATCAAATTGGTCTTAATTTAAACATTTTTTTATTTAATTATCTTCTTATATTTCTCTCTTTTCAGGTACCATGGGTGACTTTGCTTATTAATGGCCTTATACAAATATGATTCAACCAAAGGACACAAGAACTGAAGGACTCAATGTATTTTCTATATTGTCAGCACAAATTGCAACACTTTCGGGGAGGTTGGATATTCTTGCAGCCCAACGCACTCGAGAGATAGTTGTTATATGTGAATATTGTGTTGGCGAGCATCCGAAGTTATCGGTCTGACATCGATTGTTGGACAAAATACAGGTTTGGGCGATTACCTCAACAACTATGTTTATCCCAATTATCATCAAGGTTGGGGGTATCACCCAGATTATGAATGGAGTTATAACTATCAAGACCAACACTACGTTCCAAGTCCAACACATCCATCGAATTTCTCATATCCACCTCCAATGCAACAAGAAGAAAATTTAAGATTGAAGGAATTCATGTCAAAAAGCATAGCAGACCATGAAGAGATGATGATGAGTCAGGAGTTATCAAGCCAAAATCTTAACAAACAGATGGAACAACTCATTAATTCGTCAATGAATGGTCCTCAATACATGGATTTCGAAACTGAGAAAGATAATTCAAGACTGGAGGAATTCTGGTTCAAATTTATAGCATCAACTAAGGAGAAGATAATTGAGCAAGAGAGGTCAATTTGAAATCTTCAGAATCAAATGGATCAAATGTTCGAAGCCTTGAATAATCGCCCTCCAAACAATTGGTGCTATGACATGGACGATGAAACTGATGGAGAGCCAGAGGTGTACATGCCACTAAATGAACTAAAAGGAGTGGACATTGAGGAGACAACTGGGGGTATGGAAAATGAAGATCATGAGCTGACTTGTATAATACCTCAAGTGCCTTCTCAGTTAGAGTTGAAAAATTCAGTGAAATTTGCACACCCATGTCCCCTTAGTAGTCACATCCAAAGCAAAAATTTCTGCGATTATGAGGCCTCTTACAAACCATGGTGGGCAAAGGAAGAGATAATAGAAGAAGAAAAGCCCGTTGAATCTTTCATGCCTCAATGCAAAAATCTATTCACAATCTGACGGAAGAAGCACACTGGCTATGCAATAGAAATGGAGACATCATGTACAGGAAATATGCTAGGCTATTTCAATTCACAGACTCTTATGATGGGGAACCTACCTACACACATTGCAGTTCTAATGGATGGAGGATTCCTAGCTTATCATACAGGAATTGGATAGCGGTGTCAAGAAAAGAGTCCAGCTAACGGACTATAAACCGAGCGCTCGATGGGAGGCACCCCATCCAATCTTTCTCTCTCCTTACTTAATTCTTCATACTTTCAATATTTCGTAGATGTTTGATAGTTTTAAGTCTTAATAATAGTTTTATTGTTTTTCCTCTCAGGTTCAATCCAATTGCTATAAGCATTCAGGATCAAACAGAAGTCAAAACCCAAGTTGCGCCAGTCTGAAGGTCAATGGTCATGGTAGCGCTAAACTACAAGCCAAACACCGTGCGGCTGCGCCACAACTCAGTCACAGAAAAAAAATGCTAAATTTTTAGAATTTATGACTCAAGCATTCGGACAGTTAGAAGCCCACACTCAGTTTCCAACTATAGAATATCTCAAACTTAACCATCACCTGATATACCATCGGATCATGAGGAGGCGAACGGAGATGACATTGCCACTTAGGAGAGTATTCTTTTACTTTTAATTATAATGAGGGCATTGTTTATTTTAAGTTCGGGGGTATTGGGTTGTAGTGAGTAGTTGTTGCATATAGTTAGTTGCATATAGTTTGATTGCATGTTTAAGTTGCATAGTAGGGGTATTTTAGTATGAAATTTTTTATTTAATTTTTTTAGTTTTCTTTTGTATTATTTACTTAATATGTGTTTAGTTGCATAACATTGCATAATCCCAGGCTTTTAGTTAGTTGAATTCTAATTTGGCCAATGATGACATAGAAATTTGATAGATTTTTGAATTTAGTGGATATCTTGAGCTTAGTTATAATTTTATACATGATATAATTCATGCTTTTGTTATAGAGATGTTACCAGTAGCATGACAATGTTCTATTTGCTTGTTGGTTAAGATTATCATGCTTATATCTTTGAGAGGAAAATATTATTTTTAATGATAGAATTGTGTAATAAGTGAGTAATGACTATAAAGACACTGAAACTTAAGTTTTGGAAAGCATGGGTATGCTTGCTTTATAAAAAAAGAATAATAAAAAAAAAAAAGGAATAATTACTGTAATTAGTAGTCTTGTTTTGGGGCTTTGTTACTTGAGTAAAATGCGCTTGGGGATTGTCTCTACACCTAAGCGCCTAAGGTCTTAATGGTGCAGGAGTCGTTGGTTGAAAGCTAAGCTAAAGTAGCAAATTAGCCTTATGGAATGAGACATTGCACAGTCATGGGAAATATAAAAAAAAATTAATAAACACCGTGGGAAAGTGCAAAAATCGCCCTCGTGAGTAAAAATAAAGCAGAATAAACTCATTATTGAACCTTAATTTGTATTGATGTGTTGGAGTAGTTGATGTCTCATTAGTATATGCAGTTCTTGATTTAAACTTCAATTTTATGTCTTAAGCAATTTAGCATGTGGTATCTTCACCTTTGTCAAGCTTATCTATGAACACATCACACACGCACAACATCTTTATAGCAGGTTAGGATTATCTGATTATATGTCATTATGCCTTTAGCTTAGTTTGATGCTTTGTTCTTGAATCTTGATATTTCTCTGAGGCATGTCTCACTGGAATTCATAACATGACTGGAAATTTGGGGATTCATTGTCATAGTAGCGTAGCTTGCATAGCATGTAGATTGCATTATATTGTGTTGCTTGGGGACAAGCAACGGTTTAAGTTTGGGGGTATTTGATAAGTTGGTTTTATACCTACTTATTCGGTATCTTTTACTTGAATTAGTTGCTTATATTCATGTTTCTTAGTTACTTTTCATGCATTTTGTGTTTATTTTGTAGATCTTATGTTTGGGAGCGGTGTGAGCGACTATTGGTAAGGAAAAGCAAGGAAAATGCAAAGAAAAACAATCCGGACATCATTTGGGCTTTCATGTTTACTTCATGTTCTTGGTTTGGAACTTAGCTTACATTTTAGAGCGTCTTCGTAGCTTTCCAGAACATCTTGAATCATTCTAATCGGAGTTCGGATGCAAGAGTTATGATCTTTGTACCAACAGACGTTAAACTTCTCTGTTTTGGTTAGCCATTTTCATATAAGTCCCTTCCAGCCCAATTTCAACCTTCATCCAGACGGAATTTCTCAATCATCAAAGAATGAAAGTTGTAGAGCTCGTCGATATCATTGATTTGATAGGTGGCATGGCCCGTAACTCTTCCCGGATCAAAAGTTATGACCATTTTACCAGAGGATACTGCAGCAGAAAATGAACCGCGCGAGCGTGCGAATTTGTAGTGCATTTCCCGCGGGGCCGTGCGCGACCCTGGAGCCAAAAAACGTGATTTTTTGCTTGAGCGCGGCCGCGCCCAACTTTAGGCCAATTCTGCTGCGGCATACGATTTGGTGTTGACCAAAGCTGACTTTTCATTAAACAGTGCAATTGAAGCGTAATTTGGAGAGGGGTTCAATTAGGGCTTATATACTAGACGTATTTTCATTATGTAGGAGATATTCCACCCTTGGGAGATTAATCTAGATTACATATGCTCTTTTCTTCTCTTTCTTTTTAGATTAGATTAGAACCCTAGATTAGATTAGAGTTGAAGATTGAAGCAATTGGAGAACATAGGAAATTCAGAATTGGAGCAAGAGAGATCAGATTTGCATTCCTAATTCCTTAACTTCTCTTTACTTCTATCTTTATTTCTCAATGTGTAATCTATTGTGGATTATGGATTTTGATTCTATGATGAGCTAAACTCTATTTTGAGATTTCAATGGAATCTATTGCTTAGTTTATTTTGACATACTTCATTGTTAGTCTTATTGATTGCTATGGGATTGTCTATTAAGATTCATGCTTATTTGTTTAGTTGATTGGCCATCAATTACTGTAATAACCCATATGAACTTGAAAGACGAAGTATGGGTTTAGATTTGATCTTGATAGCTTGTGATTGTATGTTCTACATTGTGATGGGATGTATGATTTGTGCTTAGGATAGACATATACCGAAGCACCACTCGTAGTCAATTGAGAACTTGGGCTTAAATCCTAATTATTTGTAAATCACATAGACATATAGTGGTTTAGGTAATTTGGGTGTTCATGTGTATTCTTTCAACTGGGGATTATATTTGATATGGGTATGGTACATCGAGAGATGACTATATTTCACTTTTGTGTTCTCGACTAACAATCCACTATAATTAATTTGGCTTAACAGGAAGTGTGTCGATTTAAATGATTCAATAGGGGAAATTATAATCTCGAGTCTTCATTATCTAGTCTCACTCTAGGAATAGTTAGGTTTATTTTATTTCATAGTTTACATAAAAAATATAGTATCATTCGTTTAAATAAGACTGAAATGGTTATAGGTTAATGCTTGGTGAAATTTATTAGTTAATTCTCCGTGGGAACGATACTTTACTTACTCTTTATTACTTGTTGACCGTGTATACTTGCACACATATATTGATCGGTAAAACGACCAACAACTCGTTGACAAGTTAGACACCTTGAGATAAATAGCGCTATCTCTCTCTTCATATTGCTCCACCAAAATGTATGACGAAGATCACGATACATTTAGGTACTCCCAGGATGGATTGCAAACGGTGTGTTGTGCGCCTCCATCATGATTTATACTTTAAATCGGGTTCGTTAGGAACACAAAGTCGGGATTTAACTCAAGTATTCCTTCTTCATCGATTCTTGCTTACGCATAGCACCTTCTTGCACTTTCTTCCTCATACGCATCGACTCCAGTGTCCAGAGCTTGAGTAACTTTAACTTTATCGATTAAAGTCAGTTCTACTCATATATTCGCCATCATCACATGGGTCCCTAGAGTCTTTAACTCTAAATCCATCCTTTGTAAGTCATACAAAATGGGCCTTTGCGTTGACAATATTGCACTCGTCGTACCTGCATATGATTTTCTACTCAATGCGTCAGCTACCACGTTCGCTTTTCCAGGATGGTATTGGATGGTATGATCATAATCTTTCAACAGTTCAAGCCAACATCGTTGTCGCATGTTGAGTTCCTTTTGAGTGAAGAAATATTTGAGGCTTTTATGATCCGTAAAGATTTCCACTTTCTCCCCATACAAGTAATGCCTCCAAATCTTTAGTGCAAAAAGACTGCTGCCAACTCTAGATCATGAGTGGGATAATTCCTCTCATATTCTTTGAGTTGTCATGAGGCATAGGCTATGAATTTCCCATGTTGCATGAGAACACATCCTAACCCTTTGCCCGAAGCATCACTATAGATGACAAATCCCTCCGAGCCAGATGGTATTGTCAGAACAGGTGCTGAAATGAGTCTCCTCTTGAGTTGTTGAAAACTCTTCTCACATTCTTCTCCCCAACTGAACTTTGTATCTTTTCGAGTCAGCTGAGTTAATGGATTAGCGATTCGAGAAAACCCTTCTACGAATTTCCGATAATAACCAGCTAAGCCGAGAAAGCTACGTACTTCGGTCACTGATTTAGGTTGCTCCCAGCTTTGAATAGCTTCAATCTTTGCTGGGTCAACAGATATTCCGTGACTTGATACTATGTGCCCAAGGAATGCTACTTCCTCAAGCCAAAACTCGCATTTCTTCAACTTGGTATAAAGCTTGTTTTCACGAAGCTTTTGGAGTATCAGCCTCAAGTGTTGCTCATGATCTTCACGACTTTTGGAATAAATAAGGATGTCATCAATAAAGACGACCACAAAGTGATCCAAGTATTCCTTGAATATTCGGTTCATCATATCCATGAAGGCAGCAGGAGCATTAGTCAATCCAAAAGACATGACTAGGAATTCATAATGCTCGTACCGAGTTCTGAAAGCCGTCTTTGGAATATCATCGGTTCTAATCTTCAATTGGTGATATCCGGAACGAAGATCGATCTTTGAAAATAATTTGGCGCCTTACAACTGGTCAAACAGGTCATCAATACGTGGCAATGGGTACCTATTTTTGATGGTGACATGATTCAACTCCCGATAATCAATACAAAGTCGCATACTTCCATCTTTCTTCTTCACGAATAGAACAGGAGCACCCCAAAGAGACGTTCTAGGACGAATGAAAAACAATTCCTGTAGTTGAGTTTTTAACTCCTGAAGTTCAATAGGAGCCATTCGATATAGGGCTTTGGAAATGGGTTTTGTACCGGATTCAAGGTCGATACGAAATTCAATTTCATGATCTGGGGGTAGGCCAGGAAGTTCTTCAGGGAATACATCAGGAAATTTATTAACAATAGAAATATCATTCAAATCTGTCGTATTTTTATTTAAATCCGTGACATGAGCTAAGAAAGCTTGACATCCATTTTTCAATAAACGAATAGCTTTATGGCTTGATATGACAATGATTGATTTTAGTGGTTTGGTTGCTTGAATTCGCATAATAGGTTGGTTAGGAATATGAAAGCTAACAACCTTACGAAAAATAATCAATTTTAGCATGATGAGTAGTTAACCAATTAATCCATAAAATCACATCAAATGCAAGTATTTTCAAAGAAATAAGACCGACAGGTAACGTGCGGTTACCGATTTGAATCAAACAAGACTTGTAAATCGTGGATGTAATGAAGGTTTCTCCCAATGGAGTTTCAAAAGATAAGTCAAAGTCTAATTTCTCCGGAGTCAAATTTAAACGTTGAGCGCAAGTAAGAGAAATAAAGGAATGGGTAGAACCGGTATCAAATAAAGTATAAACTTCGCTAGAGTTTATGATTAGCTTACCCGTGATCACCACGTTCGGATTCCTCACTTTTTGGGAGATTATGACAAACGCTCTCCCTTGAACTACAGGTTTTGTCTTGTCTGGGACACCCTTGAATGCCTCCATCCCAACTAGACTTGACTTTGGTGCACGAAAAAATCGGGCTAGGTGATCTTTTTTTCCATAATTGTAACATGCTTTGGACTGCATCATGCAGTTTGGACTTATGTGTCCTTCCCTTCCACATTTGTAACATACGACCGGCGGTCGTTCTACTTCCTTAACAACAGGTGCTAGTGCTGACATCTTTCCATCATTATTGAATCTCTTCTTCTTGAAATGTCCACTCTTATTATCATGGCCATGATTACTACCGAAGTGATTACCATTTCTGGCATGTTGATTCCCTCCACGTTTGTTGTCACCACTTCGATGACTGCTACCACCGGTATTATCGACTTGTCGACTGCTCTCTCTTGGTTGGGTTGACTCATTATTGCGCTCTAATAACTGAGCCCTATTCACAACATCTGAATACAAACACAGTTTATGAGAGATAAGGTAATGACGTATCTTGGGTTTCAAACCTCTTAGAAACATCCGCATCATTCTCTCCTTATTATCAACTAAATGGGACGCAAATCGAGACAACTCAGCAAACTTAGCTTCGTAGTGCGTCACAGTCATATTGTTTTTCTCAAGCTTGATGAACTTTACCTCCTTCATGTGACGAATACTTTCGTGAAAGTACTTGTCATTGAATAGCTCTTGGAACTTCTCCCAAGACATTTTGAGTCTGCGAGTTGAGTCGCTTTACGATTCCCACCAAAATCTGCCTCTTCTCCTGACATGAAGGTGGCAAGGAACCTTTTGCTCCTCGAGCATCCCAAGACATCAAATATCTTGTTGATCGCTTTATCCACGCCTCCGCCTTAAGTGGTTTTGGCTCTCCAAAAACTCGGTGGTCCCAGCTCCTTGAATCGCTTGGCGGTGGCCGTCAGGTCCCGAGTTATCGGTGTTTCCACCGTATTTTGGACAGAGCCGCCTTCACCTGATGTTGCATGAATTGCATAAAACCTCTGAACATCCCATCGTTCATCATTTGATCGTTGTTGTGTACCTGAGGATTATTGTCTTCCTGTTGCACATTATCCTGAGTATTAATCTATGGTGACTCAATGGTCTCATGTGCTTCATTGCTTATCTCAACATTTTCGGATGCCATTTTCAAATACTACCACAAAACAAGGGTTAATTATCATATCACATATTATCCCTATACTCTGACCGACCAATTAAATACCAAATAAACTTAGGTAGGTCATACTAGCGAAGGAATTCCCCGTCTATACCCTCCTAGTTCTTGTCTCACATCTCAGCCAATGATCATATCCCTAAGCTTTGATACCAACTGTGACGCCCCCAAAATAGGTATACATCACCTATTCTGAGTTGCCAAATACATGGTGCATGTAATACAAATACAAACTTAATTATACAAACGCCGTAATATATATATCGACAAAAACATAGCTGAGAGTTTAAACAGGAATATTGCCTTCTAGATAATATCCACTCTCAAATAGAGTCCTCATTACATTTATTGTCACACTATTTTATAGAATAGTGAGGACTACTATAACACCATCTCGGACCATCACTCCGTTCCCCGACTAGTCCCGGCTACATTCTCATTTCCTGAAGAGAACAATGAAAGCAAAAGAGTGAGCTCAACTAGCCCAGTAAAAAATATTATGACTAAGATAATGCAGGATAAATTATCATTAGCCTTTAACAATGTTAAACTAATAAAATACAATAGACATCAAGTTTAACTGCAGCGGAATAAGCAATCCATTAGAAGAGTCAAGTAGAGCATGATATCTACTATCTTCTATGATTTAAAATGTTTTCATCTATTCTATCGCTGAGACTCAGCTTAATAAATAAACCACATCATCGAGTCATCCCTGCACTACGGGCCAAGGATATTCATTAATTTATCAATGGTCATGACTATACCGAATAATTCCTGGTCATAATCATACCAAAAACTGTCTATCAATGCACTACAGGTCATGATTATACCGAATAATCCCTGGTCATAATCATACCAAGTCCATCTATGCACGTAAGCCAAAGATGACTTTCATCACAATATAAGCATGAGGATGATGACAATGACATAATAATTCAATAAAACAAGTTCAAGGATAAATTTTAAAGATTTAAAATTTTAGTTTATCCAGAAATCAATAATGTCCAAATTGTTAACATGATACTTCTTTGTGGAGTAAAATTCAAGAATGCTCAGAAAAATATTTCCATGAAAAGATACTGGATGAAGCGCAAATATCAAGGATATTCTACTAATTTCATGGAGTATAGAAGCCAAACCTTTAACCAACTGAGTATAATAAAATATATGAAACTGTAAATGGATTTTTGCCCGCCATGCCGTAATCCACGTGAGATGCATCATTTCCACAATTTAATAAGGAATGAATACGAAGGATCATTCACCATGCATGCAGAATCCACATAGACAAAGTTATTCCAATAGAATAATAAAGAATAGAATAATGAAGAATTCACCAGTGATGCGTGTAATCCGCACGAGACATGTTATTCCAATAGAATAATAAAGAATGGAACCGAGGTCAATGTAAACCGCATGTATAGGATATTCTAACATAATAATAAAGAATGGAACCATTCTAACATAATAATATATTCCAAATGAATAATAAAGAATGGAACCCGTCATGCGTAAACCGCATTGCATGCAGGATATTCCAATGAATAATAAAGAATGGAATAACAATAGAATTCACCGGGCATGCGATAGGCCGCGCATGCACAAAGTTATTCCAACGGAATAATAATAAAGAATGGAATAACAACCCTTATGAGTATTGAAAGAAAATAATTCTCTTCATGAATACGAAAAGAATAATACCCTTACCTTAGAAAGAAGAGTATTCCAATTGGTAGTAGGCGAAGATATTCTTGAAGAAAACCTATCTTTGCTTTCTACGCCAAAGTTTCTTAAAACTCTAAAGAAATACGCCAAGATTATAGAAGAAGAATTCTCTAAATTTCGTGTTTTTCAATTCTAACTAAGCATCCTATTTATAGGAGAATGGAAAGGATACTATGCAATAAAATATAATATATTCTATTTATAATATATATATATATATATATATATTTAAATATTTTATTTAAAATCTAATATAACAAATAACTTTATAAAAGTATTTTGTTTTATATAAAAAGATTTTATTATGCAAATACTATCGCAGTACTTATGCAAACACTATGCATAATAAAATATAATATATTCTATTTATAATCAAATAAAATAAAACTTTATAAAAAGTATTCTATTTTATTACATTTATAATAATAATAAAATAAAATTCATCATCATTATTATAATTCACACTATTAATCGACTGTGTCGTTCTTAGGAAAGAGGGGCTTTCAATAAGAATTTCTCCCTATCAAGGCCATGCATTAGGTGACCAAACCTCTCCTCGATGTAACTTACTAGACATCGTTAATATTACAAATAATAATATTAACAACTTTGTTATCTCAATTATTGATTTAATAATATATAAAATATCGACAATAATTGAATCAAATAACGTGAGATACTATGCAACAATTACTGTAGCAATAATTGAACAAAACTGAGTGACTTCTCACGTAAGCATCAATAATCAATACCGTGTGCTACTATGCAACCACGCATATTATTGTACTTTTAACACCGAGTGTTTCAACAGTTAACGGTAAAACTTCCGCCATTATTTTCATAAAAATATTTTTGTCGTTTTCTCAATCCGACAATAATCCCGTTGTGGGGTCCACCAATGATTGTGCCGTCGTACGAATATTCCCTGTTAAAACGAATATTCCCCGACCAATCGAATATTATATAATAATTTGCGTACTTTGTAAAATTTATAAATATTACCCACAACTATAACATTATATCAAATTCATTCCATAATATTCAAACATGATATTTATAGAAAAATCATATTTATTCATAAAAGTTGGGGTCTTACATTACACATTATAACTTGAAGGGTGTATTAGATATTATATTAAAAATATTTTTGGATATTAATTAGTCGACCACGCTAGGGGTAGTGAATGTTACATACTCCATTATAGACTAGTAGGGTACGACACTGACTATTACTTGAAAAACTAGAGGAGCAGCGAGTGTTATTATGATTATCTACAAGGGGTGTTAGTGTATTTTACTCTTTATGTTTTTGAGGAATTAATATCTAATTAAGATCCACATGGGATTTACCACTTCATTTTGTTTTTGTTTTTAACTTTATTTTTGTTGCCAACTATGAAATTATAAACAATTTGACGACCAGCTAATTTTTCTAACGGAATGGTTCAATTACAAAATGTTAACTAATTTAGTTGGTTGATTCCATATTTTTAAAGTTTAGTGGTCAAATGCTGAAAAGGCACAACTACAGTGGGGTTATACCTCTTTTAACCAATATAAAATTATAAGGAGTACAATTTCTGTATGTATTTTTGATATTTTTACATGATACTCTTAGTGAGGGCGTGGTTGATTACACCAATGAAATGACTATTTTAAGATTTGTTAAGAAGGTCTTCGGACATTTTATCAATTTCAGGGAGGGACTTTCTTGATCACCTACTTCTTCTTTTAGAGGCAAACTAGGGCACGCAATGATTAATTTTTGCGCTAAGGTTAGCATCTCATCGATCTTTCATCTTATTGCTTCGAGCTCTCTTCAGAAAAGTGTAAAAGTTTAACATGTTGCTCTTCGATTTCACATAAACAACTAAAGCTATAGAGAAGGCTTTCTCTCGGAAGTCGATTACCTGATCGACCTACGCTCTCGTTTCTTTCTTATTGAAGGACAGAGATTCTCTTTATTGAATGTAAAATACGTACTTTGATTTTAGTCATCAATCTAAATTGTAAGAGCTAACTTTGACCTTGTCAAGAGATCCTCAATATCAACATTGTACTGACTCCATTAAATATCCATCTGAATGAAATGCAGGAATATACCATAGACAATGGAAGAAGTCGTGTGTCGTGTATTATTTATGTCTCATCGCTTTAGTATTGTTTAGGAATATATCCTAGACAATGGTCCCATTATTTATACTATTGAAGCGGCTGAAGAAAAGGAAATAAATTCTTTATTGATGTTTCACATTCGACCACAACGATGGGTTCAGAGCGAGGAAGGTGAAAAAGCACCACCAAAGTAGCATAAGGCTTTATGTAGTTTGATGGGTTGTGTACCTCTTCACTTGCCATCTTTTTCTATGTAAACTAGATGAAAGTCCTTGATTTCATGGTGCGGGTAGGAGGGAGGGGTATGGTACTTGATATTTGTGGGCCCAAGTGCAAATTAGGGTTCACTTGACCTAATCGAATTAAATGAAAAAATTAAGCTTCACATTATGATTAAATGAAAAGATAAAAGAGTCGGAAATAAAGAAGCAAGACCTGAGAGAATCTTCCACATGTTCCGAGGTAGAAGACACGTGGAGGTGACTCATTTTGGGAATTGATTGAGGGATTGGATTGGTGGCTAGAAGGGCAGGACGATCTGGGCATTACTCTAATGACTAAGGGTAAATATGGAATTTCCCCGAAGTCATGTGCCTAGCACATGACCACTCCTCAGAAAACCCTATAAATACTCCTTCCACTCCATTGGAAAAGAGGAATTCTCTTCAGACTCAGGACTTGGACCTTTTGGAAGACTTGGAGATTCTCTCTCAACCCAAAGACTCAAGAAGGCTCTCTGAATCCTTGCTACCCTAACAAGGTTCTTGGATTCTAAGAGTTCTGCCACTTGTCGTTGGAGTAATCGCTCACCTGTTCTTCTGCCCTCTTCAATCAATCAAATAATTCCGTACTTTTCATGGATTTCTCTCCTCCTCGGCCAACACGAAACCCTAACCCTAGCAAGGTATGATTTCCTTGCCCACATTTCTTTGGCGACTCTGTTGGGGAGCTGTAGAATTCGTGAAGGGTATGCCCACAACTCGAAGTAGGAGAACTACAGGAAGAGCTGCTTCACCAACAAATAGTATTACCTCACCAAATCTAGTTCTGAGGCAAGCAACTCAAGCTTTCCAAGGCGCAAATCTGGATTTTGATCAACTACTTATTGAAGACGCTTCGGAAGGGAGTTTAACATCACTATACATGGCCAATCAACAACAAACCAATGCAGGAAGGCAAGATGAGGATGCAAGCGGAGAGCAGACGAATGCTGTACAACTAGAGATGCTGAAGGCATTAAAGGAAGCACGGGAAGGACAAGGGATGATGATGGCCATGATGCTGGAGATGCAGAGGAAGCAAGAGGAGATGGGGAACTTCCGCCAGCAGTTGATGTAGATCCCTACCTTCAAGGTCATGTTCCCAGGCAATTCGCAGGGAGAACAAGCAGAAGTGGAGGACAACAACAATGGCAGCAACAACAAAGAGAACCAGATTGTACCTCTATTGACGGAAAGTCAATCGGTTCCAATAATCAACTTGGAGCCCCAAAACAGTGGTGACGTGCCACAACCTAGGTTAGAAGCAAGCCAACCTCAGACAAACACCATCCCAACTGCTCTTCCAGCATTTTCATAGGTACAGATGCCAACCTTCCCAATCCATGTCCAACGAGTGAGCCAGCAACTACCTCTAGTGCCAGTTTTGCACGAGGCAAGTGTGCATCAACCATACACACCGCTGGTACAACAGTATATTGCAACACCCCAGAGAGTTCATGCCACGAGCCAGTACGTGACAAAGGATGATATGATCGATGTTAGCAATCAACTTCGGAGGCAGACATTCTGACCCTCGGAGTTTGACTTTACTCCACCTTACCCGGCACACATTCGGAGGCAACCTTACCCGACAGGGTATATTGAGCATCCCCCATAATTTCCAAAATACAACGGGGAGAAAGGAAATTCCAGGGAACATATTGTCAGGTTCGTAGAATCAATGTCTCCGTGGCTAGGATATGATGAAGTGAACAACCACAACTTGTTGATGCGAGAATTCAACAAGACTTTGACGGATAGTGCCTTTAGTTGGTACTATAGTTTGGAGAAGGGGTCAGTCCATGATTGGGATGACCTAAAATTACAATTTTTAAGAAGTTTTTCTATGTGTAAAAATAGGTAACCATTGTAGAGCTCATGCGGTTTAAGCAAAAGCCAAATGAAGAGCTGTCAGATTACGTTAACAGGTTCAGGGCCCAGGCACAATAGTGCGCAAAGCCAATTGAAGAAAAGAACTTGGTCAACATTTGCAACAATGGTGCCTTAGATGCCTGCAAGCCCCACCTCATTACCAAGGCTTGTGATTCCTTCGCGATCCTCTCATCTTTTGCACAAGACTTGGGACGAATCATGACATTGCCCACTAGCCATGCGAAGATTACATGGAAGGGCAAGAGGACAACAACTGTGGCTTTGGCTGACTCTCTGTCAAAACCACAAGGGGCCAAGAGGGAGAAGCATGAGAAAAATTTTGAATAAAGCAGAGGAAGGCCGATAAATATGCAAGAAAATCACTCCCAGAGGCTATCACATGCAATGAGAAGGCATTCAAGGGTCTATACAAACAAGGGATTGAACATGGGGTGGTGAAACCCCCAAGGCCTAGATTTGTAGTGACGAAAGAGATGAAAAGAAGACCAGACTTCTGTGTATACCACCAATATGCGGGACATTCCACTATGAATTGTTACAGCCTGCGGAGGATATACCATGAGAAGCTAGCAAATGGAGAAATTGAACTGGGAAAGGAAAGCAGTGTTCACGACAAGCCATTACCAAACCACAAGGGGAAAGAAATATGCAACACTATTATCCACAGCACAATTCTAGAAATGGAGATGATGATGGAAGAAAAGAAGGAGTGTGATCCAAGCCTGCAGGTGACGACATTAATGAACAGGGCCAAGTTCAAAAATTTTTCAATCAAATAGGATTGGCCAAGGAAGCAAGGATAAAGGCCACCAAGGCAATCATTAAAGCTGCCGAAACACAAGAGACTTGCATGGCCATAAGTAAATGATTTGTGAAGACGATGGAGGAAGAAGAAAATAAGATATCTTTCTCTAAAGCTGATAGAGAGATAAGATACCCGCACAACAGGCTGTTGTATGTGACCGCAGTAATCAATGGCATAGAGGTGCGAAGGGAGTTCATTGACAATGGAGCATCTGTAAATATTATGCCCTACACCATGTTCAAACGGTTAGGCCTGTTGGAGAAGAAGATTGTGAAGGAACAAACAAACATTACAAGATTCGCCAACCAGAGCACAAGAACCCTGGGACACATCAAGGTGGACATGCAAGTTGGGAAGATGCGAGGGCCTGTAATGTTTCATGTTGTAGAATTAGATGCAGCATATCACATCTTGTTGGGAAGAGCTTGGAAAAATGACTATGGGGTAGTATCCTCGGTCTTTCATCAGTACCTGAAAGCTATCTGGAAAGGGAGAGAAGTGAAGGTACCAGCAACTCGGAATCCCATTGGACCAGAGGAGGCACACATTACCGAAGCAACTTTCTTCGATGATGTCGCTGAAGAGGGACAGAACCAGATCGAAAGGCCTGATTCCTTAAGACTAGCAAGCTGGGAGGAAGTGTAGGAAGATTAATTTGTGCCTACAGAAAAAGAGAAGAAGAAGTCCTCGGAATATGGAGAATGTTCCAAAAATATGAAGCTAGTAATAGTAGACTTGGAGAAAGAAGGAAGAGGAGAAAAGAAAAGGCCAGCAGACCTTGAAGATGCCAGAAATATAATAAATGCCAAGCGGATAGCACGGTCTGAAAATGGCCAGAAGATAAAATGGGAGAGGGTTGTTAAACCCGATGGAAAGGTGGTGTTTCGATTGTGACGGTGCAAGGGGGAAGAGCCCAAGGAAGCATGCGAACTCGACGACTTAGGAGGTGTCCCCCACTCCAGCAATAATGAAGATGGAGAAGTTGTGCAGCAGGAGGTAGGACCAGCTCCAGAATGCTTTGAGGATAGGCCAAAACCTCAACAAAATGAATTAGAAGAAGTTTATTTGGCAACAAATGGAGGAACGCTAAGGCTGACTTATGTCAACAAGGAGTTGAATGTTAATCAGAAGGAGGAGCTCGTGCAATTATTACAAGAGTATAGGGATGTCTTTGCTTGGAATTACGACGAGATGCCCGGCATTGACAAGGATCTTGTGGAGCACAATCTGAACATAAGCCCGGGAATAAAGCCAGTGAAGCAAGCACCTCGTAACTATGCACCCGAAGTTGAAACTCAAATAAAGGAAGAGATCAAGAAGTTGCTAGAAGTAGGGTTTATCAAGCCAATCTAATATCCAATATGGCTATCCAGCATTGTACCGGTAAAGAAATCAAATGGACAGCTACGAATATGTATGGATTTCAAAGACTTGAACAAGGCATGCCTGAAGGACATGTACCCATTACCCAACATAGACACTTTGGTAGATGAAACGGCTAATCACGAGATGATGTCATTCATGGACAGGTTTGTGGGTTACAATCAGATAAAGAAGTCTGTAGAAGATGCAGAGCTGACAGCCTTTCGTACCCCATTTGGGAATTTCTACTATATAGTAATGTCATTCGGGTTGAAGAATGTGGGGGCAACTTATCAAAGGGAAATGCACGCCATATTTCATGACATGATTCATGATATAGTGGTGGACTATATGGACGACATAGTAGTGAAATCCAAGAAGGCGACAACTCATGTGGAGGACTTGAGAAAAGTGTTTGAGTGATGCCGAAGGTACAAATTGAGGATGAATCCGAAGAAGTGTGCCTTTGGAATGGTGGCTGGAAAATTCTTAGGCTTCTTGGTGCACAACAGAGGTTTAGAGGTGGACCCAAGTAAGGCGAAAGCAATTACAGAGATGCCCCCACCAATAACGCAAAAGTAGTTGAAGAGCTTTCTAGGGAAAGTTTCATATATGAGAAGATTCATGCCAGCATTAGCCGAGGTCACGGAACCTTTCGACAAATTACTAAAAGGAAAGGCACAATGGGACTGGGGTCAAGACCAACAATAGGCCTTTGAGAAGGTGAAAAGAATTTTGGCTTCAGCGCAAACGATGGTAGTGCCATAAAGAGGAATGTCCATTGCAGTGGTACATCACATCTACCAAGAAGTCTATAGGTGGGTTGATCACGCAGGAGGTGGATGGAGAAGAGAAACCTATGTATTACATTAGTTGGATAGTCAGAGGACCAAAAACCAGGTATTCATAGGTGGAAAGGCATTGCCTAGCGTTGGTGTTCATTGCATAGAAAATGCAGTATTATTTTCTAGCGCACGAAGAGCTGATCCAATTAGATATCTATTGACTAGGCCAGCATTAGTAGGAAGACCTTCCAGATGGATGATGATTCTTTCAGAATACGACATCAAGTGTGTAACACCAAAGGCGATCCGATGTCAAGCCTTGGCAGACCTGCTAGCTCAATTTCCAAATGGAGAATATGAACCCCCTTCTGAGGATCTTCCGGGTGGAGAAGTAGAATCAATCTACTTGATGGATGAGGACCCAGAATGGTGGACCTTGGCTTTTGATGGATCATCTGCAGAAGGTAAAGGTGGAGCAGGAGTGGTGTTGACCACCAAGGAAGGAAATGAAGTGGCCTTATCATACAAATTTTATTTCCCTTGCACAAATAATGAAGCAGAATATGAGGTGTTCATACTAGGATTGTTGGCAGCTCAAGAATTGGGAGCCAAACATCTTAAAGTAAAAGGAGATTCAAACCTCATAGTGCAACAGATAAGAGGTCAATTCGGAGTGAATGAATCTATCTTGGCGCCATATCAAACTGTAGCACAAAAGGTGATGGAGGCTTTAAAGAAGGTGGTGATTGAATATGTGCTAAGAGGACAAAATAAACAACCTGATGCACTAGCAACAGTAGCGTCTCGAGTCTATGTCCAAGGAGAGGACTTGGATGTGAAGGTAATGAAGAGAACCCTCCCAACCACGGGGCTAGACTTATTCCCAAAAGACATGATAGATGATTGGAGACATGACATCTCCCATTAATTGCAAACAAAGGAAGGAACAATACCAATCATGGAGCTACAGAAGTATAATATCATCAAAGTTGTCTTGTATCACAAAGAAGCAGATGGTGTATTAACACGATGCTTGGGGAGGCAGGAAGCAAATAGAGTCTTGCATCAGGTGTATGACGAGAACTGTGGATTGGCAGACATAGGCCTGTATCGTAGGCTACAACGCCAAGGGTATTATTGGCCTGAAATGAAGAAAGAAGCAGATGCCCTACAATGCCAATGTGTTTCATGCCAAGAATATACTGGGGAGGAGGAATGCGCCTTTATAGATGACATAGTGGATTGGCGAATCCCTTATGTGGAGTTCTTACAAAGCGGGAATCTTCCGACCGAAAAGAAGGACACAATTATAATAAAGAGGAAGTCACAATGATTCTTCTTACAAAATGGAGAATTATTCAGAAGAGGGTTCAATGGCAAGCCCTTACGGTGTCTGGAACTAGGAGAAGCCAAAGATTTGGTATACCAAATGCACAAGGATGAGCACCAAGGGGGAGCCAAGTTATACAAACAGCTTATCGATCATGGTTATTACTGGCCAAAGATGGAAGGAGATTGTCTAGAATTTGTTAAAAAATGCCACATATGTCAAATACATGGAAACTTAATTCATGCTCCCGCCGTGGATTTGCGAACCTTAGCAACACCATAGCCCTTTCATACATGGGGAATGGATCTTATAGGTCCTGTTCACCCTAATTCCAAGGGTAACATTTGGATTTTAACTGCCACCGAAATGTACACAAAGTGGGTGGAAGCAATACCCTTGAAGAAGGTTACGGGACTAGCAGTGGCAAATTTTATCAAGGAGCACATTATTTGCCATTTCGGGATACCAAAGATCATTTTGTCGGATAATGGAACTCCCTTCATCAATAGGGACATCAAAAATCTGATGGAAAGATACAGGGTGAAACACTACAAATCATCACCCTACTACCCGAAAGGTAATGGACAAGCAGAGGCTACAAACAAAACCTTAATAAAAATCTTATCAAAAACCCTAGACGATCATCCAAAGATATGGGCAGAACAACTACCAATAGCGTTGTGGGCATATCGAACTTCAAAAAGAAAGCCTACAGGCGAGACCCCATACGCTTTGGTTTATGGTGAAGAAGCTATCTTGCCCACCGAAATAGAAATACCTTCGACTCAAATGAGACTTCGAAGCTTACTCGAGGAAAAAAATCGACCAGCCGCCCTGGAGGCCTTAGTTGACTTCCGAGACAAAGCTAAAGAAGAGCTTGAACGGTACCACGAAAGATTGTGATGACAATACAATATTGCGGTGGTACCACGACAGATTCTGGTGGGAGACCTGGTGCTCAAAACGGCAACTCAAGTCATGAGAGGAACACCAACCACCAAATTTAGCCCAAATGGGAAGGCCCGTATAGGGTACGAGAGATCTCCGAAAGCAGGTATTGCAATATATCTCATGTGGGATCAGATGTTGTCTCAGGTCCATTAAACTTGAAGTGGGAAAAGAAATATTATACATGAGAACAGCATCACAAAAAAAAAGTTATACTTTCAACTTCAAAAGTAATCGAGGCACCTGATTAACAGCCCTCGGCTCAAAAAGTTATACTTTCAACTTCAAAAGTAATCGAGGCACCTGATTAACAGCCCCTTAGAAGTTACACTTTCAACTTCAAAAGTGACTGAGGCACCTGAGTATAAGCCCTCAAACCCAAAAGTTACACTTTATCTTTAAAAGTGGCAAACGTTATGCTTTATTCGACAAAAGCAAGAAAGTTACACTTTATCTCTAAAAGTGGCAAACTTTATGCTTTCTTCGACAAAAGCAAGATTTACTATATGAAACGTTATGCTTTTCGTTAAAAGCAATTTGATTATCAATGAATTGACAAACTTTCACTTATACTTGAATGTTTTTTTTTATTTTCTTTAAAAAAAAGGGGTATAAATTCAAGTGTTGGTTTGTAGAAAATATATATACATGTTTTTTGACAAAATTCATGTTTGCTTATAATACGTACTGTTGTCTTGGAATATTAATTTGAATAAATTGAGATTTAATGATAAATATTGAGTTTTAAGAAATCATTCAAATTAAAAGCAATCAACAAGGTTAAAGAAACTACATTTTGATAAATGAAATATGTGTAAATGAGTTTTCGAAAAAGGAAATCGAAAAAAAGAGCACTACTACAACAAGTTATGATCTAAAGGCCAAGACATATCAAATTGAAGTGGAGGCATAGCTAAAGCTTCTAAGTCAGCAATAGCAGCATCTCGAATCTTAAGATTTGCAACTTTCAGCTCCCTGACTTGTCGGGTAGTTGACTTTAAGTCCTATCATTGGCGCTCTACATCCTTCAACTTGGCATCTAGATCCCGAATCTTATCCTCTAAATCTCAAGACTGGATCTCCAATTTGTTTGCGGCTTTATCAAGCTCAGAAAGTTGTACTGGGAAGGATTCATCTTCACACTTATGTACTGCAATCTCCAAACGTAGTGCAACAAGATTAAAACTTAACTGAGAAAATCCAACCTAGCACGAAAAGGAGACATGTCAACACCCACGGCTTCAAGGTCGTCCACATCATCACTAAACTTCTTCAAGTCCTTGACTCGCAAGGAATATAAAGACAGAGTGTGCAACCCAAGAACAAGGTCTGCAAGCTGATCTAGGAAGAAGGTTTGGGTGGAAGCTGTCTTAATAATCAACCGGTCAAGTATCTGCGGGAACCGACCTAGGAGACGCTCCAGACTTTCTTGACTAGAAGATGATATCTGGAAACCCCTCAATGAAATAAAATCCCCACTTGGATTGAAGGAAGCTCTGGCAGAAGCCACTTTAGACGCCACAATGGAATTTGTCGAGACAAGAGATGGAGGAGCAGAAAGATGTTGTATGGCTGATGATTCCTCGAAGCCTTGGCCACCTGGAGGATAACCAAGGTCACTATAAGGCGAGTGGGAAACATCTGGATGGAGAGCATCAAACAAAGCAAGGGCCTCAACAGGCAAAGGCAAATCTTTCATCTTCTCACTCTGAAAACAAAATGTCAAAGCATAATATATTATGGAAAAAGAAAGGAAATTCCAGATGAATTATATGTTGACTAAAGAAAGATACTCACAATATAGCCAATGGAAAAGGAGTCGGGAGATGCCACAGAAACGGGAATGTCATTTAACCCACCCAAAGTACTATTAATAATGCCCTCCCGAGCAATCACTAACTCGGCAGACTCCTTCTGGGGAGGATGGACATCAGCAATAGTCTTAGAAGGATTCCCCCTCGAGGAGGTAGGAGCCTCATCAGCATCTTTAGGCCCATCATGTGGAGAAGTCATAGGAAGGATTGAGGAAATAAATGTATCACCCACAGCAGGACTTGGGCTTACATCGGATAAAGTGTCTTTAACATCAAGGCTAACACAATCATTATACAAAGAAGATGACTCGACACCAATAAGGATAGGTTGAGGAGGCTCACGACTGGAAGAAGTCGTTGCAGCTACCTCATTTGCAGTACCAGAAATAAACCCAAGAGGAATATCATCATCCTCTTCATTGACCTCTGCAATCTGAAAATCAAGAAAATAAATACATAAGGAAACACGAAAGCAACTATACGAGGAATAAAAAAATGGAAATGTCGCAAAAAACAAAATACCAAATTTCTACGTTGCTTCTTGACCGGATCCTCGGCGGCCGGTGTGAGACCCCAAATTTTATGAAATGAAAGTATTCAATTTTCTTATTATTATTTTATTTAGTAAATGGTTAAATTGAGAAAGAGTTAAAGTTAAGGGTGATATTTGAAAATTTTACAAAGTAAGCAAGTTATTATTCGATTGGTCGGGGAATATTCATTTTAACAGGAAATATTAGTATGATGGCACAATCATTGGTGGACCCCACAACGGAAGTATTGTCGTAGTAAGAAAACGACAGAATTATCTTTTTATAAAAATAACGGCAAAAGTGTTACCGTTAAAACTGTTAAACTACCCGGTAGTAAATGTGCGATGTCTGGCTTGGTTTCTGATGTAGCACGGAATTGATTATTGATGCTTACGTAAGAAGTCACTCAGTTATACTCAATTATTGCTACAGTAATTGTTGCATCATATCTCTCATATTATTGATTCGATTATTGTCACAGTATCATCTGCATAATAAGATATATTATTAAATCAATAATTGAGACAACAAAGTTATTCATATTATTAAATTGTAATATTGACAATGTCTAGAAGTTCTGTCAAGGAGAGGTTTGGTCACCTAATTGCGCGTCAATAAGGAAAAATCCTTATCGGAAAGCCCCCTCTTTCCTGGGAACGACCTGGTTGTTAAATATTGTGCATTATAATATTAATGATGAATAAGTTCGTGTTGATTAAAGATGAAATTGATAGTTTCATTGGGTTGTAATTATTAGTGTTAGTAAAAATCGACATTTATTTCGATAATAATTGATGTCTGGAGGTTATATTGACCAATCGGGTAATTAATTGGATAAATGAGCAATTAATTGCTATTAATTCACATGCTTATAACTATGTATTCACATGTGTGTACTATTGATTCACATGATTTACTATTAGGAGAATTGGTGCAAGATTGATAATACTTGCATGACTAAGTTAAAAATGGAGGTATAGATGAAGGTACTATACTATAATTAATTTTTTCACATGTTTAGAACTATTGAGTCACATGATTTACTATTGATTCACATGATTTACTATTAGGGGAGATGGTGTAAGTTTGATAATACTTGCATGACTAAATTAAAAATGAATGAAAAGATGAGGGTATTATACTGTAATATTTTGAGCCCCAAAATGTGCAATTATGGTAACTATATTTTCCTATAAATAGAAGCTCATTCCTTCATTATTTTTCATCAATTCACTAAGTCTCATAAGAGCAATTATTATAGAGAAATTATAGAGAGAGAAGCTATAGAGAGAAAGAAGAAGCGAAGTCTGCTACTTCACTATTTCAGTATCCAGACTTCTTCTAAGGTAAGGGATATCATTATTGTGTAAGAGGTATTATTCTTTTGTATTCATGAAGAGAGTTATTTTCTTTCAATACTCGTAAGGGTTGTTATTCCATTCTTTATTATTATGTTGGAATAACCTGTCTATGCGAAGTACCGCATACATGGTGAAATTCTTCTGTTATTCCATTCTTTATTATTCTATTGGAATATCCTGTCTGTGCGGATTATGCATGACCTGGTTCCATTCTTTATTATTCTGTTGGAATAACCTATATGTGCGGTCTATCGCATGCCTAGTGAATTCTTTTGTTATTCCATTCTTTATTATTTTGTTGGAATATCCTGTCTGTGTGGATTAAGCATGACCTGGTTCCATTATTTATTATTCTGTTGGAATAACCTGTCTCTGCGGTCTATCGCATGCCTGGTGAATTCTTTTGTTATTACATTCTTTATTATTCTGTTGGAATAACCTGTTTGCGTGGACTACCGCATGCATGGAGAATGATCCTTTGTATTCATTCTTTATTAAATTGTGGAAATGATCTGTCTACGTGGATTACTGCATGGCGGTGAAAATCCATTTATAGTTTCGTATAATCTATTATACTCGTATGAGATATCATTTCTTTTGTACTCGTCATGGAATATCATTTTCTTTGGTATTTTTTTACGAGTTACTATTCACGAGTTACTATTCACCCGGTTACTATTCATTCTAGTGTTATTCACTCGGGTATTCGGGGCACTTTTCGTGTCAGAGTACTATTTACTAGTTACTATTCACAGGTTAATATTCAACCAAATTACTATTCACCTGAATATTATTCACTCGGGTATTTGGGGTACTTTTCATGCGGGGTACTATTCACGAGGTACTATTCCCAAAGTACTATTCATAGGGTACTATTGTGGGGTATTATTTACCCGAAAAATATATTTCTTTTTTGTCCAAATTATTTTTGGTACATGAATATTATTCTTGAATTTTACTCCCCAAAGCAGTATCATGTTGACAATTTGAATATTTTTAAACACTGGATAAAATTAAAGTCTTTAATATTTATCTTTGATTTCGTTTGATTAATGCTTATATCATTGTCATCATCCTCATGCTTATATTATGATGAAAGTCATCTTTGGCTTACGTGCAAAGATGGACTGTTGATAATTAGTTTTACAGTTGTATATCTTTGGCTTACGTGCAAAGATGGACTGTTGATTATTGGTTTTACAGTTGTATATCTTTGGCTTACGTGCAAAGATGAACTATTGATGTATGAGTATCTTTGGCTTATGTGCATAGATGAACTGTTTATTGGTATGATTATGACCAGGGATCATCCGGTATAATCATGACCCGTAATGTTATAGATGATGTGGTAAAAGTCCTCATTGGCATGTAGTGCATTGATGGACAGTTATTGGTATGATTATAACCAAGGATTATTCAGTATAATCATGACCATTGATGATTACATGAATATCCTTGGCCGTAGTGCAGGGATGATTCGATGATGTGGATTATTTATTAAGCTGAGTCTCAGCGATAAAATATTGATTATACACTTTTAATTCGTAAAAGATAGTAGATATCAAGCTCTACTTGACTCTTCTAAAATATAGTTGTACGTCTTTGGCCTGTAGTGCAAAGATGAATTGTTAATGAATACCTTTGGCCGTAGTGCAAAGATGAATTTAATAGTATGATTATGAGCAGGAATTGTGATTTGGTATAACCATGATTTTTGATGTTTCAGGTGAAGATAGGTGATGAAAATTATCTTCGTCCTGGGTGCGAAGAGGAATTTAGAATCACAATTATGATTATGAGTTATTCATATGATTGTGGACATGAATTGTTGATTGATGTTACAGGGATAAAATATTATCGGTGGACTTTTAACATAGAGAAAATAGTAGACCTGATGGTCTATTTGACTCTTCTAATGGATTGCTCGTTCCGCTGTAATTATGGTTGAAAAGTTTTATCATCTACCATATGTTCTAAATCTCTGATTTATTACTGATGAAGGCTATTGATAATTTAATTATCTTTAGTCATGATATTCTTTCTTGGGCTAGTTGTGCTCACCCTTTTTGCTTCACAATTCCTTTCGTGTAATAAGAGTGTTCTTGGATTGAAAGGGGATAATAGGGAAATAGAGCGGTGGTCTATAGTCATTGAGGTTCTCCTTAAATAGTATGGAAATAATTTTATTGAGAACTTTAGATAAGTGTGTCTTATTGTATACGTCAATTAATATTTAATTTTGGTGAACCGAATAGGGTGAGGTGAACCCAACTTTGGAAGGGTGTTTTGCCACTATCATACAAGATGTCTAATGACATACAACCTCGTGTTATCATAAGAAAGGGTTATGCACATCCACTTGCTAAGTATATCTACGAGCACTACTTATATGATCTTGGAGTTTGGTTGAAATATAATTTTCAATTGCAGACAGTGGAGATAGTTATATGTTAAGAGAAGACTCACCATTGGAAAGAACATGATAGTAATCTTCTCATTTTTCTTTGGGGTCTATTGGGTCAACCAAGGATAATTCTGTGGACATATGATATCTATCATAACCTAGACGCATGGCCTCTCATGTATGAAGGTTTCTTTGAGCACTTCCCAAAGATTTTAATTTCTAAAATAGTTTTTGACTGTACTTTTATGTAAAGTACCATTGTAGGGTTGTGGTCGAGGCACCATGAGAGTTACATACATTTGTATTAAAACTCACAGTTTAAGCGTGTGGTCGATTCTCGCATTTACGCTTCAACAGTTGTATAAATGAAGTTTGTAAATGATTTTTATAGTGTGATATCTGGCGACTCAGAATGGGTCGTGTGGACCTATTTTGGGGGCGTCACAGCCGACATACTAGAACCAGCATCGTCAAGAGGACGTTTTGATGATGGCTTTAAGCGAAGCCTAATAACAGGATGACTAACCGGAACCACGATAGAAGTAATAGGAGGATCCACCTCAGAATCAGTAGTGGTAGATGCTTTCGCTTTAGAATAGGTGATTCTCATTTCCTCGGCACTAGAGGATCCCTGGGGAGGAACTGAAAGAGGTATCTGTGATAGAGATGCATGAGACGAAGCCCGTGGTGGAAGACTCCTGGAGGTAGTAGGGGCAT
The DNA here is from genome assembly GCA_020205615.1 of Panax quinquefolius. NCBI lineage: Eukaryota > Viridiplantae > Streptophyta > Magnoliopsida > Apiales > Araliaceae > Panax > Panax quinquefolius. Next base: position 69,329,815 of record CM035173.1, on the reverse strand, counting down.
GTGCTGGAAGAATATTTGGGTCACTTCGAGGACGAATGTCTACTGATTGAGGATGAAAAGACTTAGGCATCAAAGCTTCACGCTCAATGAGCCGACTACTGGTTGACCAACATTCTGAACGGACATTGGTCTTAGGAGAACATAGCAACCTGATCCATTGGAGACGTTCGAGAATAGAAACTGGTAGAGAACAAATTAAAGTATCATCTTCCCATCTTTTAAGATTAACTTGCCAATAATTACGCTCTCTGGTAGTATATCGCCCAATCTGAGAATCATTTGGTATGACAAAAGGAAGGGATTTATGAGGAGCATTTGGAGGCCTTGGAAATGCCCATATAAAAGAGGAGGAGAGGTAGAGACGAAGTTGAGAAGGGCAATCTCATAAGTCTCCCGACAAGTGTGGCCAAAGGGACGCTCATGGTCAAAGCCAAACTGCCTCATGACCTTGTGAGGAGAATAAAGCACAGTGCCAAAATCATTATCTTCGACGAAATAATTAAGCTCAGCAGCCCGAAGGAAGACGAACCAAGACAACGAAGAACCACTCAATTCGTTGATATCTGAGTTAGAGCAGAAGTTATGCCTATAGAAGTGGGGCAGACGACCGCCGCTTTCTGAAACAATAGTGTATGGACGAGCTGTAAAGCATGAAGAATCATCGATAAAATGCTGTAAATCTGAACTAGATCGGTGATCAATCCAGCGAGTTGTGCGGGGGACAATGTTGGACAATGAAGAAGGATCTGAATACTTCTTTTTCTTCTTAGAAATATGTGTAGGAGTAGAATATCTCAAAAAGTGCTCGAAGAGAAAGATCTGAAGAAAGGAGCAGGGAACGAAGAAATTTACGTCATACCTAAGTAAAGGAATAAAAAGATTGATAAGAAAAGAAAAAAAATGCAGTGTGAAAGACAGTTAATAAAAATACGAAAAATGAGTACCTCCCAACAGATTCCTTCATAGCGAGAATGGTTTTGTCCAAACGACGATATAATGTTCCTAAAAAGAGAGGAGCAAGAGGAACATTTAGACCTCGAGATAACATAAAAGCTAAATCAAACATGCGAGTCGAAGGACCATCTACAGGAGACCTGGAAAAATGAAGCGGGACAACCACATAGCCAAATAAGCAGCTAAGGGAAAAGGGAAAGGCTCCTCATGGAGAGCGAGGACAGACTTGTTATAGTTAGAACTATTTCCGTGGCCGGGACGGTAATCCCTGAAGAAGTAGCGCACCCAAGATAACCAGGAATTCTTTTGTCGGTTAGAGGTCTCAAAGTTTGGAAGGAGCGTGTCACCCTGAAATCGCGAGATATAATTAGGTGCCCACTTGAAAGCTTCCGTCAAATAAGTAATGCCCTCAACATCTCTAGGAGACAAGCTAGATATGTTACAGGAAGCCGAGGCAACAGCAGGAAGGCTACAAGATATAATCCAGAATGAGTTCATACTCTAAAATAAATAGAGAATGAATGAAATAGAAAAAAAAAAGAATTACTGGTAAATGGCATAAACGTCCTCTAGAGTTGGGGTGAACTCCCCCCAAGCAGTGACAAATGTACATGTGGAAGAACACCAGTGTGAAATCAAGACGGTAAGAGCATCATGGTCTTGTTGGATACGAAGATCCCTGCATTGATGAATGCAATGCAAAATGTCAGCCCTCTTCAGTATATCCACATAATCAGAATTTGCGAGAACCTCGTCGGTTCAATGTTGCCACCCCTGAAGACGATTGGATGAGTCGGATATGAAACGAATGGGACTGTAGGGGTACTCCTATTTTTCTATACACATACGGGGAATGCGAGCAGAACAGGGAAAGATGTTTAAGCTTGTGCAAGCCGTAGCATATAGAAATAAACCTGCTTTCTCAGGAGGAGGAAAGGTTGTACGATCATAATTCTTCACTTGCTCCCAGAAAATGTCAGAAAACCCATAAAAGGGAGCCTTTCCCCAGTCGCTGATGAAAAGAACTTCCTTAGTAGTTTTCAGGTCTGTGGAACGTTCACTGGAATTGGCCTGCAACAAGAAAACTTAACATGAGAATTCTGGAAACAAGGAAAGAAAGTGAATGAGCATTTGAAATTAAGTGCTTACCATAACAAGAGAGTGTATGGTTTGTAATATTCAAGAACGCAATCAAATTGCATAAATAAGCGAAAACGTGTAAAAAATCAGAGTTTAAAATTTTACAAACCATATACCCGGATCACCCTTTATGCACAATTATTAATTAAACGAAAGAGATGAATAAGAAACATACCCTTGAAGATCCGAGCTTCCTCAAGTACAAGTTCACCTCCAATCCTTTTCGCGTTCAACTTGAATCCATCGGGTTTGGTTCCTTCCTTTGATCAACGTTAGCCACCCAAGTGTTTGGCCTCTAGAGGTGATCCACCAAGGAAGAAGAAGAATTCAAGAAGATGGGTGGTTGGCTAAACCCTAGTTTTTCTATCTCTATAGAAAAGGAGCGTACTCTCCAACCATTGAATTATCACGTAGTCTTGATATCTGATATAAGACTCTTCTTATAAAGATATCAAGTAACCCTATTAAAATAAGGTATTATTTAATTAAACCCTTTTAATTAAAGGAGCTCCCCAATCTTATTAGGGATAATTAATTAAATTCCTTTAACTAATTTTCCTTCCTAATCCAATTAGGAATAAATGAGAGTACTTATATTAAATTAATTCCTAAACTCTTTAGAAATTAAAATAATAATAATAATTGTAATAATATTAATAAGACTCCTCTTATTAATTTATATTTAATATTTCTAAAATATTAAATAATAAATATTAAGCTATTTAATTTATTCTATCACCATAGATTAAATTAAATATACATAACATATTATTACAATTATGCCATTAACTTCTTAAATAATTATTCTTCCTTTTATGGTGTGACCCTTTAGGTTCTCCATATTAAACCTAGGTTGTGAATAAATCAATTAGAACAATTCTAATCTTATTTAAATAAATAAATTAAACAATTAATTTATTTAAATAAATAATATTTATTCTACAATAGGATAAGCCTCCTAGTGATCAACGACTTTCCGAGATAATATAGATTTCAACATTAATCATAAAAGAACCTTTGAGTAAATAGTTACCGTCTGATTCAATCCTTCCACCATACAATGTCCCAATTAAATGTAAGACATGGAATTACCGTCAAGTCTTATTTTATTTAATTATATGTATTTTGACTCTTAAATGCACAACTCCAAATAATGCAAATTAGAAACTCCTTTCTAATTTCATTCTGCCTTGGCCAAGGACTACTGGGTTGTCATTGATCGAATCACATAGGACATTTCTCTTCTTTTATTAGAAGTGGTAGATTTTTTATTGATCATATATTATCTCCATGTACAACTTGTTATACCCAAGCATACCCTTTGATATACCCTAAGGGTCTTAAGGAATAAGTCAAAGTATAACTCACCATACACAAGATACTATGATGATCTCAAGTCCAAGGATCACTTGTACTACTATCACTACATGAATTCCTATTGACAAGCAAGTAAAACTCCATTAGGTATTCCTTAGCGAGCCATGTTAAGTGAACTTATTCTCTAATAAGCACCTACATACTTGCTTTAGTGTCTCCACACAAATGATCATGAGATCAATCATCCTCATCCAATGAGCAAGCAACGTATGTACCAATCTATCCGGATTCACTAATCCCCAATTTAGTAATCCAATGATTGGGAACTATTTTAGTTTTAAGCTTTCTAAGAATTTAGATCTCATTAGAATGATCATCATCATTATTCTAAAAGCATTACTTAAAACTATGGGTTTATCACATATTATAAAACAGCATCATGTAGATAATTAAAAGCCTTTAATAAATTAATTCTTTTTATTAATAAATGAATAAGATTGTTACAAAGTATATGCTTTATCATCAAACATGATTGGCTTGTGTGCATATTACTTTCAATCTCCCACTTGCACTAAAGCCAATCGCCATTGTATCTTATACTATTCTTCTCTAAGTGACGATTATCCTGCTGTTGGATAAGCTTTAGTTAATGGATATGTAATGTTGTTCTTGAGAGTCCACCATCTCTATAGTGATTTTCCATCTTTTAATGATTCTTATAATCAAATGAAAGTGCCACAACACATGTTTAGATCCAAGATGAGACTTAGGAACTATTCCTAGTTCTGTAATGAACTTTTCATCTAAACAATCAACTTGTAGCTTCATTTACAGCTATATACTTTGTCTTTATCATTAAACCAGCAACCTTTTGCTATTTGGAACCTTTCAAATTCACTACACCACTGTTCAAGGTAACACTTTACCTTAAAGTGGATTTTCTATCGCCTCTTGTCTCATTCGAAAAACTTGAGTCCATAAAGCCCTCTAGTTTTAATTCGGACCCACCATGTATGCTCACATCCTTAGTGCTTAAGTAAGACCTTTAAGATGTTTTTCACCGCCTTCAAAGATCTTCTCGAATATATGACCGATCAACATTAGATCTTGTATATTTCATTGCATACATGATAGTCACTCATGCGATCTCTCTTATCGAGTCCTGTGGGGACTATAAAGAGAGATGCACTCCATAGCTCATCAACATGAGACATCTCTTGGAGTTTGCCATGCTAAACGACTTTAGTATCAAATAAATATACGTTCCTTGGGTTAAGTTGAGCATCCTTTTAAATCTATCTATATAGATTTGCATCCCCTATAATGATACTCTTCCCAAATCATTCATGGAGGATTGTTTAGACAACTTTATCTTTACTGATTGTAGCATTGGTATGTAATTCCTTGAAATTTCACGACACTCCCACTGACCCTTTTGTACACACTAGAACTCTTACCTCATCGTATGTAACTTTGGATCATCATCTTCTATGATGCGTACCTCATCATCATCATCTATGATGAATCCATACCTCCTAGGTATCTTCGGTACTATTCCAGATTTATGATTCGATTGTGGTACAATAGGTCTATCTACAAGTTCCTTTTATTTGACTTATAGTGTTTTGTGGATCATGAACTCTTCAAGATCTATAATCCTCCCACTAGTCCCTTCAATGATAAACATCTTTATCTTAGAAAGCGCCAGATTTGCAACAAACACCTTTTGCTAAGTAGGATTATAGAACATATACCCTAAACTTACTTTAGGATGTCCCATAAATCTACACTTGTCAAATCTTGTCCCAAGCTTATCCTTTGAAACCTTTTCACATAAGTTGGACAACCCTTATCTTAACATACTTAAGATTAGGAATCCTCCTATCCATAACTTTTATGGAGTCTTGGGTAGGATTTTGAGGTTACCTTTTAAGTAGATATGCAACCATTTCTGGGCATGATCCTGAAGGATATTGGAATGTCGGTAAAATCATTTTGGACCGTACCATGTTCAACAAGGTATGATTTTTCCTTTCGAGATACATCAATCAATTATTACGTATCACGAGGTGTCCATTATGAGAAAAACCATTTGAGATGATCTAGAAACTTATTGCACAAGTATTTATTCCTTGATCTAATCAAAGAATCTTAATACTTTGCCAATTTGTTTCATTTCAAATTCTTTGAACCTTTCAAATAATTCACACTTGTATTTCAACAAATACATACATTCAACTCTTTGAATGATCATCTCCTTTTCTTATACTAGTTTATTCAATTTACAAAATAATTTTTCACGTAAATCAAGTATACAAAATCCATTAAGTAATCTTTCATTTCTATACGAAACATTATTATTATAAATAGAACAACAATTGTTCTTAGTTATAATACCAAAAAATTTATTGTCCAACAATAAAATGGAAATAATGTTTCTAACAAGAATTGGAATACAATAACAACTTATTGACTTAATAGATTTGCCCGTAGCAGCGGTCTTTAAACTATAAGTTTCTATAGCTAATGCAAAGAACCTTTGCTTCATTTTCCACACATAGGATTACTTATCTTTGTTTAACTTTCTACTTCTGCTTGGTCCCTTCATAAATCTATATTTATGATAACCAAAGTCGGTATCCAATACCTAAGTAGAACCTTGACTTAAAGAAAAATTTATTTTAAATCATGAACAAATTTGTATTTGTAACCAAAACTTCACTAAGCTTCTTTGGTTAGCCTCTGCGCAAGATGCTTCTTGTAGTTTCTTTCCAAAGTCCAGCTTATTGTAGTGGAAGCAAACTCATTTGCTATCCGTATCGCTTTTATTCTTATTATCCTTTGTTTATGCCTTTCTATTTACCTTCTTTGAATCGTTCTTCTTTTCGGAAGATCCTTTGGCCCCTACCAAGAAGACTTGGTCTTTCTTGGTTGAAAGTGACTCTCAACATTTTTCAACATGTTAAGCAAATCGGTGAGGCCGATATCTAGCTTGTTCATATGAAAATTCACAACATTTGTGAAAGGAGTCCTGGAGTGAGTGTAAGATCAAATCTTGGCTCAACTCTCCATCCATGACAAAACTCGTTGTCCTAATTGATCAATCAAATTGATAATGTTAAGGACTTTTATCCATCTTCAGAGTGTCATCTGTCATTCTAGATCGGAAGAGCTCCTTAGATATCTCGATATCTATCAGGTCCCCACTTTCCTCACCATCAACTACTTGATGTGCGGTGAATATAGTAGAAGCATCCATAGTTTCATCACCGACGAAGCTCAAGTACTCATAGATGCGAGCATGATGCATTGAGCCAATCAGCATCATCTTGCCACTTTCTAAAAGTAGCAATCTCTTCCTCGGAGGCATTATGCGCAACCATTGCGGGATAGGCGTATTAAGGACATAAGATAGCTTTTCAAATTATGACAACTATTCTCAAATTCCTTAACCAATCCGTTTAATTGATTACCCGTTAATTTAGCATCTAATATGCTTCGCAGATGATAGTAATTTTAGACATTGTAAAATTACGTAAATGAATTTATAATTAACAACATTTTAACATACATTCTTTTATTAATTACCAAAATAAATTAGGTCTTGTTTTAAATTGGTATCTCCCACTATTTTCTTCAAACTATATTACCCTCACTTATATAGTTCTAAGCAAAATCTAATTAAAGATTTTCTAGTGAGAATAAGGATTTCATTTCAAATGTATATAGCCTTGTGGTGACACAACAAACTATATATAAATAAATAGATAGACAACTTTTTGTCAATTACATCAACTATGCAACTCCTTTTTTTTGCCTCTTAGATTATTTTGATCAAGTTGTGGCACATCCGAATCAAAATTATCCAAGTTAAGTCCGACCTAGCACTCCATATATTCAAAAAGAAAAATATCATCCTTGTGGTGACACAACAAAACAATATTGTTCAATTTTCTTTATAAGCATCAAATGTGATAAATTAACATCTTAAATACTTAATACTTGCCTTGTGGTGACACAACAAACTCATATTAAATATTTAATACTCTATTAATTTTATCATGCTAGAAGGCTGACGTTCGATATTCCAAATATCTTTGAACGCTTAGGACTTAATATAAAAAATTGAGGGTTTGTTATTAATTTGTCTCATCTTGTTTAGCGCATGCACATATATATATAAAATACGCGTATATTAATGAACATGCGAAGCATGTTTGCATAATATATAATATATATAGTATAAGCATGCACATATAGAATACTATATTCTACCCGAATTGATTATGGACTTTTATTCTAGTTTGTTTCACTAGAGCCACCAAGTGAACCAAAAAGTCAAACCCTAGGGGTGCAAGAAATAATATTTAAATATAACTATTACATTTAAACTGGGCTCCATTATAAACGGGTCTTCAAGCTCCTTGCTCCTTGATCTCCAATTTTCAAAAATTAATTCTAACTATTCCTATTACAAAACTATTTAAAATAAATAGAAACCTTGATCGTGAAGGGAAAGTACATAGGAGGGAGTTAGAATTTACATTAAGAAAAATTAAAGAAGACGAGGTACGCAGACCCCATTTAATATAACCCATACATTCATGCATCCAACTAAAATAAAATCCAATCACATTGGTCAATAGTCCATAATCAATCCCATTTATTATCATACACATCACCATATGCATCAATAAATAACATTCATATCATGAATAATAAACATTCAATATATATATTGATATCATTTAATGGGCAAATTTAGTTAGTATAAAATCTAATTTTGAATCAAAATAAACTCCTTTATTTTAATCCAAATTTAAATCGAAATAAAACTATTTTATTTTAATTTATCCAATTTTGAATAAAATAAACTATTTTATTTTAATCAAAATTTTAATCAAAATAAACTCCTTTATTTTAATTAATTATGGAATCCAATTCCATATAAAAAAAAAAATTATTAAAGGAAACACTTGATTATCTTTCCTATTCACAAATAAACTCCTTTATTTTGAATAATATGAAATCTTATTTCATATCTAAATAAACTCCTTTATTTAAGGAAAGACTCGATTCTTTTTCCTATTCACAAATAAACCTTTTTATTTTGAATAATATGAAATCTAATTTCATATCAAAATAAACTCTTTTATTTAAGAAAAATAGAATCCAATTTCAACTCTAATTAGTTATCATGGAATCCAATTCCAACTCTAATTAGTTAGCATGAAATTTAATTTTAAAATTAAAATAAACTTTATATTTTAATATTAAAATAAAAATTTTATTTTAAAATTAAAATAAACTTTTATTTTAATAATAAAATTATTAAGAATATTATATATATATATATATATATATATCATATATATCATATACCGTATATAATATATATATATATATAATACCGTTAATCACATTTTATATATAAGTACAGTATATATAATAATACTTTATACACACACACACACACACACACACACACACATATATATATATATATATATATATATATATATATATATGTGTGTGTGTGTGTGTGTGTGATTACTAGATCCTACCACCTTAAAAAAAAAAAAAAAAAAAAAAAAAAACTTAGTAACTTTTTTCAAAACAGTAGTGAATCAATATATTTGATTAACTGCGAATCACGGATTCGTGAGAAAAAAAAAGCTGCATCTTTTTTTTTTATTATTATTTTAAATTTTATAAAATAAAATTATGCCCAATTAAATTATTCTAAACACATATCAATATACAAATTAAATCTGAACAATTAATAATTTGCATAAAGGTTTGGCTCTAATGCCACTGTATGGTTTGTAATATTCAAGAACACAATCAAATTGCATAAATAAGCGGAAACGTGTAAAAAATCAGAGTTTAAAATTTTATAAACCATATACCCGGATCACCCTTTATGCACAATTATTAATTAAACGAAAGAGATGAATAAGAAACATACCCTTGAAGATCCGAGCTTTCTCAAGTACAAGTTCACCTCCAATCCTTTTCGCGTTCAACTTGAATCCACCGGGTTTGGTTCCTTCCTTTGATCAACGTTAGCCACCCAAGTGTTTGGCCTCTAGAGGTGATCCACCAAGAAAGAAGAAGAATTCAAGAAGATGGCTGGTTGGCTAAACCCTAGTTTTTCTATCTCTATAAAAAAGGAGCGTACTCTCCAACCATTGGAATTATCACGTAGTCTTGATATCTGATATAAGACTCTTCTTATAAAGATATCAAGTAACCCTATTAAAATAAGGTATTATTCAATTAAACCCTTTTAATTAAAGGGGCTCCCCAATCTTATTAGGGATAATTAATTAAACTCCTTTAACTAATTTTCCTTCCTAATCCAATTAGGAATAAATGAGAGTACTTATATTAAATTAATTCCTAAACTCTTTTAGAAATTAAAATAATAATAATAATTGTAATAATATTAATAAGACTCCTCTTATTAATTTATATTTAATATTTCTAAAATATTAAATAATAATATTAAGCTATTTAATTTATTCTATCACCATAGATTAAATTAAATATACATAACATATTATTACGATTATGCCATTAACTTCTTAAATAATTATTCTTCCTTTTATGGTGTGACCCTTTAGGTTCTCCATATTAAACCTATTGTGAATAAATCAATTAGAATAATTCTAATCTTATTTAAATAAATAAATTAAATAATTAATTTATTTAAATAAATAATATTTATTCTACAATAGGGATAAGCCTCCCTAACGATCAACGACTTTCTAGATAATATAGATTTCAACATTAATCATAAAAGAACCTTTGAGTAAATAGTTACCGTCTAATTCAATCCTTCCACCATACAATGTCCCAATTAAATATAAGACATGGAATTACCATCAAGTCTTATTTTATTTAATTATATGTATTCGACTCTTAAATGCACAACTCCAAATAATGCAAATTAGAAACTCCTTTCTAATTTCATTCTCGCTTAACCCAAGGACTCTTTGGGTTGTCATTTATCGAATCACATAGGACATTTCTCTTCTTTTTATTAGAAGTGGTAGATTCTTTATTGATCATATATTATCTCCATGTACAACTTGTTATACCCAAGCATACCCTTTGATATACCCTAAGGGTCTTAAAGAATAAGTCAAAGTATAACTCATCATACACAAGATACTATGATGATCTCAAGTCCAAGGATCACTTGTACTACTATCACTACAGGAATTCCTATTGACAGGCAAGTAAAACTCCATTAGGTATTCCTTAGCGAGCCATGTTAAGTGAACTTATTCTCTAATAAGCACCTACATACTTGCTTTAGTGTCTCCACACAAATGATCATGAGATCAATCATCCTCATCCAATGAGCAAGCAACGTATGTACCAATCTATCCGGATTCATTAATCCCCAATTTAGTAAACTAATGATTGGGAACTATTTTAGTTTTAAGCTTTCTAAGAATTTAGATCTCATTAGAATGATCATCATCATTATTCTAAAAGTATTGCTTAAAACTATGGGTTTATCACATATTATAAAACAAAGATCATGTAGATAATTAAAACCTTTAATAAATTAATACTTTTTATTAATAAATGAATAAGATTGTTACAAAGTATATGCTTTATCATCAAACATGATTGACTTGTGTGCATATTACTTTCAGAGAGAAGGTATGAAACTTAAATAAGAAGATTGGATTTGGGAAAGAAAGATCACGGACACCTGAAAGAAGAAAAAGTGCACAAGCATTAGGAGTCATTCAAATAAAAATAGGGTAAAGGAAGAACGGAAAAATGTGAAATAGAAGGCCATTAGGTCGGTTCCCCTGAGGGTTGGCCAGTAGGGTTTAGTCACCTAAGGAGCTCTCCCATCTTACATTTAACTTCTCCTTACTCGTTAAATCAACTGATTGGAATAAATGCTACTTCACCGGAATATCCGAGCCAAGATCCTTGTAAAGGTGAAATGGCCCAGAATAAATTCTTTCTCCCTGTGATGTTGTCCTTTTCTTTCAGAATATCCGAGCCAAGGACCTTGTTAAGGTGAAATGGCTCGGAATAAGTTCTTCCTCCTTGCGGTGTTGTCCTTTCTTTGAGAATATCCGAGCCAAGATTCTTGTTAAGGTGAAATGGCTCGGAATAGATGCCTCCTCCTTGCGGTGTTGCTTTCTCTTTGAGAATATCTGAGCCAAGATCCTTGTTAAGGTGAAATGGCCCGGAACAGTACTTCCTCCTTGCGGTGTTGACTTTTCTTTGAGAATATTCAAATCAAGATCTTGTTAAGGTGAAATGACCCAGAAAAAAAATGTGGATATTACCTGAAAAGAGAAGTCGATGAAGCAATCACGGAGAATTAACCAAATAAAAACCAACACGACTAGAAGTACCTAATTTCATTTTTTTTATCAAATAAGTATTTGATAGTTGTTCTCTAGTATTAACGATCTCATGGAAAATATATCAACAATCATTCTGAATAAGCAAACTAAATATAACAGATTCTAAAAAAAAAATCATGCAGAACAATAATCAAAAGGCTAACTACTAATAATTAGTACTATGAATCCAAGACTATAATCGATTGACAATAAAATAATAATAATAATAATAATAATAATAATAGAAGCAAACCATGAAGAGATTCGTGTAAATACTATATAAATTATACTTTCTGTCACTCAGCTGCTTTGTTTCTCGTGTCAATTTTTTTGGTTTTTCTACCGGCTAAATATATCCGCATATAATCACACTTAACTATTTGTAACATAAACACGTGTAGCATTTGCACATTTTTTGTCTTATTTATTGTTTAGATGATTCTTGACACTATATTTTTGCTTGTTTATTGCTTATTCGTGTAATACTGTATGAATTATACCATGGTGTATATTTTTCCTATAGGACTCCCCTGTCCTCGTTTATTAATATTAACCCAAAAAGCTTATTAACTATTTCCAAGTGATCACTAATTAATAGGCTAAAAGGGAGTGGGTCTAACCTGAAAAAGAATTGTTATATATGGAGTGAAGGTCATGTTGTTATAAAAAAAATTCTTGATGAATTTATAAATTACTATTTACCATTGATAGTAATGAATTTCATTTAGGAACTGGGGGATTGAACCCGATGTGAATCAAACATGCAACCTTCTGAACAGGAGTCAGACCCATTAAATCACCTCAGAGAAATTAATAAAGCAGAATACCAACTACACGGCATGCAATTGGTAATTAGAGAGAATACCAAATAGATTAATAAGCAATTAAATTCAACTATGCAGTATGTAAATAATAATAATAATAATAATAATAATAATAATAATAATAATAAATTGAACAAATTACAGAGGATGAATGAGTCAAATGATGACCTTATATAATTCAGTGTCTATTGAATCAATGGCAGTGAGCTTCCTTCGCTTCTAAGTCTTGGATTAATTTTGATATTGTGATAATGGTGAACTTTCTTGTACATATAATATATCATCTATATTATTTTATAAATATGATATTAATCTAATTACCTGTTGCTGTTGGATGATAATTCCTTTCAAATTTCAATCACCCCGTGAATGAATACTACATATCACTGATTAAGAAAAAAAAAGATCTTATATTTTAAAAACAAAAGATTTTTGATTTTGTTTCCTATTTTAAAAAAAAAATAAATTTATTTTTCAACTTTTAGAAAATATTTTTCAAATTCCTTCCTAATTTTATTTTATAAATATATAAATAGAAATAATTTGATTTTTATTTGATTTTATTTAAAGAAAGATTTTATTTTATTTACTTAATAATATAAATATATATATATTCCCATGCGTAAACATATCTCTATATCTAACATATATCTCAGATATTATATATAAGGTGTTTTCTATTTTTTTTTCCATGCCCAAAACTAAATTTATTAAAGCTAGCATTTCTATTGCAGTGCTTTGTGATTAATTAATTAATTTGGAATGTCTTTAAATTATTTGGAAATCGCTTTGGGATCAATAAGAAATTAATTAATGATTATTTATAATATATAACACTTTCTTCCTAATTACTCCCCTTTTCGTGATGAATGATTGAAAATTTTGAAATAACCTTTCAACTTTTTATAAAATTCAAACGGTAGGTCTTTACTGGTTAATTAAGTCCTTGATACTTTACCTTCTTTTGTTGAAAAATGGCATTAGCTCAGATCTAATTTTATTCTCGATCGTGGAATATATATTCCATATAGTATATATAGTCTACTTTTAAGATTATAAGATTTATCTCTCTCTTTCTCTCTTTCTAATATATAATTTGATAAAAAATGATTTGATCAAGATTTAAAAAGATTTGACAAAAGATATCTAGATATTCAAGATATCTTTGGGAGAGCTCCCTTGGGAGTTAACTTTGTTGAGATCTTTTCGTTTTTGAGACTTGTATGATCAAATTCTTCGGATCGTTCAGAAATTTGAAACAAGACTCAAAGACTCAGTATTTTGCACGATCGTTACTCCAAAGGCGTAACTCTCGCGCAGGGGGCAAATGTGGGCCCAAGTTCAAATTAGGGTTCACTTGACCTAATCGAATTAAATGCACAAATCAAGCTTCACATTATGATTAAATGAAAAGACGAAAGAGCCGAAAATAAAGAAGCAAGACCTGAGAGAATCTTCCACGTGTTCCAAGGCAGAAGACACGTGGAGGCGACTCATTTTGAGAATTGATTGAGGGATTGGATTGGTGGCTAGAAGGCCAGGACGATCTGGGCAGTACTCTGATGACTAAGGGTAAATATGGAATTTTCCCGAAGTCATGTGCCTATCACATGACCACTCTTCAGAAAATCCTATAAATATCCCTTCCACTCTATTGGAAAAGGGGACTTCTCTTTAGACTCAGGACTTGGACCTTTTGGAAGACTTAGAGATTCTCTCTCAACCCAAAGACTCAAGAAGGCTCTCTGAATCCTTGCTACCCTAACAAGGTTCTTGGATTCTAAGAGTTCTGCCACGTGTCGTTGAAGTAATCGCTCACCTGTTCTTCTCCCCTCTTCAATCAATCAATTCTGTACTTTTCGTGAATTTCTCTCCTCCTTAGCCAACACGAAATCCTAACCCTAGCAAGGTACGATTTCCTTGCCCACAATATTAATGTCAGCTCATCTGTCAATCACGTCGAGTCTGCACTCAGTTAAAAGTTATCCTCTATTTTTTTTTATCTAAACATGTAGCTTGTATGCCAGAAAAGCAATGGAAAGCTAAAGCTCTTCTCAACTAATAGAACCTACTTATATAAAAAGGGGAGCGGGTCAAATTCGTTTAAATTAATCCATATTTAGTGGCGAGCAATTTAGTTTCTCATTTCAAAATCCAATGATATTTTAAACATTTCTTAATCGATCCGCCCTCGAGTGCAAGAAATAGTTTGAGGCAGAATCATAAAGTAGTTGGAATAACTGAGAAAAAGATGTCAGCCTACTTATTAAGAGTTTCTATTGTCTCACCCGATAAGAACTACTTCTGTGACTTTTTTGACGGGTTCGTTCAAGAGGGACCAACGAGAGTTCTTAGTTTGACCAACCCAATAGATTACATTAATCGATTTAGCTAGTGGGTGTGGTTCTATAGTTCTTGTTAACGCCAAGTTTCGTCGGCTCGTCCAATCACAGAATCCACGCGCTAGAACTTGCACAATAACAGATCACACAGAAGCTTGAAGGCTTTGTGCCCCCGGGGGATAGCTCCGGTGTGAGAATAAGTACATCCCGTTTACAAGGTTTAACAATGGAGGCTAAGTGTTTAGTGCTCAAAAGTAGGTCTTACCTCATAATTGTACCCTAGGCCTTGTATTTATAGTGCCTCATCACCTTAGAATCCTTCTCCGAGTCGGATTAGGACTCCTAAATTATGGCAGTTACCATAATTTTGGTCTAACACAATCTCCTTAAAAGGTGGACGTGGAATCCAATCCAATCACTACCATTGGAGTTACCTTATTCAAATACGACTGGGACTTTAGACTCCGCACGCAGGACAGGCCCAATCCAACCGAATTCACCGCACAGTTCGGGCTTCGGCCCAGAAGACTAGAAGGCCCGACCCCGAACACCTCCTTCCAGAATAGGGTTCCGGCCCAAAGGACTCGGATACTCGAACCCGAACACCATATCTAAAGTAAGACTCCGGTCCAGAGGACTCAGATGTCCGAACCCCTTTAACTCCCTTGAGGGCCTCGGCCCGATGGACTTTTCACCCCCTTCTAACATAAGGCTTTCGGCCCTCTTGCAGGTCACCAAAATGCTCCCAAACATTGCCTCCAGTCTCTTGTTATAATACATTTATAATTAGAGACTTGAAAGGTCAGGAATTCGAAGAGTCACGACAGCTAATGATGAGTTGCTTGGGAAATCTCAACGGTCTATCCTCGTTTCTTGAAATGTTGCATGTCTTTCCACGCTTGGGCCCACTCAATGCATTTAATAGCCGCCCTTGGGTTTTGCGCCTACGTGCCTATAAAAACCCCCTTTCGTCTATCACTGTCACTTTTCCCAGCCTTCTTCCTCTCCAAATCTCTGCTAAAACTTTCCGGCAAAGGTGATTTCCGGCGAACAGTCGTTTCATTCAAACTCCCTCTCATTCGTACTTTTCTGGTTAGTTTCATCGCATTTCTAGGTTCCTTTTTCTCATTTTAGCCTTTAAAACTCTACATTTCTACCTCCCTCATTTCAAATGGCAGATTCAAACATAGCCCCTACTACCGAGTCAGTTCCGCCTCTTGTCACCACCGGCGATCTGATTCCGGTTGATTTGCCCGTGGCTTCCACCGATAACCCTTCATCCTCAGTCATTCCTACCCCCATTAGTGCCGAGGCCAAAATCCACAATGCCTACCACTCCGAAGTGGAGTTTTCCCATATCAACACCACATCCATTATCACCCCTTCTCAAATCTCCGATGTGACGCCCCCAAAATAGGTATACATCACCCATTCTGAGTTGTCAATACATGGTACAGAAACAACTACAACTTTATTATTACAACAGTAAAACTGTGAGTTTGAATACAAATATTATCTTCTAGACAATATCTATACTCAAATAAATCCTCATCACATTTATTGATACATTATTTTACAAAAATGGTGAGGACTACTAAACAACTCTCTCTAGAACCTTCATTCCATACCCCGACTCGTACTCGCTATATTCTCGCCTCCTGAGAAGAAAAATGGAACAAAAAGGAAAAGGGTGAGCTCAACTAGCCCAATAAAGAATATTATGACTAAGATAATATACAACAAATTATCGTTAGTCTTCAACAGGAAGAATCTAATAGAATACAATAGACAATAAATTTTAAATCAATATTCACAAATGAAATAATAATTCATTAGAAGAGTTAAGTAGAGAATGCAAACTACTATCTTCTATGTATGAATTTAAAAGTTCATCGCTCTATCTTTTATCCCCCAGAAACATCAATCAATATATATCCGAATCAAATATTCATCTTTGCACTACACGCCAAAGATATTCATCATTGGTCATGTTCATCTAAACACTGCTCATCTTTGCACTACGGGCCAAAGATATTCATCGAAATCATTCATCTTTTGCACTACTACAGCCAAAGATACTCAATAATATCATAATTTAAGATCGAGGATGATGAAACATATTTTTAAAGAAACGAATCCAAAGAAAACAAAATGACAAGGATTAAGGATTAAGGATTCGTATTTGTTTTATCCATGTCCAAAAATACCTCAAAAATAATCACAATGGTGTAAAATTCAAGAATGATCAAAATATGGATACAATCAAAGCTAGTATCCGCATTAGATATTTTGGACTTAAAAGAAAATTTTTTCATTTTTCGATGAATAAAGTGCCGTATTCGTGAATAAGTGTCAGATACGTGAATAAAGTCAGATACGTGAATAAGAACTCGACACCAAAAGTTCCAAATTTGATAAAAACTTCAGATCAATATTTCAACATAATGATATTGAAGAAATAATATCATTACTAAAAAAAAAATAATATCCTTACCTCGAAAGATCAAGATTTCTAAATTTGAAACACCTGGATATAGGCTATGACTTGAACTTGCACCAGATAGCAATACTCAAAGTATACTCAAAATACTCACAAGAATACGCTTCGATAATATAGAGAGAAAAAACTTCGCTTTACGTGTGATTTTCAATTCTAACCTAAGCACCTATTTATAGAAAATTGCTTAGAACACCAAAGCGTAAAATTTAATAAAATATTAATAAATTTATATAAATCATACGCAAAACTTGGAAATTCGATTTCAAAGATATTTTGCAACACATGTGCCCACCAACCAACCACAAAAACGTTTTTGTTATTTTAAACAATTAAAACTTCCAAAATCAATTATTTCTAACTCCTAACTTCAATAATTCACAATAAATAGTCCTTTTTGTCGTAAAATTCAAAACACGCGATTTTTATAGGAAATTCAATTCTCTACAACTTTGCGAAGAAAGTTTTTCCAAATTTCAAATAAAATTGACCAAAATCCAAAACCAAGCGATTTTACAGTATAATCAAATTTCATCAAGAAATAGGGTCCACCAACATGTTTAACATGTTTTAAACATTTATTGCAACAAAAATACTCTTCCTCCTCAGATACTCATATATCTCACATTCGTTGTAAAAATATCATCATTATTATATTATTAAAAATATAATAATATACTTAAATGAATTATTTTATCGTAAAAGATAAAATTTTAATTTTCAACAATTGTCACATTAAAAATTTTCTCCATCTATATCCACATAAAATCAATATTTTTCTCATCATATGAATCAATAATTAATTATTCACAAATAATATTACGAATCACAATATCGACAACCAATCGCCCCAAGGAAAGAGGGGACTTTCCAATAAGAATTTCTCCTTATCATGCGCAGCAATTAGGTGACCAAACCTCTCCTTAGATGTAACTTTCTAGACATTGCCAATAATGTTATCTAATAATATTATTCAGATAATATGAATTATTGCTTCGATAATGAAAAATATTGTGTAATGACAATTATCAAAACAACAACAATATAAAATATCAACGCAACAATTATTAAATCAATAAAATATCAATAAGAATTATCAGTAACCATTATTGAGTAGTGCCTTCTTACGTAAGAATCAATAATTGGTGCAATATCGTGCTATCTTGTGTTTTAACCACCGAGTATTTTAACAAGATTAATCTGGTAAATAACTACGCCATTTATTTTTAAATAACTTATATTTGTCGCTTTCTTCATCCAATCGCTTTCCATTATGGGGCCACACATGGTCATACGCGCTTCATACTTTAATATTCCCACAAAGCATTTAATATTCCACGACCAAACGAATATTCCCCGACAACAATGAATATTTTATAACCACTTGCTTATTTTGAAATATTTACATATTTTACCCATAACTATCCACATTAATCAAATCAACCCTTACTATTTCAAAATAATAAATAGAGAAAATTAAATTTCATTAATAATAAGTTGGGGTCTTACAACCTCCCTCCTTATGAAATTTCGCCCTCGAAATCGACGACGACGTACTGGTGTTTCTCAAAGGTGAGGATACCTCGCTTTCATTTCCGCTTCCAATTCCCATGTCATTTCCTCTATAAAGCATGATTCCTCCACGTAACTTTAACTTGTGGTATGACCTTTCATGCGTAGGACATGCTCCTTCCTATCCAAGATCTTGACAGTACCTCCTCATACGTTAAGTCTTCTGGGCTATCTCGTCCTGGTTCTAACTCTATAACGTGGTTCGGTCTTTCACATATTTACGAAGTACGATATGTGAAACACATTATGAACACGAGACATACTCGAGGTAACGCGAAGTCTATAGGCTACATTTCCTACTTCGGTCAAGAATTTGAAATGGACCAATAAATCGTGGATTGAGCTTTCCTCTCTTCCCAAATCTTGTAACTCCCTTCCATGGAGCAACTCGCAACAATACATGATCCCCTATACTAAATTCCACGTCCTTTCGATGAAGATCCGCATAACTCTTTTGTCGATCTTGTGCCGCTTTGTATACGCTTGTCAATCATTTGGATCTTTTCTAGTAGTCATACGTATTAACTCGGGTCCCAACAAAGGTTGCTTCACCCACCTCGTCCCAACATACCGGAGAGCGACACTTTCGTCCCATATAATGCTTCAAATGGAGCCACACCTATACTTGCTGCTCGATAACTGTTGTTGTAGGAGAATTCCACCAATGGTAAATACTTATCCCAACCGCCTTTGAAGTCTAGGACAAATAGTCTTAATAGATCTTCAAGAGTTTGAATAGTCCTCTCTCGATTGTTCGTCTGCTTTGGGGATGGTATGCGTCAACTAAATCGAACTGCGCTCCATAGCTTTTTGCAAGCTAACCCAAAATCTTGAAGTGAATCTTGGGTCACGATCCGAAACTATGGATACAGTGCATGCCATGCAACCTCACAATCTCATTCACGTACATACTAGCAAGACGCTCAAGGGAATAAGTCTCCGATCGGCAAGAAATGAGCGGACTTGGTTAATCTATCAACAATAACCCAAATAGCATTGATGCCTTGAGAAACCGTGAGAAGACCCGTAACGAAAATCCATGGTAATGTGTTCCCACTTCCATTTCGGAATCTCAAGTGGTTGCAACGGACCCTTAGGTACTAGATGTTCCGCCTTTACACGCTGACAAGTTAAACACATCGAGATAAACTTTGCAATCTCTCTCTTCATATTGTTCCACCAAAATGTATGTCAAGATCACGATACATTTTAGTACTTCCAGATGGATTGCAAATGGTGTATTGTGCTCCATCATAATCTTGTACTTCAAATCGAGTCGTTAGGGACACAAAGTCTAGAGTGGACTCAAGTATTCCTTCTTCATCAATTCTCGCCCTAATAGCTCCTTCTTGTACTTTCTTCTTCATACGCATCACCCGGCCTGGATGGCTTGAGCAATCTTAACTTTTCTATTAAAGTTGGCTCTACGCGTATACTTGACATCATCGCACTCATTCCCTCATATGATCTTCTCTCTCAACGCCGCCTACCACGCTCGCTTTACCAGGGATGGTATCAATAGTGTGGTCGTAGTCTTTCAATAGCTCGAGCCAACGTCATTGTCGCATGTTGAGTTCTTTTTTAGTGAAGAAATATTTAAGGCTTTTATGGTCCGAATATATTTCCACTTTCTCCCATATAGATAGTGCCTCCATATCTTTAGCGCTGAAAACGATCGCCGCTAACTCTAGATCATGAGTAGGATAATTCCTCTCATACTCTTTAAGTTGTCGCGAGGCATAGGCTATGACTTTCCCACGCTGCATGAGAACACATCCTAACCCTTTGCTCAAGCATCGTCAGAGATAACAAATCCATCCGAACCAGATGGTATTGTTAGAACAGTGCCAAAATAAGTCTCCTCTTAAGCTCTTGGAAACTCTTCTCGCATTCTTCGCCCAAACGAATTTTGTATCCTTCCGAGTTAGGTTGGGTTAATGGAGTAGCGATTCGAGAAAACCCTTCCACGAATCTCCGATAATAACCAAATAAGCCCAAAAGCTAACGTGATTTCACCACCGACTTCGCTTGCTTCTAACTTTATTGCTTTCAATCTTCGCGGGTCCACGGATACTCCATGTTTTGACACCACGCGCCCAAGAAATGCTACTTCCTCGCCGTAACTCGCATTTCTTCAATTTGGCATATAGTTTGTTTTCACGAAGCCTTTGAGTACCAAATTTCAAATGGTGCTCATGATCTTCACGACTTTTGAAATATATGAGGATGTCATCAATAAAGACAACAACAAACCGATCCAAATATTCCTTGAATACTCGGCTCATCATATCCATGAAAGCCGCAGGAGCATTAGTTAGTCCGAAAGACATGACTAAGAATTCATAATGCCCATACCGAAGTTCTCAAGGCGCCTTTGAATATCCTCGCCTAATCTTCACCGATGATATCCGTAACTAAGATCGATTTTGAAAAGAATTGTGCCCTTGCAATCGGTCAAACAAGTCATCAATACAAGGTAGAGGATACCTATTCTCGATGGTGACATGGTTCAATTCCCGATAGTCAATACAAAGTCGTGATACTCCCGCCTTTTCTTCTTTACGAATAAAACAGAGCACCCCAAGGAGATGTACTAGATTTAATGAAATCGATGTCCAACAATTCCTCAGTAGTTGGACCTTTAACTCCTCAAGTTCAATAGAGCCATTCGATATGGGGTTTTAGAAATGGGCTTTGTACCAAAGTTCAAGATCAATAAAGACTTCAACTTCACGCTCGGGAGTAGACCGAAGTTCTTCGTGAAATACGTCAGAAAGTCAATAACAACAGAATATTATTCAAATTTGACGTGTCTTTATTCAAATCCATAACATGGGCTAAGAAACCTTGACATCCGCTTTTCAATAAACGAATAGCTTTATGATTAGATATGACAAAGGATTAATTTTAATGGTTTAGTTGTTTGAATTGCATAACAAAGTTGGTTAGAATATGAAAACTAAAACCTTACAAAAATAATCAATTTTGGCATGATGAGTAGTTAACCAATCAATCCCTAAAATCACATCAAAAGCAAGTATCTTTAAAGAGATAAGGTCAACAAGTAAGGTGATGGTGCCAACTTGAATCAAACAAGATTTATAAATAGTGGATGTGATGAAAGTTTCTCCTAACGGAGTTTCCACAGATAGGTCAAAGTCTAATTTCTCCAGAGTCAAGTTTAAACGCTGAGCACACGCAGAGAGATAAATGAATGGGTAGCACCAAGATTAAGTAAGGTATAAACTTCGCAAGAATTTATAAATAGCTTACCCATGATCACCTCGCTTGGGTTCCTCGATTTTGACCAAATCCACAACAAACGCTTCTTCCCGTAATCGCTGACTTTGACTTTTCCGGGATGTCTTTTGAGTCACCGTCCCTCACTAAACTAGGTTTCGCCATCAGTATAATCTCGAGCGATATGTCCTTCCTTTCCACAATTATAGCATACCTTGAACTGCTAGGGATGCTTGACCGATATGTCCTCTTTTCCCACATTTATAGCATACGACCGGTGGTGGTCGCTCTCCTCCTTAGAACCAGCTTGTTACCAAGATTGTCGCCTTCACATGGTCGTTGTTAAATCTCCTCTTTTAAAATCTCCTCCCGACTCGCTTCTTCTATTTTCATGGCCATGATTACCACCAGTAGTGGTTACCATTTTGTCCCGTCTCGCTTTTCTCCATCCGGTTATCATTATTCATTGACTTTCTATCTCCGGTACGATCCTCAAGTTATAGTCCCGGTTGAACATACTCAAGTTATCTCGCCTAACAATTGAGCCTCATTAACAACATCCGAATAGAGAGAAAATTTATGAGAAATGAGATATTGTCGATGCCAAAGTTTCAAACTCGTAAACATCCGCGCATACGCTCCTCATTCTCCACCAAATGAGGTGCAAACCGGATAACTCGCAAACTTTGCCTCGCATCGAGACACCGCCATGTTGTTTTGTTCTAATCGATGAACTCCACTTCCTTCATATGATTTAACACTTTCGTGAAAGTATTTGTCATTAAATAGTTTTTAAACGCTCCCAAGACATGCCGAAAAATACCGATGGGTACGCTTCACGACTCCCACCAAAGAGTCCGCCCGCCACGGAACATAAAGGTGGCGAATGGAACCTTCGTTCTCCGCGCATCCCAAGACATCGAATATCTTGGTAATTTGTTTGACCCATGTTTCCGCCATGATCGGATCCGCTTTCCCTTAAATTCGTGGTCCCAACTCTTTGAATCGCTTGGCTGTGATAACCCGTGAATTGCTATCATTTCTCCTCAGATTTTGAACACGAAGTCTCCCTCGTCTGATTTTTGCATGAATCGCAAAAAGCTTCTAAACATCCCTCGCTCATCATCTCGCTTTCAATGGTGTTGTTCACAGAGGAACATTGCCACTGCAGCACGCTCTCCTCGTTGGTGAGTACAAAGCGCCTCTACACCTCATTTCCATTGTTAATATTCTCAAATGACATTCTCAAATACCATCATAAAACAAGGGTTAATTAAGGAAATCAATATATCACATAATATCCCTATATACCGACCAACTAACAAATAAGCTTAGGTAGGACACACTAGCGAAGGATTTACTCGCCTCTCCTCCTAGTTCTATTCCCCGATCTCCGCCAGAGATCATATCCCTAAGCTCGATACCAACCGTGACGCCCCCAAAATAGGTATACATCACCCATTCTGAGTTGTCAATACATGGTACGTAAACAACTACAACTTTATTATTACAACAAGAAATCGTGAGTTTGAATACAAATATTATCTTCTAGACAATATCTATACTCAAATAAATCCTCATCACATTTATTGATACATTATTTTACAAAATGGTGAGGACTACTAAACAACTCTCTCTAGAACCTTCATTCCATACCCAACTGCACTCGCTTATATTCTCGCCTCCCGAGAAGAAAAATGGAACAAAAGGAAAAGGGTGAGCTCAACTAGCCCAAAGAAAGAATATTATGACTAAGATAATATACAACAAATTATCGTTAGTCTTCAATAGGGAAGAATCTAATAGAATACAATAGATAACAAATTTTAAATCAATATTTGCAATGAAAATAATAATTCATTAGAAGAGTTAAGTAGAGAATGCAAACTACTATCTTCTATGTATGAATTTAAAAGTTCATCGCCTATCTTTTATCCCTCAGTAACATCAATCAATATATATCTCGAATCAAATATTCATCTTTGCACTATAAAATAAAGATATTCATCACCGGTCATGTTCATCTAAACACCGCTCATCTTTGCACTACGCGCCAAAGATATTCATCGAAATCATTCATCTTTGCACTACAGCCAAAGATATTCAATAATATCATCATTTAAGATCGAGGATGATGAAACATATTTTTAAAGAAACGAATCCAAAGGAAACAAAACGACAAGGATTAAGGATTAATGATTCGTACTTTGTTTTATCCATGTCCAAAAATACCTCAAAAATAATCACAAGTGGTGTAAAATTCAAGAATGATCAAAATATGGATACAATCAAAGCTAGTATCCGTAATAGATATTTTGACTTAAAAGAAAATTTTTCATTTTTCAATGAATAGTGCCGTATTCGTGAATAAGGTCAGATATGTGAATAAAGGTCGATACGTGAATAAGAATCTGACACACAAAAGTTCTAAATTTGATAAAACTTCAGATCAATATTTCAACATAATGATATTGAAGAAATAATATCATTACGAAAAAAAATAATATCCCTTACCTCGAAAGATCAAGATTCTAAATAAAACACCTGATATATAGGCTATGACTTGAACTTGCAGATCGATATAGCAATACTCAAAGTATACTCAAAATACTCACAAGAATACGCTCGATAATATAGAGAGAGAAAACTTCAGCTTACAGTGTGATTTTCAATTCTAACCTAAGCACCCTATTTATAGAAATCGCTTAGAACACTAAAGCGTAAAATTTAATTAAATATTAATAAATTTATATAAATCATACGCAAAACTTGGAAATTTTGATTTCAAAGATATTTTGCAACACATGTGCCCACCAACATACCACAAAAAACGTTTTTGTTATTTTAAACAATTAAAACTTCCAAAATCAATTATTTTAACTCCGTAACTTCAATAATTCACAATAAATAGCCCTTTTGTCGTAAAATTCAAAACTCACGTCTTTTTATAGGAAATTCAATTCTCTACAACTTTGCGGAAGAAAGTTTTTCCAAATTCAAACAAAATTTGACCAAATCCACAAACCAAGCGATTTTACAAAGCTATAATCAAATTTCAAATAAGAAATAGGGTCCACCAACATGTTTAACATGTTTTAAACATTTATTGCAACAAAAATACTCTTCCTCCTCAGATACTCATATATCTCACATTCGTTGTAAAAATATCACCATTATTATATTATTAAAATATAATAATATACTTAAATGAATTATTTTATCGTAAAAAGATAAAATTTTAATTTTCAACAATTGTCACATTAAAATTTTCTCCATCTATATCCACATAAAATCAATATTTTTCTCATCATATGAATCAATAATTAATTATTCACAAATAATATTACGAATCACAATATCGACAACTAGCAGCTTCCTAAGAAAGAGGGGCTTTCCAATAAGAATTTCTCCATCTTGCGCCGCAATTAGGTGACCAAACCTCTCCTTAGATGTAACTTTCTAGACATTGCCAATAATGTTATCTAATAATATTATTCATATAATATGAATTATGCTTCGATAATGAAAAATACCGTAATAACAATTATCAAACAACAAAGAATATAAAATATCAACGCAAAGAATTATTAAATCAATAAAATAATCGAATAAGAATTATCGTAACCATTATCGAAAGTAGTGTCTTCACGTAAGAATCAATAATTGGTGCAATACCGCAAATCTTCTTGTGTTTTAACCACCGAGTATTTTAACAAGATAATCTGTAATAACTACGTCATTATTTTTAAACAACTTATATTTGTCATTTTCTTCATCCAATCGCTTTCACATGGGGCCCACATCAAGCGCCTTCATACGAATATTCCCCGACAAGATTTAATATTCCATGACATCAAATGAATATTCCCGACAACAATGAATATTTTATAACCACTTACTTATTTTGAAATATTTATGTATTTTACCCATAACTATCCACATTAATCAAATCAACCCTTACTATTTCAAAATAATAAATAGAGAAAATTAAATTTCATTAATAATAAGTTGGGGTCTTACATCCGACATCCGAACCCTTTTCAACATCCCCAAAGAATACAAGCTTCGGGTACCCAAATCCAGAGAGAAGATGTTCTGGAGACCCGAAGGTGAATGGGTTGCTGTTGATCGATTTCGTAATCAATGAATACGTGCAAGTATACACGGTCAACAAGTAATAAAGTGAAAGTAGAGTATCGTTCCCACGAGAAATTATTTAATCAAAATTACCAAATACTAACTCTTAACCAAATCAATTTTATTTAAACAACCAATAATTGTGATTTCTAGATTTAAGAAAACTAAATTAAACAAAATAAAAAGATTATTCTAAAAGAAAGCAAATAAACAACTAAGAATTGATGGAATTCGGAAAATAAAATTAAGACTCCAATATCTCCAATTATGAATTATAAATCAATTATTCAACTATTCCAATTATTATGTCTACTGAATTGTTAATAGAAATTCTCAAATGCCAAAAGCCCTTTCTCAAGTGATCATTTGCCTTCTATTTAATCCAAGTTAATTTTGCTATATCCCTATGCAAAATAATTGAATTAAACTCACTACAATCCTAATTCCTTATGTGTTACATGCGCAAAATAGATATTCTCATTCTATTCACAAACCTAATTATTCACCGCATAAAATAACTAAGTCACATGTCACCATGCCAGCTTCTAAACCTAGAATTCCTTTCCCAATTCCTTCTAGAGTAACAAGGTAATTAATCGATCGATAATTAATCAATAAGCATAAGGCAAGATAAACAACTCACTTTGACACAAATAATTGGAATAAATTAAATAACTAATTTATAGCCATAAAAGGTTCAATTGAAATCTTAATAAAAGAGTTAGTTCATAATTAATGAATTAAAACCAAGAATCCACAACTGAATAGACATTAAAAGATAAAAGTATGATAAGAGAAGAGAATAGAATCTGTTGTCAACAAATCTGATGCTCCCCTCTTGCTCTTGCTCTTGATCTTCAATGTTCTTCAATTTGCTTCAATCTCCAATGGCTAATTAAGAACTAGGGTTTAGATTCTAATCTAATGGAGTGTTTAATCTAGCCTAATCTATGTATTCTCCCTTTATTTTATGCCTTACATCATGTATTTATAGGTTACAAGTCCAATTTTTAGCTTAGGAACAAACCCAATCCAATTTGGAGTCAAAAAGGTGTCAAAATTCGCCCAAAAACGCGTCCAGGCCATCACCAAGCCCTTCCCCAACGCCCCAACGCTGGGCTTGACGCTGCAACCCTGCCCCCCAGCACCCCGGCGCTGGGCATAAGCCTATTTTGGGCGCCCCGACGCTGGAACATGTTCTGACATTTTCTGCTCCGACGTCCTTTGGGAAAATGGCCATAACTTCTTCGTCCGAACTTTGATTTTGATGATTCAAGATATTACGGAAAGAGGAGAAGTAGATCTACAACTTTCATTGTTTGAGGTTTTCGAAATAAGGTACGGAGAAATACTCAAATTGGCTCTGAAGTGACTGTTGTGTAAATAGCAAGCCGAAAATGCGAATCTAGCCACCTCAAACGTCGATCCAAGTAACTTTTGTCCCAATTCCTACAAAACAATATAAAACATGCATGAATAGATATAAACACATAAAAACTATTCTAAAAGACTTGAGAACAATAATAAATTAAGCCCGAATGTATCCAATTCATGGGTTGTCGTTCCTCTGTACCTGCTGAAGTATGGGGTTCGATTTCCCCTCCATGAATTCATCTTTCCTTCCTCTACTTCATCGGAGTCGGGTTCGCACAGCTTGTGCCGAACTCTTATATTCACCTGATTTCTTTCATCGCCCTCTGCCAAAAAATGAGGATCACTCCTGGTCTCGATTTCTTTTTCACCTTGTTCACCGTTGGTCGGTCGAAAGAACCCAGCCTTCTGCAGTTAAATAAATAGGCCAACCGAATCGTCCCCATCAAACCCCCTACGAGTAACAAAGGTTGGCATCCACAATGGATCTTTGTGAAAGGGACCAATCTCACCCTCCTCCCGAACTGGGCCCACCCCAAAGATCCTATTGCTAAAGTGTCCAAATTCCCGAAGGACCGGGCTGGTGCCTTCAAAGAGTTCTACAAGAAGTGGAGCCAGACCGAATGGAGTCTACAGGTTTTGTCCAATGAAAGCTGGCTATACAAGCACGGGCGTAAGTTTCTAACTCCCGACATGTCCTTAGTTTTTATAATTTTCTTCTTGTCTTTCTCTAACAGCTCTACCTTGACCACATCTCCTTTATGCAGTGACAATTTTCAAGCACAAAGGGGCCACTGAATCCTTAGCCCCATTTCCTATCACCATCGAGCCAATCCGTCTTCCGATCACCGATGAGATGGCCGAGGAAGAGACCATCCCGATAGCGGAACTTTCAACTGGTTCTGCCTTGGGCCCCTCCACCGAGCCCACCACCAAGAATGCTCTAAAAATGAGTCGTGCCGAGAAAATGGCTCTGTTAAGGAAGGAGAAGAAGCCTTCCAAACCATCCACAAAGGTCTCTGCTAAGGCCACCTCGGCAGTTGTGCAAAAGCCGGTTCCCCCTCCCCCTACTCAAATGGAGGTGATCGAGGACTCGGAAGAAACCGAAGAGGTTCCTCTCGATCCCCGACCAAAGAAGCAACTGACAACTGAAATTCCTGAGCAGCCAAATGCTGAGCAGCCCGTTGTGGAGGCCTAACCCCTCCCTACTCCAACTCCTACTTCGCAACCGAGTTTTTCTCAAAGGACGCCAAACACTTGTTGGCCGAAGAGCCCTTCGGAGGTGTTTCCCTTCAACTTATTCGATCAATTCAAAATGTCGAATGATGACAAACGGTTTAAGGGATTCTCTTCTGAAGAGTATCTACTGGCTTACGTTCGAGCTCAGTGTCAGGTAATTCTGCAGACCAACACCATTCTTGCTCGGGCCATCCCTCCTCTCGCCTGAACCACTAAAAAGGAGGTTCAGCTGAGATCAGATGTGCTACTGCTCGAAGCTTAGGTTTGGGGCCTGAACTCGGACCTGAAGAAGGAACGAGATCTCCATGCTGAGACCCGGAATAAGGTAACCCAGGCTTAATGCCAGGCCAATGAACTCAAGGAACAATACTCTCTACTTCAGCATAAGTTCGTTGGCCTCGAAGGCCATGCTAAGAAGCTGCTCGAGGAGAAGAACAGATGGCCGTCGAAGTCAAAGAGCGGGAGCAGGCTATCAAATCCCTTGGGGAGAAGTTTTCCGAAGTGCACGAGAAAATGAGATATCTGATTCGAGAAAACAATTCCCTAAAGGAAGATCAAGCTAAAGCCAAGCAGTGGATAATAGCCGAATATAAAGAGTCCGATGCCCTGAACGAGAAAGTCATGACCCAATTTGGTGAAGGGTACGAGACTTATCGAGAAAAGGCTAGGGCTAAGCTGATGGCCACTAGGCTCGATGCCTCGCTCTTCGACTCGTCGGATGAAGAGTCCGAGGCTCGGGATGATCCTCCTCCGGAGTATCTTCTTTTAGGACTTGTAATTTTGTAACTTTCATTTTCCTTCTTTATTTGTACTTTGCCCGAATCTTATACGATCAGGGTCTGTAAAAATTCGAAGATATAAATGAAGTACGATGATTTTGTTTATAAATCTTTACGATCAGTTATACTCATGACTTATCTCGATCAGTTGTGTCTTTTCGAACCTTCTGATCGAATTGTGCCCGAAGTTTGTCTGATTCCAGAACTGCAGTCTCTATCAGTTATACCCGCGACTTTTACCGATCAGTTATGTCATCTTCACCTTTCAGATCGGTTTAAGCCTGATGTTTATCTAATTGGACACCGAAAAACGTATGAATATAGATGAAGTTAAACATCTCCAAAGAAAACTTTAATTTATTTCATTTAAAATTGAAACGGTTACATGGATAAAGAAAAGAATGACATAACTATTACTGGTAAAATTTTCTAAGTCTTCCAGCATGCCATGTATTCTTTACTTCCGAACCATCCATTGCTCGAAGCTGGTATGTACTTGGCTTCGGCACCTCTATTACTTCGTATGGTACCTCCCAGTTAGGCATCAGTTTGCCGGTGTTTTGGGGGGTTGATGCCTCCGACTCCCAGAGGACCAAATCACCCACTTCAAGCCTCCTCTATTTCACCTTCTGATTATAGTGTCGGGCTGTTCTCTGCTAGTAGATAGCCAACCTCATCATAGTTGAGTCCCGAACTTCTTCTAGCAAATCCAAATTTGTTTTCAAACCTTCATCATTGTATAGTTCTTTGTACTGACTGACTCGAAGAGTGGGGGATCCGATCTCAACTAGAATGAGTGCATCAGTCTCGTATGCCAATCGGAACTGAGAGTCCCCAGTTCATAATTTAATTATATGTATTTTATTTTATTTTGATAATTAGATCGGATTGAGGGAGTCTAGCGGGTGACATTTGGATTTGGTGAATTATTTTGGTGCTATTTTAAGGAATGGATTCCGTACTTTTTCAGCGATATTCCTTTAAATTTAATTCGTTCGTTTTGTACTCGTTTAGAAATTTGGTATTGCCTCTCGGGATTATTCCTTGTTGTCAAAATTATTGAGATAGTTTCGTTTTGGCTTTGATATTTGAATTCGTATTTGTACTCTTTGAACTAGTTAATCGTGTCAATATGTGTTAGAGACTTTATTCGTTTGTACCATTGTTCGTATATTTTCGTTCACACTCGGAGTTGTTTTGATCATTGATATCTTTTAATAATTGGGTATGTTTGTATTTGATAATTCAATTTCATTTGAATATGGTCATGTAAGCCTTGTGATTTGAACCCCTTTTGGCTTACATTTTATAGTTTGATCCTTAGGGTATACTTGAGCTAACCACCTATGGGGGTACCACATGCATGTCCTCTTGACACAAGGGCATGACACCTTCCGTGGCGGTGTGATTAGTCCACGACGTATCCTTTTGTATGCTCTGGGTATGAGCTTTGGCCATTTGATATATTTGTTTAGGATACGTATGGGTCGACCAACTATTTGATTTAACTCGATTTGTTTGGCGAATTAGTGACGTATGTGTCGTGCGTACTATCCGATTTGATTAGTATACATCATGGTACCGATGCATTTTGTTAGCCTTTGGCTATTTGTGTTTGAGCTCAGTATGAAATTGTTATCTTACAACCATTTGACTCAGCCTTATTTGTTTGGGATTCTTTTGGCTATAATCATTCAATAGACAGTGTTAGTCATTTGTAAATGGACTCTCAAATTTTGATATATTCGTAATTCGTTTGTAATTCACATGTGTTCATTCATTCAACTCTTTTAGATTCATTACTTGTTGTGCTATATTTATTCATCTTCATATCCGTACTGGGCATTTGGCTCACGCTGTGTTCTTTTTCTGGCAGGTAATCAGGGGTGATCAGGATTTGTGGGATGAGAGCTACCTTTGATCCAAATGAGTAGATTAGCTTTGAGATTATTATTAGACTTGGATTTTGTAATTGGATGTTTTGGGGCCTATTTTGGCATTTATTTCTTATTAGTAGAGACTATGTAAACGTGGAGTTCCTTCTATTTAAATAGTAGTGTGTGACATTTGGTATTAAATTTATTGAAGATATTTTGAGTTTTATTGGAGGTTTGTATTTATTATGTTTGTGCGTGACATCCCTTTTTCCTTTTGGGAATACCACAAAACATTGAGTAGCTCTTCGGGCCACCGACCCTTTAATTCATCCAACCTTCTTTTATCCCGTTGAGCAGGGTTCGGTTGGTCACTTCTACTTGACCATTCTATTGAGGATGAGCGACTAAAGTCTTACGGAGCTGAATTCCCAACTCTTTTAGAAAGCCTTCGAACTTTGACCCCACAAACTGTCTGCCATTACCAGAGACCACTGCCATCGGAATACCAAAACGATAAACGACTCCTTCTTTGAAAAATTTCAAGCATTCTTGTTCGGTGATCTTCTGCAGTGGTTTGGCTTCGATCTATTTCGTCATATAGTCGATAGCCAGGTTCACAAAACTAACTTGCCCCTTGGCCTTTGGTAGAGTCCCTAGGATGTCAATTCCCCATACAGCAAAGGGAATCGGGGACAAAACCGAATATAGCTCTTTGGGAGGCTGATGTGGGGTAGTGTTGTTCAGCTGACACTTGGGACACCTTCTGACGAATTCCTTGGCCTCCGTGTAGATAGTCGGCCAGTAATACCCCTGCCTCAAAATCTTATGCGCCAGCGACTTGGCCCCCATGTGATCCCCACAGATCCCTTCATGTACTTCCTAAAGTGTATAGTCTGCTTCCGACGGAGTTAAGCATTTAAGAAGGGGAGAACTGAAAGCCCTTTGGTACAGATCCCCGTCAATGAGGACGAAGTTTGAGCTTCGGTGCTTGATTTTTCTAGCTAAGATTCGGTCCGAAGGTAGGGTCCCATCTGCCAAGTAGTAGATATAAGGGGTGAGCCAACAGTCAAGTCGGTCCAAAGCTAGTACATATGTCTTCGGTACACTAGGCCATTCTAAGACCTCCAGATACACCGATTTGAAAGAGCTTGCTTCGGTGGTTGCCAATCTGGCTAGGGCATCTGCTACCGTATTATCTGACCGATCAACTCCCTGACAACTGTGCGATGTGAAGTATGTGAGCTTATCTTTCACTTCGACTAGATACTTTGACATTCTTTCCCCCCGAGCCTCATACTCTCCTGATAACTGTTTAACTACCAACTGTGAGTCACTGTAGATAACTATCTTCTGTACTTTCAAGCTTCGGGCCAACCGAAGTCCGGCTAGTATAGCCTCATATTCTGCTTCGTTATTTGTGGCCTTGAACTGAAACCGAATTGCCTGTTGGACCTTGAAGCCTTTGGAACTCGTTAGAATGACTCCTGCACCACTGACGTCTGAAGTCGATGACCCATCCACGTATAAAGTCCATGAGATCAGCCCCTGTTGAGTTTCGGCCACTGTATTTACGTCTAGTTCCGTGAAAGAGCATTCCACGATGAAGTCTGCCAATGCCTGACCCTTGATTGTCATTCGGGGATGATATTCTATATCAAATTACGTTAACTCCATCGCCTATGCTGCTAGCCGATCCGATACATCTGGCTTATGCAATATTTTCTTTAACGGCTGATCCGTATATACCACCACCATCCAACCTTAGAAATAGTGCCGAAGCTTCCTGCTTGCAATGATCAAGGCATACGCAAATTTCTCCAGGTTTGAATACCTTGTTTCTGCATCTCGAAGAACATGGCTGATGTAGTATACTGGGAACTATTTTCCTCCTTTGTCTCTCACCAATGCCGCCCCTATTGCCATCGGGCTTGCATCCAAGTATAAGTATAAAGGCTCTGAAGGGATCTGTTTCATCAATAATGGTGCCGAAGATAGATATTTTTTTATCCCTTGGAACGCGTCTTCGCATTCCGATGTCCACTAAAAACTCTTCTCGTTCTTCGGCCCTTTGAGAGTGTCAAAGAAGGGAAAACATCTTTCGGCTGATCTTGACACGAATCTTCGAAGGGAAGCTATCCGGCCCGTTAACCTCTGCAATTTTCTTGTCTAAGATCGCCGCAATTTTCTCTGGGTTTGCTTCAATTCCCCTTTTGCTGACCAAATATCCCAAAAACTTTCCTGAACCCAAACCGAAGGTACATTTGGTTGGGTTCAGTCTCAGTTTGTGTTTCCTTACTGTTTCGAAGCAGTCTTCTAGGTCCTCCAGATGATCCCGGACTGACATATTTTTTATGATCATGTCGTCCACGTACACTTCCATACTTCGGCCCAGCTACTTTTTGAATACAAAGTTCATCATCCGTTGATAAGTTGCCCCTGCATTCAGCAATCCGAAGGTCATCTTCCGATACGCATATATGGCCCGATGAGTGATGAAGCTTGTCTTCGGGATGTCTTCCTAATTCATTAAAATCTGGTGGTATCCCGAGAAAGCATCTATGAAGCTCAACATGCCGTACCCCGATGTGGCATCAATCAACTGGTCTATGTTACTCAAAGGGTAGAAATCCTTCAGGCAAGCCTTGTTCAGATCAGTGTAATCAATGCATAACCTCCACTTTCCATTCTATTTCTGAACCAGTACTACATTTTCTAGCCACTCGGGATAGTCGATCTCGAAGATGAATCCCGCCTCCAATAGTTTGGTGATTTCTTCGTCTATGATCTTTTGCCTTTTCGGGGTGAAAATCCTTCTTTTTTGTATAACTGGTTTTTTCTTCGGGTCTATATGCAGCCTATGTAGCGCTACCGACTCACTTACCCCAGGCATATCGCTAGGTTCCCAAGCAAAGATATCGGCATACACCCGAAACAAGTCCACCAGTCCTGTCCATAGTGGTTCTATTAATCTTGTCCCAATCTTGATCAATTTTTCCACATTCCTCGGTATCAACTCAACATCTTCTGTCTCTTCTGTCGGTAGTGCCATCGGTTCAGTACCGGTTTCAGTGAATGGCTCTATCTCGATGGCCATCGTTTGCTTCTGTTTGCTGACTCCAACCCCTGAGGAAATCAAGGTATTCCGATAGCACCTTCGGACAATGTCGAGATCACCCTTTACCTCCCCAATCCCGTTCGGTGTCAGAAACTTGATTTTGAAGTGTGGTATAGATGTTACTACTTGCAATGCTGCTAATGTCGGCCTCCCCAAGATAGCGTTGTATGCCGAGTTCACCTGTACCACAAAAAACCTGACCAGAACTTGCACCTGACTGGTAACTCAATGGTGCCTGAAACATGCACCGGATCCCCACTAAAGCCGTACAGCGGGCCCTCTCCTCCCAATTCCATCTTCTTCCCTTCTAAATCCATCCTCTAGTAGGCATGTGTATACAGTATGTCGACCGAGGATCTATTATCGATCATCATCCTTTTCATATCTACTGGCCCGACCTGTGCTGTTATTACCAGTGCCCTGTCATGTGGTTCAATGTGATCGGTAGGATAGTCTTCATCCGAGAATGAGATGGATACTCCTGAGTAGGCCCTATCCTTTCTCGGGCGATGAACTTACTACCAACAATACTACTACGAGATGTCCACTGCCTTCCTTCCTTGTATTACCTCTACCAACCCGCTTCGAATTACATCGATCACCCCTCTAAGCCAGGGTGCGGTTTGCTACCTGTGGTCTCTGAGTTGGCTCCTGTTCTCCTCCCGGTGCCTCTGAACCTTCCCCGACCGACCACATCTCGCACTGGCTTGCCCATTCTCGGACATTCTTCTCTATCGATCTTTCAAGTCGTTACACATCTCTCGTCATATGCCCCCGATCATTGATGGTATGCACAATATTTGTCCCGACCTCTCTTTCCGTGCTTTGGGATCAAAGCGCTTGGCTCGAATAAAGGTTTGTTCGCATTTCTTCCAATATTTTAGCCCTGGCCAAGGTTGAAAAGCGGTATAGACTTTGTTGACATTCTTATTCTAGAAAGGTGGTCGTCATTTGCCCGAACCTCCCCATCAGTAGCTTTTCTTACCATAATTATCAGACTTCCCCTGATTATCAGACCTTTGGTAACTCTGCTTGTCCCAATCTTTAGACTTCTTGTAAGATTGGGAGTGGGCTTTAAAATTTCCCATCGCCTCTTCTATTTCTATGTGACCCTCGGCTCGGTGGAAGGCCTCTGTCAAATCTGCCGGAGGGTTGATCACTAGATCCTTCATCAACTTCTTCGATTTCCCGATGTCTAGACCAATAGTGAAGAATCCCAAGGCTTGTGGGGAATTTAACTCTGCTACCAACCCCACAAATTTCCTCAAACCTCTTGACGATCGACCTGTGCTTTCATCCGACTTACATCCGACCTGCATGAGGGAAGTCGTGATTTTTCTCGCTTCACATTCTCGAAATCGGAATGGAATTTTTCCCGAAGATCATTCCAGGAGTTAATCGATCCAGCTGCCAGGGTTCCCATCCATTCTCGGGCGCTCTTCTTCAGGGTGGTCGCGAACATGTAGAATTTGGCAGCGTCTGAATGTCCGTAATATGTCATCAATCTGTTGTACCCGTCTGAGTGGTCATATGGATCCCCCAGCCCATCATAGGTCTCCATCGGGGGCATCTTCTTTTTGGGGTCGGCTGTCACATGATTGATTTCAGGGGAAAAAGGCGACCCTATGCAAGCCGAAGGCATCCCCATTGAATTCTTCGCCAACAGCAACTTCTCCAATTCAGCAACCCTTCGAGCGAGGGGGTCGGTCTCCTCTTTACAAGGGGACGATCGATGTCTATCCCTCCAGTATTCGGGAGACGCGTCCCGCCTCCTCTGTCCCAATCGGCTTTGATAGTCTGATCTTCGTTCGACAGAACGACTCCTTCTTCTGCTTCGGCCCTCTCGAGAACGACTTCTAGGCCTGCCCTTTTCCGCCTCTCCCCGTCGAGGTGACCGGGATCGGCTCCGATGTTTGTACCATCTCGAGGATGCCTCCTGCTCTCCGGCCATCTGCGCCATTTGTTGTTCGAGCTCGTCTTACTGAAGGCGCAAGGCCATCATAGCGTCTTTATCCTGCTGCATCTTCTTCTGCAGAATAAACTCCCTCTGATCTCGGCTGCCTTTGCCTTGGCTTTTTGTGTGTACCTCAAGTGCCCGAGAATGATTCTCGTCTACCCGACTAACCTGGTTAGGGGTATGCTAACTATCATGGAAGAGTCTTCGCCGGAGGGAAGCAGTCGGTTCCTCCTGATCTCCCTGGATTCTAGAACCTTGTCTATCCTTAACAGACCCCCTCACCTGTGTGGTTTGGTAGCTCTTTGTCTTTTCCTGGTTGGAAGCACCTGTATTTCTGCTCGCCATGATCTTCCACCGGAAAAGTTGGTTGTGATTATAAGACAACTAAGGGCCCTCCTTCTAGCGCCAATGTTAACGTCAAGTTTTGCCGGTGCTTCCAATCACATAATCCACGTGCTAGAACCTGCACAATAACAGATCACACAGAAGCTTGACGGCTTGTGCCGCCGGGGGATAGCTCCAGTGTGAGAATAAGTACAGGTCGTTCACAAGGTTTAACAATGGAGGCTAAGTGTTTAGTGCTCAAAAGTAGGTCTTACCTCATAATTGTACCCTAGGCCTTGTATTTATAGTGCCTCATCACCTTAGAATCCTTCTCCGAGTCGGATTAGGACTCCTAAATTATGGTAGTTACCATAATTTTGGTCCAACACAATCTCCTTAAAAGGTGGAAGTGGAATCCAATCCAATCACTACCATCGGAGTTACCTTATTCAAATACTACCGACTTTTTGACAACGCACGCAGATGTTCTTCACCGCATGCACTCCAATCCAACCGAATTCACTGCACGACCAAAGCTTTGCCCCGTAAGACTCAAGGCCCGACCCCGAACACCTCCTTCCAGAATAGGGTTCCGGCCCAAAGGACTCGAATACTCGAACCCGAACACCATATCTCGAGTAAGACTCCGGTCCAGAGGACTCGGATGTCCTAACCCCTTCAACTCCCTTGAGGGCCTCGGCCCGATAGACTTATCACCCCCTTCTAACATCAGGCCTTCGGCCCTCTTGCAGGTCACCAAAATGCTCCCGAACAGTTCTTTTGGCCTTCTTCCGGCCAATAGAAAGTCAAAAGTGAAAGCCAAATACTAGAAATAAAAATGTACAAACTCCAAAGGACAATAGTACCCGCCCATACAAAGGGCGGTCTCTAACGCATGGGACTCACCCTTTACTTAGAAATAGAGAGATGAGTCATATTTTCATGTGAGAGAAAAATATGTGAAAATATTAATGCAGTTATAGAAATATCAATTTATAAACCCGTTCCACATTGAGAATCAATTTTACGCAAATCAAATAATAAAATAAAAAAAATAAGCAACACAAGATTTAATGTGATTTGATCCTCAATGACCTAATCCAAAAACCATTTCAGTATATTAATCTCAATGGTATAAATTGTTTGCATAGAATAAAAGCAAAAAATACACTCTCTCTCAGCAACCTAAGACCCAATTAACCCATCTCTCTGCTATCTAGTACGTTATCAAATTTTGGTTGTGTTCTCTATGTCTCTTCATCAATTAAACATATTATCTTATTTATACACATTAGTGCTCATATCTTCATTTACTTAATCGAACAAGTTTCTTAATATAATTATGATGTGACGCCCCCAAAATAGGTATACATCACCCATTCTGAATCGCCAAATACATGGTACAGAAACAACTACAACATCACTATTACAATTGTCGTGCAAAATATGACAATACACATGCTGTAAGTTTAAATACAAATATTGTCTTCTAGACAATATCTACACTCAAACAAGTCCTCATTACATTTATTGATACACTATTTTACAAAAATAGTGAGGACTGCTAAAACAACTATCTAGGACAATCACTCTTTACCCCGACTGGTTCCTGTTACATTCTACCTCCTGAGAAGAAAAATGGAACAAAAAGGAAAAGGGTGAGCTCAACTAGCCCAGTAAAGAATATTATGACTATGATAAAGAACAAAAATTTATCGTTATCCTTCAACAAATCAGATAAAATATAATGGACAACTAGTTTTAGATCAATATTCGTAGTGAAAATAACAATTCATTAGAAGAGTTAAGTAGAGAATGAAATCTACTATCATCTATGAATTTAAAAGTCCATCATCAATATTTTATCCCTATAACATCAATCAATATACGTCTTGCATCAAATATTCATTTGTATCACCAGTTGGTCATGTTCATCTCAACACCTGTTCATCTTTTCACTACGGGCCAAAGATATTAATCAGGTAATCATTCACCTTTGCACTACAGGCCAAAGATATTCATCAAATATCACCATTAAAGACTGAGGATGATGAAAAATATTTTAGAGAACGAATCCAGTTAGACAAAAGGACAAAGATTATAGATTCGTATTTTAGATAATCCAAGTTTAAAAATACTCCATAATGGAGTAAAATTCAAGAATGAAGATCAAAACATGGATTCAATTTCAAGAATAAGGGTCGCAACGGATAACTTGGAAAAAAAATATTTTTTTTTCTTTTGTGAATAAAGATTGCTAATCAATAAATCGTGCGTGAAACGATGACCGTGAATGAAGATTTCGACCATGAAAAGTTCCAAATTTGATTAAAAAGTTCAAACCAATATTCCTATGAAATGATATTAGATGAAGCGAAATTTCTAATCATTTCAGGAATTATAGAAGCAATACTTACCATAGTAAGTTCAAATTTAGGAATACGAGATGAAATAATATTCCTTTCGTAATATGGAGTATGAAAAAAAATAATATTTCTCACGAGTATTGCAATAAAATAATATCCTTTACCCTAGTAGAAGCTTGGATTTGACTGGAATATCGGATATTATTCTGAGAAAATCTTGCAGAAAAACTACGCTCAAAGTATTTCTATACTCAAGAAAATACTCACAATACTTTAGAATAAGAATTTCTGATTTGAAAGTGGTGTATTGAGGAAGGAGGGTTATCCCTCTATTTATAGTGCAGGACGGAGGAAGGAATTGAGTAAACCTGCCTAACTCTACCAACCCATTCTAGCCAAACCTTTCATTTTTTCCTTATAGGTGATGGCCCACCCTTTTGAAAACCAGCTTTGCAGGAAAGAAAAACAACCATCTTTGAAGAAAAAGGACAAGGCTCCTGTATTACATTTGAAAACCAAGGATTGCAGGCAACTTTCTCACCCACCATATCCTCCAACCATCTCAATGTTACAACATAGTATGCAAATACATCTTGTTAACTTCCGTTTCTAATTAACCACATGCTTATATATATAATAATAATATTATTTAAACATTATAAAATATTATAATAATATATTTGAATGAATATTTTATCAGAAATTGTAATTCCACAAAAATATGCCAAACTTTCAACAATTATTTCATGCTAAAATTCCTTCGTTTATATCCACATAAAATAAATATTTTCTTATCATATAAATCAATAAATAATTATTCAAAAATAATATTACAGAATCACAATAATGACCATCAGGCCGTTCCCAGGAAAGAGGGGGCTTTCCGATAAGGATTTCTCCTTACTGGCGCGCAATTAGGTGAGCAAACATCTCCTTGACAGAACTTTCTAGACATTGCCAATAATGATATCTAATAATATTATTCAAATAATATGAATTATTGATTTGATAATGGGAAATACTATGTCGTGACAATTATTAAAACAACAATGATATAAAATATCAACGCATCAATTATTGAATCAATAAAATAAAATATTGAACAGTAATTACTATAACAATTATTGAGTAGTGCTTTCTTACATAAGAATCAATAATTCATAAATACTGTGCAATACCGTGTGCTACTGTACAACCACGTGTATTACTGTATTTTAACCACCAGGTAATCCAACAGTTTTAACGGTAACAATTACATCATTATTTATAAAATCTCAAATTTGTCATTTTCTTCATCCGACAGTTATTCTGTTATGGGGCCCACAAATGGCTGCGCCGTCGTATGAATATTCTCCGACAACAAGAATATTCTACGACCAAACTAATATTTTCTGACAACAATGATTATTTTATAACCACTTGCTTATTTTGTAAAATTTGCACATTTTACCCATAACCAAAGTATTATATCAAATTAACTTCTAATTATTTCAAGAGAATGAATAGAGAAATTTAATTTTATTTATAATAAGTTGGGGTCTTACAACCTCCCCTCCTTATGAAATTTCATCCTCGAAATTGACGTACGTACCTGGTGTTTTGAAAAGGTGAGGGTACCTCGCTTTCATTTTCGATTCCAACTCCCAGGTCATTTCTTCAATAGCATGGTTCCTCCATAAAACCGTGACTTGTGGTATAACCTTTGTTCGTAGAACATGCTCTTTCCTATCCAATATCTTGACAGGTACCTCCTCGTACGTTAAATCTTCGGCTATCTCGTCTGGTTCTAACGTAATAATGTGATTTGGATCTTTCACATACTTATGAAGCATAGATATATAAAAAACATTATGAACACGAGACATGCTTGGAGGTAATGCGAGTCTATAGGCCACATTTCCTATTCAGTCAAGAATCTCAAATGGATCAACAAATCGTGGATTGAACTTTCCTCTCTTCCCGAATCTTGTAACTCCCTTCCATGGAGAAATACGTAACAGTACATGATCTCCAATATTAAATTCCACGTCCTTTCGATGAAGATCAGAATAACTCTTTTGTCGATCTTATGAGGTTTTTATACGTTGTCGAATCATTTGGATCTTTTCTGTAGTCATGCGTACCAATTTCGGTCCCAACAAAGTTTCTTCACCCACCTCATCCCAGCATACTAGAGAGCAACACTTTTGTCCATACAAGGCTTCAAATGGAGCCATACCTATACTTGCATGATAACTGTTGTTGTAGGAGAATTCCACCAATGGCAAGTACTTATCCCAACTTCCTTTGAAATCTAGGACACAGAGTCTTAATAGATCTTCAAGAGTTTGAATAGTCCTGTCTGATTGTCCGTCCGTTTGAGGATGGTATGCCGAACTGAATCGTAAATCCGTACCCATAGCTTTTTGCAAGCTAACCCAAAATCGTGAAGTGAATCTTGGGTCACGATCCGAAACTATGGATACTGGAATGTCATGCAATTTTACAATCTCATTCACGTACATACGAGCAAGATGTTCAAGGGAATAAGTCGCACGTATAGGCAAGAAATGAGCAGACTTGGTTAATCTAGCAACAATAACCCAAATCGCATCTATGCCTTGAGAAACTTTGGGAAGACCTGTAACGAAATCCATGGTAATGTGTTCCCACTTCCATTTTGGAATCTCCAGTGGTTGCAATGGACCCTTTGGCACTTGATGCTCCGCCTTTACACATTGACAAGTTAAACACCTCGAGATAAACTCCACGATCTCTCTCTTCATATTACTCCACCAAAATGTATGTCGAAGATCGTTATACATTTTGGTACTCCCAGGATGGATTGCAAATGGTGTGTTGTGTGCCTCCATCATGATTCTATGCTTCAAGTCAGAGTTGTTAGGAACACAAAGTCTGGAGTTGACTCGAAGTATTCCTTCTTCATCGATTCTTGCTTCAGGAATAGCACCTTCTTGCACTTTCTTCTTCATACGCATCAGCTCCATGTCTGTAGTTTGAGCAACTTTAACTTTATCAATTAAAGTCAGTTCTACTCGTATATTTGCCATCATCATGTGGGTCCCTGGAGTCTTTAACTCTATCTCCATCCTTTGTAAGTCGTACAAAATGGGTCTTTGTGTTAACAACATCGCACTCATACCCGCATATGATCTTCTACTCAATGCATCAGCTACAACGTTTGCTTTTCTAGGATGATATTGAATGTTATGGTCGTAATCCTTCAATAGCTTCAGCCAACGTCGTTGTCATATGTTGAGTTCTTTTTGGGTGAAGAAATAATTTAGGCTTTTATGATCCGTATAAATCTCCACTTTCTCCCCATACAGGTAGTGTCTCCAGATTTTCAACGTAAAAACGACTGCTGCCAACTCCAAATCTTGAGTAGAATAATTCGTCTCATATTCTTTGAGTTGTCGAGATGCATAGGCTATGACTTTCCCATGTTGCATGAGAACACATCCTAAGCCTTTTCCGGAAGCATCGCTGTAGATAACAAATCCATCCGAACCAAATAGTATTGTTAGAACAGGTGCCGAAATGAGTCTCCTCTTGAGCTCTTGGAAACTCTTCTCGCATTCCTCGCTCCATACGAATTTTGCATCTTTCCGAGTCAGCTGAGTTAACGGAGTAGCCATTTGAGAAAATCCTTCCACGAATCTCCGATAATAACCAGCTAAGCCCAAAAAGCTACGCACTTCGGTCACCGAATTCGGTTGCTCCCAACTTTGTATTGCTTTAATATTCGCGGAACAACAGATACTCCATGTTTTGACACCACGTGCCCAAGGAATGCTACGTCCTTAAGCCAGAACTCGCATTTCTTTATCTTGGCATATAGCTTGTTGTCACGAAGTCTTTAAAGTACCAGGTTCAAATGGTGCTCATGATCTTCACGACTTTTGGAATAGATGAGGATGTCATCAATAAAGACAATAACGAACTGATCCAAATATTCTTTAAAACACGGTTTATCATATCCATGAAAGCAGCAAGAGCATTAGTCAATCCAAAAGACATGACTAAAATTTCATAATGCCCATACCGAGTTCTGAAGGCAGTCTTCGGAATATCCTCAGTTTTAATCTTCAGCTGATGATATCCAGAACGAAGATCGATCTTTAAAAAGAATTGTGCTCCTTGCAACTGGTCAAATAAGTCATCAATACGAGGTAGCGGATACCTATTCTTGATGGTGACATTGTGACGCCCCCAAAATAGGTATACAACACCCATTCTGAGTCGCCAAATACATGGTACAGAAACAACTACAACTTCATTAATACAATTATCGTGCAAAATACGACAACACATAAACTTTGAGTTTAAAAACAAATATTGTCTTCTAGACAATATCAACACTCAAATAAGTCCTCATTACAATTATTGATACACTATTTTACAAAATAGTGAGGACTACTAAAATAACTTCCTAGAACCTTCATTCCATACCCGACTAAGTACTTTCTACATTCTCGCCTCCCGAGAGAAGAAAAATGTAACAAAAAGGAAAAGGGTGAGCTCAACTAGCCCAAGAAGAAGAATATTACTAAGAAGATAATATAGAACAAATTATCGTTAGTCTTCAATCGGAAAAATCGAGAGAATATAATAGACAACAAGTTTCGGATCAATATTCGCAATAAAAAATAATAATTCATAGAAGAGTTACGTAGAGAATGAAATCTACTATTATCTATGAATTTAAAAGTCCATCATCAATATTTTATCCCTGTAGCATCAATTAATATACATCTTGAATCAAATATTCATCTTTGCACTACAGGCCAAAGATATTCATCAGTTAGTCATGTTCATCTCAACACTTGTTCATCTTATCACTACAGGCCAAAGATATTCATAAGAAAATCAACCATCTTTGCACTACAGGCCAAAGATATTCAGTAATATCATCATTTAGGACTGCGGATGATGAAAAATATTTTAAAGAAAACGAATCCAGTGAAACAAAATAACAAATAATAAGGATTCGTACTTTAAACAGTCCAAGTTCAAAAATACTTCATAAATAACCATAGTGAAGTAAAATTCAAGAATGATCAAAACATGGATAAAATCAAAGCTAGTATCCATAATATATATTTTGGGCAAAAACGGAAATTTAATTTTTCTATGAATAGTATCGTATTC
The DNA here is from genome assembly GCA_020205615.1 of Panax quinquefolius. Lineage (NCBI taxonomy): Eukaryota > Viridiplantae > Streptophyta > Magnoliopsida > Apiales > Araliaceae > Panax > Panax quinquefolius. The sequence goes on along the minus strand of CM035173.1, from coordinate 69,285,229 downwards.
GTGAATAGTACCGTATACATGAATAGTGCCGTATACGTGAATAGTAAACCCGACACTAAAATACTAGAATTTCACAAGAAAAATCTTACTAATATTTCGACATAATGATATTGAAAGAAATAATATCATTTATAAAAAAAATAACATCCCTTACCTCGAAAAGACAATACTTCTGATTGGAATATTGGATATAGTGTTGAAGGAACTTGTACCGTATAGCAACACTCAAAGTATAAAAATACTCACAAGAATACGCTCGATAATATAGAGAGAAATCTTTAATTTCTGGTGTGATTTTCAATTATAACCTAAGCACCCTATTTATAGGAAAATGCTTAGAACACCAAAGTAGAAAATTTAATATAATAATAATATAATTTTTCTTAACTTCCTACGCACACCACCGGCCCACAACATCAGCCACCCACCCACAATAAATAAGAAAAACGTTTTTCTTAAATAAAACAATTAAAACTTCAAAAAATCAATTATTCTAAAACTTCGGAACTTCAATAATTCATAATAAATAGCCCTTTTATCATAAAAATTCGAATCTTATGTCCATTTCATAGGAAATTTAATTATCTACAACTTTGCAGAAGAAAGTTTTTCCAAATTCCAAGCTGAAGTTAACCGAAATCCACATACGGACGATTTTACAGGCTATAATCAAATTTCAGTCAAGAAATGGGGTCCACAAACATGAAAAACATGTTTTAAATATTTTTAGTAACAAAAATACTCTTCCTCCTCATGTACTCATATATCCCACATTCATTATAAAAATATCACCATTATTATATTATTAAAATATAATATTATATTTAAATGAATTATTTTATCAAAAAAGATAAAATATCAATTTTTCAACAATTATCACTTTAAAATTTTCTCCATCTATATCCACATAAAATGAATATTTTCATTATCATATAAATCAATAATTAATTATTCACAAATAATATTACGAATCACAATATCGACAACCGTGCCGCTCTCTGAGAGTAGGGGCTTTCCAATAAGGATTTCTCCTTCATCAAGCGCCAATTAGGTGACCAAACCTCTCCTTATACAGAACTTTCTAGACATTGCCAATAATGCTATCTAATAATATTACTCAAATAATATGAATTATTGATCTGATAATGGAAAATACAGTGTAGTGACAATTATTGAAACTACAATAATATAAAATATCAACGTAGCAATTATTGAATCAATAAAATAAAATATTGAATAGTAATTACTATAACAATTATTAAGTAGTGCCTTTTTACGTAAGAATCAATAATTACTGCAATACCGTGTGCTACTGTATTTTAACCACCGAGTATTTCAATAGTATTAACGGTAACAACTACGCCGTTATTTATAAACAACTTATACTTGTCGTTTTCTTCATCCAATCGCTTTTCGTTATGGGGTCCACACAAGGTCGGGGCCATCGTCATTTAATATTCCCAAACGACAAGAAATATTCCACGACCAAACGAATATTCCCTGACAACAATGAATATTTTATGACCACTTGCTTAATTGAAATACTTGCGCATTTTATCTAGAACTATCCACATTAATCAAATCATCCCTTACTATTTCAAAATAATAAATAGAGGAAATTTAATTTCATTTATAATAAGTTGGGGTCTTACAACCTCCCCTCCTTATGAAATTTCGTCCTCGAAATTGACATACGTACCTGGTGTTTCGAAAAGGTGAGGATACCTCACTTTCATTCCCATTTCCAACTCTCAGGTCAATTCCTCAATAGCATGGTTCTTCCACAAAACTTTGACTTGTGGAATGACCTTTGTACGTAAGACATGCTCCTTCCTATCCAAGATCTTGACAGGTACCTCCTCATACGTTAAGTCTTCGGCTATCTCGTCTGGTTCTAACTCAATAACGTAGTTCGGGTCTTTCACATATTTAAGTAGCACAGATATGTGAAAAACATTATTTACACGAGACATACTTGGAGGTAACGCGAGTCTATAGGCCACATTTCCTACTCGGTTAAGAATCTAAAATAAACCAATAAATCGTGGATTGAGCTTTTCTCTCTTCCCAAATCTTGTAACTCCTTTCCATGGAGCAACACGCAACAATACATGATCCCCAATACTAAATTCCACGTCCTTTCGATGAAGATCCGCATAACTCTTTTGTCAATCTTGTGCCATTTGTATACGTTGTCGAATCATTTGGATCTTTTCTGTAGTAATACGTACCAACTCAGGTCCCAACAATGTTGCTTCACCCACCTCATCCCAACATACTGGAGAGCGACACTTACGTCCATATAATGCTTCGAATGGAGCCACACCTATACTTGCCTAATAACTGTTGTTGTAGGAGAATTCCACCAATGGTAAATATTTATCCCAACTCCCTTTGAAGTCTAGGACATGGAGTCTTAATAGATCTTCAAGAGTTTGAATAGTCCTCTTTGATTGTCCGTCCGTTTGAGGATGGTATGCCAAACTGAATCATAAATTCGTACCCATAGCTTTTTGCAAGCTAACCCAAAATCGTGAAGTAAATCTTGGGTCACGATCCGAAACTATGGATACTGGCATGCCATGCTATCTCACAATCTCATTTACATACATACGAGCAAGACGTTCAAGGGAATAAGTCTCCCGTATCGGCAAGAAATGAGCAGACTTGGTTAATCTATCAACAATAACCCAAATAGCATTTATGCCTTGAGAAACCGTGGGAAGACCCATATCAAAATCCATGGTAATGTGTTCCCACTTCCATTTTGGAATCTCAAGTAGTTGCAATGGACCCTTAGGCACTTGATATTCCGCCTTTACACGTTGACAAGTTAAACACCTCGAGATAAACTTTGTAATCTCTCTCTTCATATTGTTCTACCAAAATATATGTCGAAGATCACGATACATTTTGGTACTTCCAGGATGAATTGAAAACGGTGTATTGTGTGCCTCCATCATGATCTTGTTCTTCAAATCAGAGTCATTAGGAACACAAAGTCTAGAGTGGACTCGAAGTATTCCTTCTTCATCGATTTTTACTTCTGGAATAGCACCTTCTTGTACTTTCTTCTTCATACGCATCATCTCTGGGTCTATGGCTTGAGCAACTTTAACTTTTTCGATTAAATTCGATTCTATGCGTATACTTGACATCATCGCATGGGTTCCCGGAGTCTTGAATTCTATCTTCATCTTTTGTAAATCACACAAAATGGGCCTTTGTGTTGACAACATCGCACTCGTTCCCGCATATGATCTTCTACTCAACGCGTCAGCTACCACGTTCGCTTTTCCTGGATGGTATTGAATGGTGTGGTTGTAATCTTTCAACAGCTCGAGCCAACGTCGTTGTCGCATGTTGAGTTCTTTTTGGGTGAAGAAATATTTGAGGCTTTTATGATCGGAATATATCTCCACTTTCTCCCCATATAGATAGTGCATCCAGATCTTTAGCGCGAAAACGATTGCTGCCAACTCTAGATCATGAGTAGGATAATTCTTCTCATATTCTTTAAATTGTCACGTGACTTTCCCATGTTGCATGAGAACACACCCTAACCCTTTGCCCGAAGCATCGCTGTAGATAACAAATCCATCCGAACCAGATGGTATTGTCAGAACAGGTGCCGAAATGAGTCTCCTCTTGAGATCTTGAAAACTCTTTTCGCATTCCTCGCTCCATACTAATTTTGTATCCTTCCGAGTCAACTGAGTTAACGGAGTAGCGATTCGAGAAAACCCTTCCATGAATCTTCAATAATAACCAGCTAAGCCCAGAAAGCTACGAACTTCGGTCACCGTCTTCGGTTGGTCTCAACTTTGTATTGCTTTAATCTTTGCCAGGTCAACAGATACTCCATGTTTTGACACAATGTGCCCAAGGAATGCTACTTCCTCAAGCCAAAACTCACATTTCTTCAACTTGGCATATAGTTTGTTTTCACGAAGCCTTTGGAGTACTAGCTTCAAATGGTGCTCATGATCTTCACGACTTTTGGAATATATGAGGATGTCATCAATAAAGATAACAATGAACTAATCCAAATATTCCTTGAATACTCGGTTCATCATATCCATGAAAGCTGCAGGAGCATTAGTCAATCCAAAAGACATGACTAGGAATTCATAATGCTCATACCGAGTTCTGAATGCAGCCTTTGGAATATCCTCAGTTCTAATCTTCAGCTGATGATATCCAAAACGAAGATCGATCTTTGAAAAGAATTGTACTCCTTGCAACTGGTCAAACAGGTCATCAATGCGAGGTAGCGGATACCTATTATTAATAGTGACATGGTTTAATTCTCGGTAGTCGATACAAAGTCGCATACTCCTGTCTTTCTTCTTTATGAATAAAACAGGAGCACCCCAAGGAGATGTAATTGGACGAATGAAACTGATGTCCAACAAATTATGTAGTTGGACCTTTAGCTCCTGAAGTTCAATAGGAGCCATTCGATATGGGGTTTTAGAAATGGGCTTTGTACCAGGTTCAAGGTCAATAAAGAATTCAATTTCACGTTCTGGGGATAGATCGGAAGTTCTTTAGAAAATTCACTAACAACAGAAATTTTATTCAAATCTGACGTGTCTTTATTCAAATCCATAACATGGGCTAAGAAAGCGTGACATCCGTTTTTTAATAAACGAATGGCTTTATGACTTGATATGACAGTGATTGATTTTAATGGTTTAGTTGCTTGAATTCGTACAACAGGTTGGTTAGGAATATGAAAACTAATAACCTTACGAAAATAATCAATTTTGGCATGATGAGTAGTTAACCAATCAATCCCTAAAATCACATCAAAAGCAAGTATCTTTAAAGAGATAAGGTCAACAGGTAATGTAATGGTGCCAACTTGGATCAAATAGGATTTATAAACAGTGGATGTAATGAAAGTTTCTCCTAACGAAGTCTCCACAGATAAGTTAAAGTCTAATTTCTCCAGAGTCAAGTTTAAACGTTGAGCACAAGCAGGAGAGATAAATGAATGGGTAGCACCGGTATCTAGTAAGGTATAAACTTCACAAGAATTTATTATTAGCTTACCCGTGATCACCTCGTTTGGGTTCCTCGCATTTTGACCAGTCACAACAAACGCTCTTCCAAGAACCGTTGACTTTGACTTTTTTGGGACAGCCTTTTGAGTCACCATCCCCGCTGGACTTGGTTTCGCTACTGTAAAATCTCGAGCGATATGTCCTTCCTTTCCAAAATTATAGCATACCTTAAACTGTTGTGGACAGTTTGGGCAGATATGTCCTTTTTTGCGAATTTATAGCATACGACCGGTGGTCGTTCTCCTCCCTTAGAACCAGTTGTTGTTGGTACTGATGTCTTCACATTGTCATTGTTGAATCTTCTCTTTTTAAAATCTCCCCCCGACTCGTTTCTTCTATTTTCATGGCCATGATTACCACCAAGGTGGTTTCCGCTCATGTCTGCATTTTTCTTTCCCCGCTGGTTATCATTTCTCCGATGACTGCTGTCACCGATATGACCCTGGTTGTGGTCCCTCGGTTGAACGTACTCGTTATCTCGCTCTAATAATTGAGCCCTGTTGACAACATCTGAATATAGAGAAAATTTATGAGAAATGAGATACTGACGTATGTCGGGTTTCAAACCTCTTAAAAACATCCGCGTCATACGTTCCTCATTCTCCACCAAATGAGGTGCAAACCTGGATAACTCCACGAACTTCGCCTCGTACTGGGACACCGTCATGTTGTTTTGCTCCAATCTAATAAACTCTAACTCTTTTCATATAACGAATACTTTTAGGAAAGTACTTGTCATTGAACAGTTTCTGAAACGTTTCCCAAGACATGCTTTGAGTGCCGATGGGATGGACGCTTCACGATTCCCACCAAGAATCGCCTTGTTACGGAACATAAAAGTGGCGAATGGAACCTTCTGTTCCTCCGTGCATCCCAAGACATCGAATATCTTGGTAATCTGCTTGACCCACGTCTCTGCCTTAATCGGATCCGGTTTTCCCCAGAATTATGGTGGTCCCAACTCTTTGAACTGCTTGGCTGTAACAAACCATGCGTTGCTATCATTTCCACCTGTATTTTGTACACGAGTCTCCTTCGTCTGATTTTGCATGAACTGCAAAAAGCTTCTAAACATTCCATCGTTCATCATCTAATCAGTGGTGCTGTTTACAGGAGGAACATTGCCAACCTGTTGCACGTTTTCCTCATTGGTGGGTAAAGGTGTCTCCACGGTCTCATTTACCCCACTGTTAACATTCTCGGTTGCCATTCTCAAATATTGCCATAAAATAAGGGTTAATTAAAGAATTAATATATCACATAATATCCCTATATTCTGACCAACCAACAAATAAGCTTAGGTAGGACACACTAGCGAAGGATTTACTCGTCTCTCCCCTCCTAGTTTTATTCCCCGATCTCCGCCAGAGATCATATCCCTAAGCTCTGATACCAACTGTGACGCCCCCAAAATAGGTATACAACACCCATTCTGAGTCGCCAAATACATGTTACAGAAACAACAACAACTTCATTAATACAATTATCGTGCAAAATACAACAACATATAAACTATGAGTTTAAAAACAAATATTATCTTCTAAACAATATCAACACTCAAATAAGTCCTCATTACAATTATTGATACACTATTTTACAAAATAGTGAGGACTACTAAAATGACTTCCTAGAACCTTCATTCTATACCCCGACTAGTACTCGCTACATTCTCACCTCCTGAGAAGAAAAATGGAACAAAAAGGAAAAGGGTGAGCTCAACTAGCCCAGTAAAGAATATTATGACTAAGATAATATAGAACAAATTATCGTTAGTCTTCAACAGGAAAAAATCTGAGAGAATATAATAGACAACAAGTTTCAGATCAATATTAGTAGCGAAAATAATAATTCATAGAAGAGTTACGTAGAGAATGAAATCTACTATTATCTATGAATTTAAAAGTCCATCATCAATATTTTATCCCTATAGCATCAATCAATATACATCTTGAATCAAATATTCATCTTTGCACTACAGGCCAAAGATATTCATCAGTTGGTCATGTTCATCTCAACACCTCTTCATCTTTGCACTACGGGCCCAAGATATTCATAAGAAAATCAACCATCTTTTCACTACAGGCCAAAGATATTCAGTAATATCATCATTTAGGATTGAGGATGATGAAATTTTTTTTAAAGAAAACGAATCCAATGAAACAAAAGAACAAATAATAAGGATTCGTACTTTAAACAGTCCAAGTTCAAAAATACTTCATAAATAATCATAGTGAAGTAAAATTCAAGAATGATCAAAACATGGATACAATCAAAGCTAGTATCCATAATAGATATTTTGGGCAAAAACAGAAATTTAATTTTTTTGTGAATAGTGTCGTATACGTGAATAGTGCCGTATACGTGAATAGTAACCCCGAAACCAAAAGACTTGAATTTCACAAGAAAAATCTTACTAATATTTCGGCATAATGATATTGAAAGAAATAATATCATTTATAAAAAAAATAACATCCCTTACCTCAAAAAGACAGTACTTCTGATTGGAATACTGGATATAGTGCTGAAGGAACTTGTACCGTATAGCAACACTCAAAGTATCAAAATACTCACAAGAATACGCTCGATAATATAGAGAGAGAAATATTTAGTTTCTGGTGTGATTTTCAATTATAACCTAAGCATCCTATTTATAGGAAAATGCTTAGAACACCAAAGTAGAAAATTTAATATAATAATAATATAATTTTTCTTAACTTCCTACGCACACCACCAGCCCACAACATCAGCCACCCACCCACAATAAATAAGAAAAACATTTTTCTTAAATAAAATATTTAAAACTTCAAAAAATCAATTTTGATTAGGTGACTTTCCAGGCCGTTCCCAGGAAAGAGGGGGCTTTCCAATAAGGATTTCTCCTTACTGGTGCGCAATTAGGTGACCAAACCTCTCCTTAGACAGAACTTTCTAGACATTGCCAATAATGCTATCTAATAATATTACTCAAATCATATAAATTATTGATCTAATAATGGAAAATACTGTGTAGTGACAATTATTGAAACAACAATAATATAAAATATCAATGTAGCAATTATTGAATCAATAAAATAAAATATTGAACAGTAATTACTATAACAATTATTGAGTAGTGCCTTCTTACGTAAGAATCAATAATTGGTGCAATACCTTGTGCTACTGTGTTTTAACCACCGAGTATTTCAATAGTATTAACGGTAACAACTACGCCGTTATTTATAAACAACTTATACTTGTCGTTTCCTTCATCCAATCGCTTTCCATTATGGGGCCCACACAAGGCTGTGCCGTCGTACGAATATTCCCCGACAGTAAGAATATTCCACGACCAAACGAATATTTCCCGACAGCAATGAATATTTTATAACTACTTGCTTAATTAAAATATTTGCACATTTTACCCATAACTAACCACATTAATCAAATCAACCCTTACTATTTCAAAATAATAAATAGAGGAAATTTAATTTCATTTATAATAAGTTGGGGTCTTACAGACATGGTTCAATTCTCGGTAGTCAATACAGAGTCACATACTCCCGTCTTTCTTCTTTACAAATAAAATAGGAGCACCCCAAGGAGATGTACTAAGATGAATGAAATCGATGTCTAACAATTCTTGTGGTTGGACTTTTAACTCCTGAAGTTCAATAGGAGCCATTCGATATGGGGTTTTAGAAATGGGCTTTGTACCCGGTTCAAGATCAATAAAGAATTCAACTTCACGTTCTGGGGGTAGACCAGGAAGTTCTTTAGGAAATACATCAGAAAATTCACTAACAATAGAAATATTATTCTAATCTGACGTGTTTTTGTTCAAGTCCATAATATGGGCTAAGAAAGCTTGACATTTATTTTTCAATAAACGAGTAGCTTTATGGCTTGATATGATAGTGACTGATTTTAGTGGTTTAGTTGCTTGAATTCGTATAACAGGTTGGTTAGGAATATGAAAACTAACAACCTTACAAAAATAATCAATTTTTGCATGATGAGTGGTTAACCAATCAATCCTAAAATCATATCAAATGCAAGTATCTTTAAAGAGATAAGATCAACATATAATGTGATTGTGCCAACTTGGATCAAGCAAGATTTATAAACAGTGGATGTGATAAAGGTTTCTCCTAACGGAGTCTCCACAGATAAGTCAAAGTCTAATTTCTCTGGAGTCAAGTTTAAACGTTGAGCACAAGAAAGAGAGATAAAAGAATGGGTAGAACCGGTATCTAGTAAGGTATAAACTTCGCAAGAATTCAAGATTAGCTTACCCGTGATCACCTCGTTTGGGTTTCTCGCGTTTTGGCCAGTCACGACACATGCCCTCCCTTGAACCACCGACTTTGTTTTGTCCGTATTCGCCTTTGGTGTCGCCATCCCAGTTGGACTTGATTTTGATACCGGAAAAAATCGGGCTATATGACCATCTTTTCCAAAATTGAAACACACCTTGGAAGGCTGTGAATAGTTTGGACTTACATGTCCCTCCTCTCCGCATTTGTAGCAGCTAACTGGCGGTCGTTCTCCTCCCTTAGAATTTGTTATTGGTACTGGTGTTGCTGCTGATGTCTTCCCGTCATTGTTGAATCTCCTCTTTTTGAAATTTCCACTTGACTCACCTCTCCTATTATCATAGCCCCGATGACCACCCGAGTGGTTACCGCTTTTATCCGTATTTTTCCCTCCTCGCTGATTATCATCGCTCCGATAACTGCTGTCACCGGTATGACCCTGGTTGTGGTCCTTTGGTTGAACATACTCATTATCTCGCTCTAATAATTGAGCCCTGTTGACAACATCTGAATACAAAGAAAATTTGTGAGAGATAAGGTATTGACGAATCTTAGGTTTTAGACCTCTCAGAAACATCTGCGTCATACGTTCCTCATTCTCTATCAAATGAGTTGCAAATCTGGATAACTCTGTGAACTTCGCCTCATACTGGGACATCGTCAGGTTGTTCTGTTCCAATCTAATAAACTCTACCTCCTTCATATGACGAATACTTTCAGGAAAGTACTTGTCATTGAACAGTTTCTGAAATCTTTCCCAAGACATGTTGAGTGCGGCTGGCTGGGTACGCTTCACAGATTCCCACCAGTAATCTGCCTCACCACGGAACATAAAGGTGGTGAATGGAACCTTTTGTTCTTCCGTGCAACCAAAGACATCGAATATCTTGGTAATTTGCTTGACCCATGTTTCCGCCTTAATTGGATCCGGCTTTCCTCAAAATTCTGGTGGTCCCAACTCCTAGAACTGCTTGTCCATGACAAACCGCGCGTTGCTATTATTTCCACCCGTATTTTGTACACGAGTCTCCCTCGTCTGATTTTGCATGAACTGCAAAAAGCTTTTAAACATCCCATCATTCATCGTTTGCTTGGTAGTGTTGTTTACAGGAGGAATATTGCCTTCCTGTTGCACGTTCTCTTGGTTGGTGATTGAAGGTTGTTCCATTGTCTCATACACTCCATTGTTAACGTTCTCAGCTGCCATTCTTAAAAACTGCCATAAAACAAGGGTTAATTAAACAAATTAATATATCATATAATATCCCTATATTATGACCGACCAACAAATAAGCTTAGGTAGGACACACTAGCGAAGGATTTACTCGTCTCTCCCCTCCTAGTTCTATTCCCCGATCTCCGCCAGAGACCATATCCCTAAGCTCTGATACCAACTGTGATGCCCCCAAAATAGGTATACATCACCCATTCTAAGTCGCCAAATACATGGTACAGAAACAACTATAACATCACTATTACAATTGTCGTGCAAAATACGACAACACACATGCTATGAGTTTTAATACAAATATTATCTTCTAGACAATATCCACACTCAAATAAGTCCTCATTACATTTATTGATACACTATTTTACAAAAATAGTGAGGACTGCTAAAACAACTGTCTAGGACAATCACTATTTACCCCGACTGGTTCCTGCTACATTCTCACCTCCTGGGAAGAAAAATGGAACAAAAAGGAAAAGGATGAGCTCAACTAGCCCAGTAAAGAATATTATGACTAAGATAAAGAACAACAATTTGTCGTTAGCCTTCAACAAATCAGATAAAATATAATGGTCAACCAGTTTTAGATCAATATTCGCAGTGAAAATAACAATTCATTAGAAGAGTTAAGTAGAGAATGAAATTTACTATCATCTATGAATTTAAAAGTCCATCATCAATATTTTATCCCTATAACATCAATCGGTATACGTCTTGCATCAAATATTCATTTGTATCACTAGTTGGTCATGTTCATCTCAACACCTGTTCATCTTTGCACTACGGGCCAAAGATATTCATCAGGTAATCATTCATCTTTACACTACAGGCCAAAGATATTCATCGAGTATCACCATTAAAGACTGAGGATGATGAAAAACATTTTAGAGAACGAATCCAGTGAGACAAAAGGACAAATATTAGAAATTCGTACTTTAGATAATTCAAGTTTAAAAATACTCCATAATGGGGTAAAATTCAAGAATGAAGATCAAAACATGGATTCAATTTCAAGAATAAGGGTCACAACGGATAACTTGGAAAAAAAATATTTTTTTTTCTTTTGTGAAACGATGCCATGTGAACAATACTAAATGAAGAATGTGAGTGATGAATCGTGAAACGATGATATCGTGAAACGATACCCATGAACAATGCTTTCGACCATGAAAAGTTCCAAATTTGATTAAAATGTTCAGACCAATATTCCTATGAAATGATATTAGATGAAGCGAAATTTCTAATCATTTCAGGAATTATAGAAGCAATACTTACTATAGTAAGTTCAAATTTAGGAATACGAGATAAAATAATATTGCTTTCGTAATATGGAGTATGAAAGAAAATAATATTTCTCACGAGTATTGCAATAAAATAATATCTTTTACCTTAGTAGAAGCTTGGATTTGACTGGAATATCGAATATTATTCTGAGAAAATCTTGCAGAAAAACTACGCTCAAAGTATTCCTATACTCAAGAAAATACTCACAATACTTTAGAATAAGAATTTCTGATTTGAAAGTGGTGTGTTGAGGAAGGAGGGTTATCCCTCTATTTATAGTGTAGGACGGAGGAAGGAATTCAGAAAACCTGCCTAACTCTACCAACCCATTCCAGCCAAACCTTTTATTTTTTCCTTATAGGTGATGGCCCATCCTTATGAAAACCAGCTTTGCAGGAAAGAAAAACAACCATCTTTGAAGAAAAAGGACAAGGCTCCTGTATTACATTTGAAAACCAAGGATTACAAGCAACTTTCTCACCCACCATATCCACCAACCATCTCAATGTTACAACAAAGTATGCAAATACATCTTGTTAACTTCCGTTTCTAATTAACCGCATATATATAATAATAATAATATTTAAATATTATAAAATATTATAATAATATATTTGAGTGAATATTTTATCAGAAATTGTAATTCCACAAAAATATGTCAAACTTTCAACAATTATTTCATGCTAAAATTCCTTCATTTATATCCTCATAAAATAAATATTTTCTTATCATATAAATCAATAAATAATTATTTACAAATAATATTACGAAATCACAATAATGACAACCAGTAGTTCCTCGTGAAAGAGGGCTTTTCCGATAAGGATTTCTCCTTACTGGCACTCAATTAGGTGACCAAACCTCTCCTTGACAGAATTTTCTAGACATTGCCAATAACGATATCTAATAATATTATTCAAATAATATGAATTATTGATTTGATAATGGGAAATACTTTGTGTGACAATTATTAAAACAACAATGATATAAAATATCAACGCATCAATTATTGAATCAATAAAATAAAATATTAAACAGTAATTACTATAACAATTATTGAGTAGTGCTTTCTTACGTAAGAATCAATAATTCATAAATACTATACAATACCATGTGCTACTGTGCAACCACGCGTATTACTGTATTTTAACCACCAGGTAATCCAACAGTGTTAACTGTAACAATTACGCCGTTATTTATAAAAACTCAAATTTATCATTTTCTTCATCCGACAGTTATTCTGTTATGGGGCCCATAAATGGCTGCGCCGTCATACGAATATTCCCCAACAACAAGAATATTCCACGACCAAACGAATATTTTCCGACAACAATGATTATTTTATAACCACTTGCTTATTTTGTAAAATTTTCACATTTTGCCCATAACCCGTATTATATCAAATTAACTTCTTATTATTTCAAGAGAATGAATAGAGAAATTTAATTTTATTTATAATAAGTTGGGGTCTTACATGTGACGCCCCCAAAATTCATGTACTTGAAACAACAGATATGGTGTTTACTATTCATGATCATCCACAACATCTATCTAATAATATAAACTTAAATAAATAAAAATAAATACAATAATTTACATTACATGTCTTATAGTCCCCCAGATTTTTAACCTTACTAACTATTACAACTTAAACAAAATATAATAAACTATTACAAAATTATTACATCATTTCTCTTATCTTTTCCCGACCTTTCGGGGTTTTCTGCTTAAGTTGAAAAATATTTTGATATAGTAAGAATGAACAACTACTTTGCTCAACAAGTATAAAAATATAAACAAATATTTGTATCATAATCACTTAAAAACATTTCGAATGGATGAACAAAAAAGAGTTCAATAACATTTTCACAAGGTAGAAACTTGAAATCTCAAAAGCTTAACATGATTTTAAAATCATTTTAATGTCGATTGAGTGATCAAAAACGACCATGAACTAATAAAATTTGTTCATCAGTCGTGGACGAACAACTCTCAAAAACTGTTCAACAGTCACAAAGACTGTGAACTCTCCTTAGAGTATTATTAGGGGATCAACCCAATGACACCCCATGTTAGGCGTAACATCATCTCTACACTGTATTTTCACAGTGTATGTCGGTTACCCGAGCATAACACAATATCCCATATTTTTAGGGTTGTTTTACTCAGTTATAACATCAGAGTCCGCACTAAAATAATTTTGATTAAATTAAATTTTAATATCTCCAAAGAATTATTAACAATTTAATAATTTAGCATATCATATCTGTAAGACCCTAATTTTTTATGAATAAAGATTTAATTTCTCTAATTATTATTTTTGAATAATAAGGTGTTGATTGGATATAATGCTTTAGTTATGGGTGAAATGTGCAAATTTTGTAAGGTAAACAAGTGGTCATAAAATATTCATTTTGTCGGGGAATATTCGTTTTGGTCGGGGAATATTCTTTTTGTCAGAAATATCCGTATGACGGCATAGTCATTTGTGGGCCCTATAATGGAAAATTGTCCGATGAAAAAATGACAAATATGAATTTTTTTATAAATAACGGCGCAGTTGTTACCGTTAAAACTGTTGGAATACTTGGTGGTTAAAGTACAGCAATATGTGTGGTTGCACAGTAGCACTCGGTATTGCACAGTATTTTTGGATTATTGATTCTTATGTAAGAAGGCACTACTCAATAATTGTTACAGTAATTACTGTTCAATATTTTATTTTATTGATTTAATAATTGCTACGTTGATATTTTATATTATTATTGTTTCAATAATTGTCACTGCACAGTATTTCCCATTATCAGATTAATAATTCATATTATTTGAATAATATTATTAGATAGCATTATTAGCAATGTCTAAGGAAGTTCTGTCTAGGAAAGGGGTTTGGTCACCTAATTGCACGCCAGTAAGGATAAATCCTTATCGAAAAGCCCTTTCTTTCCTGGGAACGACCTGGTTGTCATTATTGTGATTTTGTAATATTATTTATGAATAATTAATTATTGATTTATATGATAAGAAAATATTTATTTTATGTCGATATAAATGAAGGAATTAATGTTGAGGTGTTTTATTAGTATTTTGTTGGAATGGAGGTGTTAAAAATCATCCGTATGTGAATTTCGGTCATTTTTTGTTTGGAATTTGGTAAAAATTTCTTCTATAAAGTTGTACAGAATTAAATTTCCAATGGAATGGACATAAAATGCGTATTTTTCTGACAAAGAGGTTATTTATTGTGAATTATTAAAGTTTATGAATATTGTTTAAATTTAAAATATTTTGGTGGAGATTTTTTAGACTGGGTGGGCCCCACTCTTGTCCTTTATTGGTGAGAAATGTGCTGAATTTTTTTTCAAAAGTGGTGTGCTTATTTTTTCAAATATGGATGCGTAGAAGCCACCGTAAGGATTTTGTCAATCCTGGTGTGCTAAGCATTTCCTATAAATAGGGTGCTTGGTTAGAATTAAAAATCACACCAACATCAGAAGTTTTCTCTCTCTATAATATTGAGCGTATTTTTGTGAGTATTTAGATACTTTGAGAGTTGATAAGCAGTGCAAGTTTTCTTCAGCATTATATCCGATATTTTAGTCAGAAGTACTATTCTTTTGAGGTAAGAGATGTTATTTTTTTCGTAAATGATATTATTTCTTTCAATATCATTATTCCAAAATATTGGTATGAATTATATTATGAAATTTTTACCTTTTCATGTCGAGGTTACTATTCATGTATACGACACTATTCACGAATACGGTACTATTCACAAGTACTATTTGTCGACGTCGGGATTTTTATTTGTCCCTTTTCGTTACTTGTTCTTTGGTGTTCTCATGTTAATGTGAGATTTGTTTGAAAAAATAAGTGAAAAAGGTCCAACATGTATAATGTCGACTTTTTTACTTTAAGAGTCGCCAGTTGGTGTATTTAACTGGTTGCACCAACGCAACCGAAAAGATTTGCACATTGACCCAGTGATATGACACTGCTAAATGGGTCTGTGAAACCGAGATTCATTTAAGTTCAGGGGCTTGATTATACGGAGGGAAGGTGTTACGCATCCCCCGACATCCATGTTGCCACGGTGACCGCCACTTTTCAAGAAACTGTTATATGAATGTGTGTGTGTGTGTGTGTGTGGATCAATGTGCAATTATTTGGAAGTAGTGTTATGCCTCGTTTGCACCTATATACAAAGGGTTTGAATTTATAGAAAAATTCGATTTTAACCAGATATAGCAATGAAGTTTTTAAAAAGAGGTTTTTCAAACCCTGTGCTCAATAGTAATTGTGGCCTTTGATACTTCCATTTTATTATTAAATGTTCGACTTGTTTGCTTTTATTTTCGAAATGCGAAGCATCTTCGAAAAAATAATATCTGTTGACAAAAAACTCCTCATGGGCATGATGACCCCATCCAAGGAAATTCGAATAATGTAAATAATGTACAAGTTGCTTACAATTTGAAAAATGTCCATCATGAGAATCAATCTAGATTCATGAGATCAATCTGTGATCACATGATTTCTAGGTTCACATGATAATCTGCAGTTTGTATGGAAGCGATGGCGATTATATATATAAAAAGTGTAAATATATATATACTGAACATGATCAACCACCACGAAGCAACTCCATGGGGATCGAAATGTAAATATATAAAAGCGGTAAATATATATATATGGACATGATCAACCACCACAAAGTAAACTCCAGGTGGGACGAAATGTAAATAAAGTCAGAAAAAAATCAACCGCCACGAAGTAAACTCCAGCGGGACAAAATGTAAATATATATATATATATATATATAAAAGTAACGCATTCTTAGGATGTAAATTCGGGCTCATCGGATATGTCCGATAACAATTATATATATAAGTATATATATATAAGTAAGTAAATGCACCGGATGTAAAATCCAGGCTCATCGGATATGTCCGACAACAATTATATATATAAGTATATATATATATATATATATATATATATATATATATAAAAGCGAGTAAATGCTCTTGATATAAAATCCAGTCCATCGAGATATATACACAATTATATATATATATATATATATATATATATATAAGTATATATATATATATATATATAAGCAAGTAAACGCTCCAGACATAAGTCTAGGCTCGATCGAGGCATAACTCGATAATGTTAGTCCATATACATATATAAGTATATATATATAGACAGAAATGAAAACCACAGACCGAAGTCTGGGCAAACACACACAACGCGACTCTCAATGTGTATAACAGTGTGTGCTAATATAAAAAGAAAGGCTTTATAGAATGTGAGAAGGCTTACAGTGGGCTGCCAAAGTAAACTTCTATGACTCTATTTGGATAAATACTCAGCTCCCGCCGGACAAAAATATAGCTATATGTGAGCTACCAGATGAGGAAACACTCAATATGGGTGTATACAGAGTAAATTGGACAGGGCTTCCTCGCCTTTCTCTCTCCTTCTCTCTCTCAAATGGCTGACCCAAGGTCTATATTTATAGACTGATGGCGGTGTGTACTACCAGTAGCCACAGATTACACTATTTCTTTGGTCTAATGTCCCCGGGCTTCATGGTCTGTCATCTCAATCGTGCACTCGTGCACTATAATGTCCGTTCGAACTTGCAGAACTTCAATCTGAGCATCCGAACGAGGTATATGTGACCTTCTTCAGACCGCTTGTGTCGAGAGTTACGCAATGACATGGATTAGAGGTTGTAAAAAGTCGGGAAGAGGGACCATGCCCATAGTCTTCAAGCTTCAAATTCTATCTGTCTTGCCACAGCGTAATAGTCACTTTCGGGGATTGTAACTCCTCGGTTCTTATGGGTCATTGTTGTATGTATATATGTATGTATGAAGTGTTGAGGTGATCTTGCGAGTGTTGATGTGGCAAGATGACGTTTGACTCTTCGTCGGGGTTATCGGGTTTGAGTACATCCCAGATTGGAGGCTGCTGCAAGTGTTTAAATGCATGGTCATCTTGTGAGTGTGCTGTCTATCCGTTGTTAGCTCAGGATTACGAGGATGAGTGCCTCGGCGGGAGGTTTGAGATTACAGCGATAGCATGCATTTGAAATAAGAATTTCGGAGTTATCATGGAGGGCGCAACAACATTCCTTGGGGTTATCGCCAAAGGCCGAAACTTCGAGGTTGTCTACGAGGTTGGAAATGATCCTTCCGTGTGTGTTCGGGGTTGGAAATGATGTTCCCGATGTGTGTCCGAGTTTTGAGCTTGACTTAGGTAGTATCCGGAATAGATGTAGGTTTGTCTTCGGGGTTATCTCCAAAAGCGAATCGCCCTCTGCTGATGTTAATGTGTGTGTGCGAGAAAATTTGAGTGTCTCTGATGCCCTCTTTATCATATTCATGCAATGCAAGACATGGATAGGATAAAGAATCCTGAGACACTTGAAATGCAAGTGAAATAAACATGATGTTATGTGCATCGACATGATGCAAATGTATGATGCGTGATTGTTAGGTAATCCTACTTTGGGATGACAATTAGTGATCACAATAGTCTCGAATCTGACAACGGCTATATTCCCATAGAGTGCCTCTTGTGTATGCAAGAGAGATACGTCAACATATTCCCTCATCACCGAATTCTTGCCCAGCGGTTTGTTGTCTTGAGGTTTGACCTTCGTTGATGTGTGTATCACTTGATAGATCCTATTTGGGTGCATTGTCAAGTTTTGACCCTTCATTGATGTATGTGTTAATGGTTTGTCTTTGCGTTGTAATCCTATAGGAGATACTTGTATAAGTTAGCGGATGGGTTTACTTGTCATCGGGTGACGTGGCGTCGAAGGAACAGAATGTCTTTGTAACCCGTAGAAATGGGAGATATATGGATATTGAAAGATGTGCGTTGATGACCCATGAGGGATACTTTATCGATTTATAACTTTGGCGTTATAACCCCAAGGGAGGTTTAGCATTTTGTGGTTTTGCATTGTAACCCCATGGGGAGGTTTAGGTTGTGACCCTACAACTGACTGACATCGGAACCTTTAATGGGGTATTGTCGAAGCATGATTTGTGAAAATTGGCTCATTGATATAGTATACCACCGTGCATTCGAGTAATACAATGAGATGACGGGAGTTTAATTGACCCAGGCGTGGTGGATCTATGAAAGGAAATCGGAGAGCTCTTCTTGATCCTGCTGAGTTAGGAAACTTCTGCGCATGACTACGCCGTAGCCGTACAAGCGTTCTTCAACATCACGATCAGTTGGAAAAAGACTTATCACATGAAATACATTTAGACACAGTAGTGAATATACATATATATTGATATGACTAAAAATATTCAACATAGCAAATGTTAGTATTAAACCATCTTGAACATAATGATGTGAAAAAATTTGACTTTGAAGAAGTCAATTAGCACCTTTCTTTGTCATTTCTTATCTATCGAGGACAAATGAGTAAAGGTAGAAAAGTAAAATAATCACAGTAATTAGACTACACTTATGGATGTTTTACTATGATTAGGATGTATATATTTGTGTATAGGTGTCTTCTTGAATGGCCACCTAGTCATTTTTATAAAGGGGCTTATGGCAAAATTTTTCAAAAATATAGGAATTGAGTAGTCATGCATTTTTAACTCTCTTGATTATATGCTTAGGAATATATGTACAATTTTCCATTCCACATATCATATGGTCGAAGATATTTAGCATTGACCTGGATGGTCTTGTAATCTGACCCGCATAGATGTCTTCTTGACGAGTTAAGTAGTATTGATCATACCCACCATTTTGGTGGTATCTGGTATACCCTCATGGTATGATAGTATATCAGTTTGGTATACGAGGTATGATACAATGTTATATTTGGGCACCATCGTGCATATGGCTGTACGAAGTGCGGGGCAGATTACATCCCCACGTGATATCCCGAGCATTTTACATTTTGTGGATGTGGCTGCGAGGATCGGCATTCGCACCACAGGGAGGACCATTGGCGTTCGGCAATAAGCCGATGTCAAAGAACGACTATAATTTGGATTAATAAGTTTCCTATCTTCTTACAAATATTATTAGAGTTCAGTTTCAAGTGAAATGCTACAAGTATTAATGGCATTAAAATCTTGGCGTTGGCTACAAACATGATTATAATCGTTGCATGAGGTGTTTATACAAGCCTTGTCAGATTGTGTGAAAGTCTCGGCCAAGACTGTATAACTATAATGTCCAGACTTCCATTGACTTGATAATGTCATTAGATTACGTGTTGTCATCTTGACAGAGCGAAATATCTTGGACATGGCCCACTTATTGAATACTCTTGATGTTTCTTGATATCCTTGAAAATAGTATTATTACGAGCTTTAAGATTTGATTATTATTATGCCCTTGAAAGTGTTTAAATAAATCTATTCTCATTCTTGAGCTTGATATCCTAAATTATTATTACCATTATGCTAAAGGTTTAAAAAATCTATAGCCTTGAATTGGATTTATATTACTTAAAAATTAACAAGCCTTTGATTAAACTAGACTTGCTCGTTGACTACTATACGAAATAGCGAACGGAGATAGGCGGTGCCGAAGGGAGCATTATTAGGGTACGAGGCGAACATTAGGAAATGGCGACAGAATATCCTTAAGACTAAATTGCCTATTATTATTATTGTTATGCTTGTTATGATGTATTCCAAGAATGATTAAGTTATGTTTAAGTTAATCCTTTGAATTATCTAGTAATGGTTCACGGTACCTTGCCATATATTAATAAACTATTACAGTATTTAGATTTGTTGATTTTAGTAAGATATTTGTGGTTATGCGTGATGCCTTTAGAATTGAGATATGGGTGTCACATTGGTCGTCAGGTTATTACGCGAGTATTCGAATGGATGGAGCGAGGTATCCACAGTTGGAGGATGTTGATTACGACGATGAGGAACTATAGAGGCTGACATTCCCATCGATGATTTATTTGTTGAAATTTGCCCAGCATTTGGAATACGAGCTTACGTCGATGACCTATGATAGAGATCGAGGGCTAGGGCCTTATTGATTGTGGACCTTCTGACTGTATACGCTAGGGATGTAATGGCCAATAGAGATACTTTAGTGAGATCTGAATGGCTGTTAGTCTTCTTGCGTAGCGAGTCTTTACGTTGATGGGCATTATACCACCATGCAGAGTTAGCCTCGATCTGCTGGCTCATGTATAGATACCATTGGGCGGGAGGCTTGTAGTGTTACCTCAAAGTCTTGAGAGAGGATGCCATAGCACGACAATTGGCAACAGCCATTTTTTGTCATATGCAACACATATATATATATCAAGCGATTATGTATGGCGATTTTGATTCACTTCCCTTTTAGTTATGCCTTGATACTTGCTTGCCATCTTGATGCATTACGAACTTATCATTGATAGGTGGACATTGAGGCGTCGCGGAGATTCTCGAACGGATCATTGATTTGTATATCCCTACCATCTTTGGTGTCTTTGGGTGAGTATACGTATGGAAAAGTCAAGTGGAGGAGGGTGGTTTTTCCTCTAGAAGAGGTTTTTGTACTTAGCACTTTCTGAATGGTGCTTGATTCTCACCTTTGATAAAGCTGGACCATTCCCCACATTGAGAAGGGCCATAGTGAACTCATATTATGGAGTTCCCTTGGAGGGGCGTGGATAGCATTCCCATGAATCTTGCATTGATAGCACCTCTTGACGTGAAATTCACAGTCAGCTTTGAGTGTAAGCCAATAATGCCCTGTTCTAAGGATCTTCTTGACAAGTAGGGGTCCGCTCATGTGAGGGCCACATACTCCACCATGGATCTCATCCATGAGTCTCTGAGCTTGGTCTTTATCCAGACATCTGAGGAGACCTAATCATGCATCTCTTTTGTAGAGTGCATCTCCGCTCAGGTAAAATTTCATAGCAAGTCGATGAATCCTCCTCTTCTCAGTTAGGCTAAAAATTTCATAGCAAGTCGATGAATCCTCCTCTTCTCAGTTAGGCTAGCCTCAGCGGGTGTAGATCCATCTCATAGATACTCCTTGATGTGTTGATACCAAGGGTTGTGGATGGGAGGTAGTTCATCTGATACTTCTCCAACATTGTTCCCATAGACTGGGGCTTTTTGCATTGCAATTGTAATGCTTGGCATGTTTTCCTTGTCAAGTATGTGAACCAAGGAGGCCAACGTTGCTAATGCATCTGCAAAATCATTCCTATTACGAGGAATATGTAGGAAGGATATTTCTTTGAACTCCAAAGCTATCTGTAGAACTTGCCGATGGTAAGGCAGCAAATTCTTTGGTTTGATAGATTCCCGTGGATTGTCTGATTACCAATTCAAAATCCCCAAAGACAGTTAACTGCCTGATGCCCATTGAACGGGCAAGTTTTAGCCCTATGAGACAGCCTTCATACTCAGCTTTGTTGTTGGTGCTGACAAACTGCAATTTAACGGCGACGGGATACTACACCCTCGTGCGGAGATACTAGAAGCGCTCCGGCTCGGAAACCTTCGTATTATGACTCCATCAAAATACATTTTCCACGTACGGCATGTATCATACTGATGTTGTTGTTGAACTATCATTACCCCTTCATCGGGGAAGTATGTTTCCAAGGGTTTGTAGTCCCCTGCAGGTGCGGCGGCCAGTTGATCCGCAATTCCTTGACCTTTGATAGACTTCTGCATCACGTAGACGATGTCAAATTGTTGTAGGATCAATTGCCATCTGGACAATCGATAATTTAGTATGGGCTTACTGAACACATATTTGAGAGGATCCACGTGGAATATGAGATGGGTTGTGTGACCATGGAGGTAATGATGTAACCTCATGGAAGCCCATGCTAAAGCACAACAAGTCTTCTAAATCAGAGTGTACTTGTGTTCACTGATGCTGAATCTTTTGCTGAGGTAATAGATAGCTCGTTCTTAGCCTCTATCGTCTTTTTTCCCCAGCATACAACCCATGGCATTGTCATTAATGGACAGGTACATGAACAGGGGAACATCATCCCTGGGTGGCACCAAAACATGAGCGTTAACCAATTGCTCTTTAATGGTAAGGAAGGCTTTCTGACACTCTTCGTTCCATTTCATGGAGGAGTTCTTCCTTAACAGCTTGAAGATGGGCTCACAGGTTGTTGTGAGTTGTGAAATGAATCTGCTAATGAAGTTGATTCTTCCCAAAAATCCCCGTATTTTTTTTCTGTCTGAGGAATGGGCATTTCCTTGATGGCCTGGATTTTGGTAGGATCCAGTTCAATCCCTTTGTGGCTGACTACGAAACCTAGCAACTTGCCTGACTTAACACCAAAGGCGCACTTGGTTGGATTCAACTTTAAGTTGTACTTACGTAACCTGTTGAAAAGCCTTTTGAGATGGTCAAGGTGGTCCTCCTCCCTTCGGGATTTGATAATGATGTCATCCACATAGATCTCTATCTCCTTATGCATTAAATCGTGGAAAAGAGCCATCATAGCTCGCTAATAGGTTTCCCCGGCATTGATGAGGCCGAATGACAACTGTCTGTAGCAAAAAGTTCCCCAAGGCATAATGAAAGCAGTTTTCTCACGGTCCTCCTCAGCGACCATAATTTGATGGTACCCCGCAAAGCAATCAGCAAAGGAGTACATGCCGTATTGAGCAGTGTTGTCAATAAGAATGTGGATAAAGGGCACGGGAAAGCTATCTTTAAGGCAAGCTTTGTTCAAATCCCGATAATCCACGCAGACTCGCACCTTTCCTCCTGGTTTCAACACGGAAACAATGTTGGATATCCACTCCGGATATGTAGACACCATGATAATGTCAGCTTGAAATTGTTTCACAATTTCTTCTTTGACTTTTAAACTCCACTCAGGTTTCAATCGCATGAGCTTCTGCCTAACTGGCTTAAATCCTTCTTTAATGGGAAGGCGATGAAGAACAATGTCAGTGGACAACCATGCAAACATATCCTGGAATTGGGTCAATAGTGCAACTATGTCATTCCGCTGATTTGTTGTAAGGTCTGAACCAATTTAGATTAGCTTAGGGTTTTCTAAGGTTCCAAGATTGAAAGAAGTGGTTTGGTTAAGGTTGGGTTTAGGTTTGTCTGTGACCCATTCCTTAATCTCCTGAGGTGTCTCAATGTCCTCTTGTATATCCATCAAGTCTGAGTCTAACTTTGCATCAAAGTTACAGCCCTTGTGGAGAGAAGGCACCTCATCAGCAAGTACATGCACATCTAAATTCAGAGTCTTGAAACAAAGTATGCTTTTACTTAATATATGCAACTGTTTGATCATACAAAAGTGTTAGCATGTACTTGATAAAATAACTGCTAGTACTGTAAAGAAAAGTAAGCAATTAAAGTTATCTACTGTAGGCGGAGGATTTTTCTTGCCATTTTTACCCTCGTCGACCAATGCATGGAGTGCTGTTCCAATTGTCGAGGGCAAAGTCCTGATGGACTGCAATGATGGAAAGATCGTCATTGTCCTCCTTCTCCCGACTGATAATCATAACATCTGGGCAATAATCGTCTGGGGTGTATCTGTTTGTATGTTCATCATGAACAATAACGCGTACGTCTGCCATCATCAAGGCAATGTCATGTTTACGTTTCCGTTCCTTTTCTTCCACTTCGGGATCAGGAATCAGCACCTCTTTTGCTTTGATTGGCAATGGCTTAGGAAACAGCATGGCCACAACATGGGCTGGTACCTTTACTGGAGACTGTCTCAACTCATGGGGTAAAGGTATAGAAAATCACCGTGAGGCGGAAGCTTGAGGAACCTGCTTGTGTTTATGAGGATTCCTGTGATTGGAACTGGCAGAATAGCCTAGTCCGGATGTTCCAATTTGACTGGACATTTGAATAGGGTGTTTAATACCCTGCTTATCTTTACCAAGCCCTTGTCCAGGCTGATGACCCAATGACATCATTTCTTGAGTGGCCGATATAACCTCAGCAGAAATCGTGGGTATGGGAAGTGGCGCTCCAATAGAATGGTATTGAGTGTTACTCACTTCCAAAGCATGAAAACTAGTCGGCTCAACTTCTGAATTGAAGCTGATGATTGGTAGAGTTCCTTGTTTAGGACATTCCGGCTTAGCGTTGACAATGACTAGACTGTTATTGACAATATATTTGAGTTGTTGATGTAGTGTGGAGGGAACGGCTCCAGCCATGTGTATCCATGGTCTCCCCAATAGCAGGTTGTATCCTGAATCTATCTTGAGGACGTGGAAGGATACATTGAATGTATTTGGACCAATCTCAATTAGCAACTCAATCTTTCCAACGGAATTTCGTCGGGATCCATCAAAAGCTCTGATAACCGTATGGCTGCTTTGGATCCGCTTGAGATTGACATTCATCTTCACAAAGGTGGCATAAGGATAGATATTTAGAGACGAGCCTCCATCTATCAAAACTCCAGCTAGCATGTACCTGGAAGACAAAACTGTAATGTGCAATGGCTTACAATGACCGGTCCCTTCGGGTGGTATGTTGTCATCAGTGAAGGATATCACATTGTTGTTGAAAATGTGATCAATCAGATGTTAAAATTTTTCCACATCCACTGATTTTGGCAAGTAGGCTTCTTCCAAAACCTTCAATAAGATCTTCCTATGATCTTCGAAAGAGAAAACCAAGTCCATTATAGATATCTGGTGTGGAGCTTCTCATAAGCTTCAAACCACATTGGCTTCATTGTGGCCCATGGTGCGGAGGAATTTTTCAATCTTCTCCATGGGAATCTTCCCCTTTGCTTTTCAAGTAGGCCTCATGACCCGTTGAGGAAGATACAGTGGATTTTCCTTCGACACTGTAGTAGTAGTATGAGACGTGGATCCTTCAGCTGCTCCATAATTCCATGGAACTTTGTGTGGTCGACAACGAGATGTTGTGATGCGAAGGGTAAAGAAATTGCTCTGGTGCGGCCACTTTCAAAGGATTGTCACTCCTTTGAGTTGAATTTGTTGTATGGGAAATACTTTGACAGTCTCATCATTGACTTTGGATATAACTGCTACAGATCCCTTCCATTTGGTAGGACATGCATTCCCACTCTTGAGTTGCACAGTGTAATCATCTGCTAGTTGCAGAACACCGCTATCAATAAGATTCTGAATGAGATGGCGGAATGCCCAGCATTCTTCTATGTTGTGACCGCGAGAGTGTGAATGATATTGACACACTTCATCAGAATTTAACCGCCTTGAACGGGGATTGATTGGAGGCAGAAGGAAGGTAATTCTTCCTTCGTTGATCAACATTTGCAGTATCTCCTCTATAGATTGGCCCAGATATGTGAATTCTCTCTGATTTATAAAATCCCGACGGGCTATAGCATTTGCTCTCTTTGCAACCTTATCCTCCATAGCTTAGCTTTCTGAAGGTGGTGATGGAGCATTCATAATAAATGGAAGGAGATAAGCATGCTCCGGCATCTGACTTGATGCTGGTGGGTCACCAGTTCTGCCAATTTCTCAATTTGTTTGCAATGAGCTTTCATCTTTCGTTCCATAGTAAACTGGAACTTTGCATAATCCCATTTGTCAACACCATCTTTGATGATCGGGGATGATTCACTGTTAAAACCAGAACTCTGTCTAGTGCTCCAACTGATCATGTTGACCTCTTCTTCTTTGTGTTGAGGAAGAGGGTTGTCTTGCACATGAGGTTGATCTGGTTTGGTGACCACGATCTCACCGTTATCTATTAAATCGTGGATCTTGTGTTTCAAGGCCCAACAATCTTGAGTATCATGTCTAGGTGCTTCGGCATGATAAGCACACTTTCGAGTAGCATTAAAACCCCTCCCATTAGGGTTGGTTGGTGGAAGAAGATGTGTAATTTTCTTCTGAGTAGTCAGAAGTGCAAGAATATTCTCGAGCGAGTCCCCTAAGGGTGTGAACGTTCGAGGTCGCTTTGCATCTCCACCTTTAGGCAATGGAGGGTTTGAAGATTGTGCTTGAAAAGGGGAGTAGTTTCTCCTTTGTATACGCACGCTTTAATTTCCTTTTTGACCTTGTAGTATCAAGGAAAAACCCTCCTCTTTCTTTTTATGGACCCTCCGGGGGTTGTTTTCATAAGATCCGGACTGGATGTGCTCAGCAACGGCTTTAAGAGCGACTAGGTCTTGAATTTTATCCGGACTTCAATCCCATTTCAGCCATCTCTCCGTGTTTGATCATTTCAGAGAATGGTTTGCCAATACCAGCTAAGACTCTCTCATAGAAAGGAGCTTCCTGTACATCTATGAATGTCATGACCATTTCTGATTACGTTATGGAAGGAATAACTTGAGTAGCAAGGCGCCTCCACCTTTGAGCATACTCTCTGAAAGACGCATTGGACTATTTCTTGACCTTGGTAATTTGGTACCGGTCAGGAGCCATCTGAGATTGAAAACTGTACTGAGTGAGGAAGGTGTGAGCCAGCTCTTTCCAGCTATAGATCTTTGAGTTGTCTAACTGGTATACCATGAATCGGCTTCTCCAAATGACTTTTCTCAAACAAATTGCATTCTGAGCTTTTCATTTTCCGCGTAAGATCCAAGTTCTCCAATGAATACCTTTAAATGGGTATAAAGATCCCCTAATCCGTCATTCTTTTCAAAATCAGGGGTTTTAAATTTCTCTGGATAATGAACATTAGGGAAGATGCAAAGGTCAACATATGAAACACTTCCATGTGTTCTAATACCTTTGAGAACACGGATAGTTTCCTCCATTTGGAGTACTTTCTTCCTGATATCACCGGTGTCTGGATCTCCTCTGAGATGTGTGTTTTCAGGGTCTTTGTTTGTCGTATCCAACTGAGGTTCCGAAAATGTTTTTTCCAAACCTTGAGCTCCTCCTTGTGTAGAGGATTCTGTATGTGGAGGCATCTTTGTGCCCTGAGTGGACTGATGTAATTCTTTAAGCAAGACAGCCAAATTTGTGATTTGCTGACTTAATCCGTCAAATTCTTCACGAGAAACAGGATTAGACTGGTCAGATGAAGACATGATTGGCTATAGGCTCGTGGCCTTTTTGGATTTTGAGCGGGTAACAGGCCCAATGATTTTCCTACAAAAGACTTATGTAGTTTAGTCTTAGGGTAATGTAAATGTTATCATAACATGTCCGTTTTAGGAATATTGTCCTGCAAAATCGGGTGTTAATTGATAACATGAATGCACAGATAATCTTCATATTTTCCATTACATAACGATGAACATGGAATAAAATTACAAGTAAATGCTTTTACAAGTAATTGAAAATGGAAAGCATGAAGAGACTTTCCTCCGCATTTGGTTTATCAGAGTTTGACCTATCTTAGGGTTACTCTCGTGGCTTTTTGGCATGAAGGTTCCCAGATCATCGCAATCTACTTGACGGGAAGTTAATCCGGTCTTTCAACTGGAGCGAATCTGGGTGGTGCCTTTCCTGAGCCCTGAGTCCAGTAATCAAACACCGATAGAACATGTCTCACCGTTTATGAAAATGATGACATGTGCGAAGCACTAATATCACAGATAGATATAGTATAGTGCAGTAAGTAAAATGCATTCATACACATTCATCATAAATGTAAATGCAACATTCACACACAAGCATATAATAGTTTTGAAAAGCTTTTAATAGCGGCTTAAGCCCTCTTACTGGAGTCCCCAGCAGAGTCGCCACCTGTCGACGTCGGGATTTTTATTTGTCCCTTTTCGTTACTTGTTCTTTGGTGTTCTCATGTTAATGTGAGATTTGTTTGAAAAAACAAGTGAAAAAGGTCCGACATGTATAATGTCGACTTTTTGACTTTAAGAGTTTCCACTAGGTGTATTTAACTGGTTGCACCAACGCAACTGAAAAAGTTTGCACATTGACCCAGTGATATGACACTGCTAAACGGGTTTGTGAAACAGAGATTCATTTGAGTTCGGGGGCTTGATTATGCGGAGGGAAGGTGTTAGGCACCCCTCGACATCCGTGTTGCCACGGTGACCGCCACTTTTCAAGAAACTGTTATATGAAGGGGTGTGTGTGTGTGTGTGGATCAATGTGCAATTATTTAGAAGTAGTGCTATGCCTCGTTCGCACCTATATATAAAGGGTTTGAATTTATAGAAAAATTCAGTTTTAACCAGATATAGCAATGAAGTTTTGTAAAAAGAGGTTTTTCAAACCCTGTGCTCAATAGTAATTGAGGCCTTTGATACTTCCATTTTATTATTAAATGTTCGGCTTGTTTGCTTTTATTTTTGAAATGCGAAGCATCTTCGAGAAAATAATATACAGCAGTGCCAAACTCCTCATGGGCATGACAGCCATCCAAGGAAATTCAGACACTGTAAATAATGTATAAGCTACTTACAGCTGGAAAAAAAATCTATCATGGGAACCAAATCTAGATTCAGTAGACTAAATCTGTGATCACATGATTCCTAGGCTCACATGATATTGCAGTTTGTATGAAAGAAGTAAGCAGTTATATATATAAAAGCTTTAAATATATATATACAGACATGATCAACCACCACGAAGCAACTCCATGGGGGATCGGAAATGTAAATATATAAAAGTGGTAAATATATATATGGACATGATCAACCACCACGAAGTAAACTCCAGATGGGACAAAATGTAAATAAAGCTGTAAAAGCAATCAACTGCCACAAAGTAAACTCCAGGCAGGACGAAATGTAAATAAAGTTATAAAAGCGATCAACTGCCACGAAGTAAACTCCTGGCAGGACGAAATGTAAATATATATATATATATATATATATATATATAGCGATCACGCACTTATGATGTAAATCCGGGCTCATTGGATATGTCCAACAATAATTATATATATATATATATATATATATATATATATATATATAAAAGCAAGTAAATGCATCGGATGTAAAATCTAGGCTCATCGGATATGTCCGACAACAATTGTATATATATATATATATAAACAAGTAAACGCTCCAGACATAAGTCTAGGCTCAATAGAGGCATAACTCGATAATGTTAGTCCATATATGAAATATATACATATATAAGTATATATATACAGGCATAAATGAAAACCACGAACCGAAGTCCGGGCAAACGCACACAACGCGACTCTCAATGTGTATAACAGTGTGTGCTAATATGAAAAGAAAGGCTTTATAGAATGTGAGAAGGCTTATAGTGGGCTGCCAAAGTAGACTTCTATAACTCTATGTGGATAAATACTCAGCTCCCGCCGGACAAAAATATAGCTATATGTGAGCTAACAGATGAGGAAACACTCAATATGGGTGTATATAGAGTAAATTGGACAGGGCTTCCTCGCCTTTCTCTCTCCTTCTCTCTCTCAAATGGCTGACCCCAAGGTCTATATTTATAGACTGATGGCCGCAGGTGTACCTACGGCTGGTCGAGGTGTCCTCGGGCTTCGTGAGTCCCATCGTCTCGAAATATGTGCACTCGTGCACTATAATGTCCGCTCGAACTTGCAGAACTTCAATCCGAGCATCTGAACGAGGTATATGTGACCTTCTTCGGACCACTTGTGTCGAGAGTTATGCAATGACATGGATTAGAGGTTGTATGAAGTCAGGAAGAGGGGACCATGCCCATAGTCTTCAAGCTTTAAATTTTATCCGGTGTACTGCCACGTGTAATAGCCACTTGGGATTGTAACTCCTCGGTTCTTGTGGGACATCGTTATATGTATGTATGTATGTATGTATGTATGTATGAAGTGTTGAGACGACGCGCAGGTATTGATGTGGCAAGATGACGTTTGACTCTTCGCCGGGGTTATCGCCGGTTTGAGTTGAAAGCAGACGTTGCTCAGGGTTACATCTGAGATTGGACTGCTGCAAGTGTTTGAATGCCGCAAGGTCATCTTGTGAGTGTGTCTGTCTACCCGTTGTTAGCTCCGGGTTTGAGGGATGAGTGCCTCGGTAGGAGGTTTTAGATTGAAGCTGATAGTATGCATTTGAAATAAGCATTTTCGGAGTTATCGCCGGAACTGCAACAGCATTCCTTGGGGTTATCGCCAAGGACAAAACTCGGGGTTGTCTCCGAGGTTGGAAATGATCCTTCCGGTGTGTGTTCCGGGGTTGGAAATGATGTTCCTGGTGTGTGTCCCAGGCTACGAGCTTGACTTTCGGTAGTATCCGAAATGGATGTAGGCTGTCTTCCAAGGTTATCTCCAAAAGACGAATTTGCCCTCCTGCAATGTTAGTAACAGGTGTGCAGAAAATTTTGAGTGTCTACACTATTCACGAAGTATGATTTTTCTTATAAAATTTTTGCCTTTTTGTTCTGGGTTTACTATTCACGTATACGACACTATTCATGTATACGGCACTATTCACAAAAAACCAAATTTTCTTTTCTTTATCCAAGTTGTCTATTATGGTTACTATCTTTGATTGTATCCATGTTTTGATCTTCATTCTTGAATTTTGCTCCACGATTGATTATTATGGAGTATTTTTGAACTTCGATTATCTAAAGTACGAATCCCTAATCTTTGTCCTTTTATATCACTGGATTCATTTTCTTTAAAATATTTTCATCATTCTCACCCTAAATGTTGATATAATTGAATATCTTTGGCATGTAGTGCAAAGATGAATTATTACCTGATGAATATCTTTGGCCCATAGTGCAAAGATGGACAGGTATTGAGATAAACATGACCAACTGGTGATACGAATGAATATCTTTGGCCTGTAGTGCAAAGATGAATATTTGATTCAATATTATATTGATTGATGTTATAGGGATAAAATATTGATGATTGACTTTAAAATCATAGAATATAGTAGACTTCATTCTCTACTTAACTCTTCTAATGAATTGTTGTTTTCGCTACAGTTGTTGATCTATAACTTGTTGTCTATTATATTCTATCAGATTTTTTCCTGTTGAAGACTAAGGATAATTTGTTCTACATTAATTATCTTAGCCATAATATTCTTTACTGGGCTAGTTGAGCTCATCCTTTTCTTTTTTGTTCCATTTTTCTTCGTAGAAGGCGAGAATATAATGGGAATTAGTCGAGGTGTGGAGTGATGGTTCAAGACAGTTGTTATAGCAGTCCTCACTATTTTGTAAAATAGTATATCAATAATTGCAATGAGGACTTATTTGAGTTTGGATATTGTCTATAAGACAATATTTGTATTAAAACTCACAGTATATGTGTTGTCGTATTTTGCACGAAAATTGTAATAATAAAGTTTGTAGTTGTTTTCTGTACCATATATTTGGTGACTCAGAATTGGTTGTGTGGACCTATTTTGGGGGCATCACGGTTGGTATCAGAGCTTAGGGATATGGTCTCTGGCAAAGATCGGAGAATAGAACTAGGAGGGGAGAGACGAGTAAATCCTTCGCTAGTGTGTCCTACCTAAGCTTATTAGTATTTAATGGGTCAGTCGGAGCATAGGGTTAATATGTGATATGTTAATTTGTTTAATTAACCCTTTTTTGTGATAGTATTTGAGAATGACATCTGAAAATGTTGAGGTGAGCAATGGAGCACATGGGACCGTTGAGACACCGACAATCAACAACCAAGATAAGGTGCATCAGGAAGGAATAATCCTCCTGTAAACGATAACACCGACCAAATGACGAATGATGGTATGTTTAGGAACTTACAAGAATTCATGCAAAACCAAACGAGAGAGACTACTGTTCAAAATGCAGATGGAAACAATGGTAACTCACGGCTTGTCACTGCCAAGCAATTCAAGGAGTTGGGACCACCGGAATTTTTGGGAAAGCCAAAACCAATTGAGGCAGAGACGTAGATAAAGTGGATCACCAAGATATTTAATGTCTTGGGATGCTCCGAGGAGCAAAAGGTTCCCTTTACCACCTTCATGTTGCGAGGAGAGGTAGATTACTGGTGGGAATCCGTAAAGCGTACTCAGCCTGCCGCACTCAAGATGTCTTGGAAGAAGTTCCAAGAATTGTTCAACGACAAGTACTTTCCCAAAAGTATTCATCACATGAAGGAGGTAGAGTTTATCAGACTGGAACAAAATAATATGATTGTGTCCCAGTACGAGGCTAAGTTCACGGAATTATCCAGGCTTGCACCTCATTTAGTAGAGAATGAGGAACGTATGACACGGATGTCTCTGAGAGGTTTGAAACCCGAAATACGTCAATACCTCATTTCTCACAAACTGTGTTTGTATTCAGATGTAGTGAATAGGGCTTAGTTAATGGAACGAGATTATGAGTCAGCTCGACCAAAAGATAACGACCAACAACACGATAATAATCGTACCGGTGGCAACGGTCATCGAAAAAATGATAACCATCGTGGAGGAAATTATCATGCCATAAATGGTAACCACTTCGGTGGTAATCATGGCCAAGATAATAGAAGAAATGATTCAAGAGGAAATTTCAAGAAGAGAAGATTTAATGATGACGGGAAGACATCGGCAGCAGCACCAACACTAGTAACAAATTTTAGGGGAGGAGAAAGACCGCCGGTTAGATGCTACAGATACGGAGAAGAGGGACACATAAGTCCAAATTGTTCACAGGCTTCCAAGGTATATTTTAGTTGTGGAAAAGATGGTCACATAGCTCGATTTTGTCCTATAGTGAAATCAAGTCCAGCTGGGACGGTGGCACCAAAGGCGGATACAGACAAAACAAAATCAGTGGTTTCAGGAAGAGCGTTTTTTGTGACTTCTCAAAAATTGAGTAACCCGGACGAAGTTATTACGGGTTAGTTAATCATAAATTTTTGCGAAGTTTACACCTTATTAGATATCGGTTTTACCCATTCTTTTATTTCTCCAGCTTGTGCTCAACGTTTGAACTTGACCCCTAAGAAATTAGACTTTGACTAATCTATTGAAACTCCGTTAGGAGAAACTTTCATTACATCCACTGTTTATAAAGCTTGCTTGATCCAAGTTGGCACCATCACATTACCTGTTGATCTTATCTCTTTAAAGATACTTGCATTTGATGTGATTTTAGGGATTGATTGGTTAACTACTCATCATGCCAAAATTGATTGTTTTCGTAAGGTTGTTAGTTTTCATATTCCTAACCAGCCTATTATGTGAATTCAAGCAACCAAAACCACTAAAATTAATCACTATCATATCAAGCCATGAAACCATTCGTTTATTAAAAAATAGATGTCAAGCTTTCTTAGCCCATGTCATGGATTTAAACAAAAATACGTCAAATTTGAATAATATTTCTATTGTTAATGAATTTCTTGACGTATTTCTTGAAGAAATTCCTGGCCTACCCCTAGAGCGTGAAATTGAATTTTGTGTTAACCTCGAACCCGGTACAAAACCCATTTCTAAAATCTCATATATTTCTTCAACTAAAACGAACGTATCATGCGCCAAAGACGTTGGCTCGAGCTGTTGAAAGATTACGACCATACAATTCAATACCATCCTAGAAAAGTGAACGTAGTGGCTGAAGCATTGAGTAGAAGATCATATGCGGGTACGAATGCGATATTGTCAAACACAAAGACCCATTTTGTATGACTTATAAATGGTGGAGATAGAGTTAAAGACTCTAAGGACCCATGTGAAGATGTCAAATATACGAGTATAACCGACTTTATTCGATAAAGTTAAAGTTGCTCAAGCTAAAGACTCAGAGCTGATGAACAAGAAGGTGTAAGAAGGTGTTATTCCAAAAGTAAGAATCGACGAAGAGAGGAAATCTCAACCCTCGATTTATTGGTCCATTTAAAATCCTAGGTTGAGTAGGAACTATGACCTATAGACTCTCTTTACCGCCAAGTATGTCTCGTGTTCATAACGTTTTCACATATCCATGCTACGTAAATATGTGAAAGACTCGAACCACATTATTGAGTTAGAACCAGATGAGATAGCAGAGGATTTAACGTATGAAAAGGTGCCAGTTAAAATCTTCGATAAGAAGGAACATATTTTACGCTCAAAGGTTATACCTCAAGTCAAAGTTTTATAGAGAAATCATGATATTGAAAAAATGACCTGGGAGTTAGAATCGGAAATAAAAATAAGGTATCCTTACCTCTTCAACATATCAGGTATGCACATCAATTTCGAGGACAAAATTTCATAAGAAGGGGAGGTTGTAAATCCTAATTTTTTATGAATAAAGATTTAATTTCTCTAATTATTATTTTTGAATAATAAGGTGATGACTGGATATAATGCTTTAGTTATGGGTGAAATGTGAAAATTTTATAAAGTAAACAAGTGGTCATAAAATATTCGTTTTATCGGGGAATATTCGTTTTAGTCGGGGAATATTCGTTTTAGTCGGGGAATATTCTTTTTATCGAAAATATTCGTACGACGGCGCAGTCATTTTTGGACCCCATAACAAAAAATTGTCGGATGAATAAAATGACAAGTATGAGTTTTTTATAAATAACGGCGTAGTTATTCTGAATTAACAACATTCGCTGTAATACACGGTGGTTAAAGTACAATAATATACGTGGTTCGCATGAGTTAGCACGATATTAGTATAATGTAAGACGCCAGATTGCAAGATTTTTGGATTATTAATTCTTAAGTAAGAAGGCACTACTCAATAATTGTTACAGTAATTACTGTTCAATATTTTATTTTATTGATTCAATAATTGCTACGTTGATATTTTATATTATTATTATTTTAATAATTGTCACTACACAGTATTTTCCATTATCAGATCAATAATTCATATTATTTGAATAATATTACTAGATAACATTATTGTCAATGTCTAAGGAAGTTCTGTCTAGAAAAAGAGGTTTGGTCACCTAATTGCGCGCCAGTAAGGAGAAATCCTTATCGGAAAGTCCCATCTTTCCTGGGAATGACCTGGTTGTCATTATTGTGATTCTGTAATATTATTTGTGAATAATTAATTATTGATTTATATGATAAGAAAATATTTATTTTATGTGGATATAAATG
Source organism: Panax quinquefolius (assembly GCA_020205615.1). Classification (NCBI taxonomy): domain Eukaryota; kingdom Viridiplantae; phylum Streptophyta; class Magnoliopsida; order Apiales; family Araliaceae; genus Panax; species Panax quinquefolius. The sequence goes on along the minus strand of CM035173.1, from coordinate 69,249,403 downwards.
AAGGAATTAATGTTGAGATATTTTATCAGTATTTTGTTGGAATGGAGGTGTTAAAAAGCATCCGTATGTGAATTTCGATCATTTTTTGTTTGGAATTTGTCAAAACTTTCTTATACAAAGTTATAGAGAATTAAATTTCCTATGTAATGGACATAAAATTCATATTTTTTGACAAAAGGGCTATTTATTATGAATTATTGAAGTTTCTAAATATTGTTTAAATTTAAAATATTTTGGTGGAGGTTTTCTAGAATGGGTGGGCCCCACTTTTGTCCTTTGTTGGTGAGAACTGTGCTGAATTTTTTTTCAAAAGTACTATGCTCATTTTTTCAAAGATGGATGCTTAGAAGCCACTGTAAGGATTTTGTCAATCCTGGTGTGCTAAGCATTTCCTATAAATAGGATGCTTAGTTAGAATTGAAAATCACACCAGAATCAGAAGTTTTCTATCTCTATAATATCGAGCGTATTTTTGTGAGTATTTAGATACTTTGAGAGTTGATAAACAGTGCAAGTTTTCTTCAGCATTATATCCGATATTTCAGTCAGAAGTACTATTCTTTTGAGGTAAGGAATGTTATTTTTTTCGTAAATGATATTATTTCTTTCAATATCATTATACCGAAATATTGGTATGAATTTTATTATGAAATTTTACCTTTTCATGTTGAGGTTATTATTCACGATACTGTGATACTATTCACTTAATATGGTACTATTATTCATTACTAGTACTATTCACGAAGTATGATTTTTCTTATGAAATTTTTGTCTTTTCGTGTCGGGGTTACTATTCACGTATATGACACTATTCATATATACGGCACTATTCGTAGAAAAACTAAATTTTCTTTTCTTTGTCCAAGTTGTCTATTATGGTTACTATCTTTGATTGTCTCCATGTTTTGATCTTCATTCTTGAATTTTGCTCCACAATTGATTATTATGAAGTATTTTTGATCTTGGATTATCTAAAGTATGAATCCCTAATCTTTGTCCTTTTATATCACTGGATTCCTTTTCTTTAAAATATTTTCATCATTCTCAGTCCTAAATGGTGATATAATTGAATATCTTTGGCCTGTATTACAAAGATGAATGATTACCTGATGAATATCTTTAGCCCGTAGTGCAAAGATGGACAGGTGTTGAGATAAACATGATCAACTGGTGATACGAATGAATATCTTTGGCCCGTAGTGCAAAGATGAATATTTGATTCAAGATGTATATGGATTGATGTTACAGGGATAAAATATTGATGATGAAATTTAAAATCATAGAAGATAGTAGACTTCATTCTCTACTTAACTCTTCTAATGAATTGTTATTTCTGTTGTAGTTGTTGATCTATAACTTGTTGTCTATTATATTCTATCAGATTTTTTCCTGTTGAGGACTAAGGATAATTTGTTCTACATTAATTATCTTAGTCATAATATTCTTTACTGGGCTAGTTGAGCTCATCCTTTTCTTTTTTGTTCTATTTTTCTTCTTAGAAGGCGAGAATATAACGGGAAATAGTCGAGGTGTGGAGTGATGGTTCAAGACAGTTGTTATAGCAGTCCTCACTATTTTGTAAAATAGTATATCAATAATTACAATGAGGACTTATTTGAGTTTGGATATTGTCTAGAAGACAATATTTGTATTAAAACTCATAGTATATGTGTTGTCGTATTTTGCAAGAAAATTATAATAATAAAGTTTGTAGTTGTTTTCTGTACCATATATTTGGTGACTCAGAATTGGTTGTGTGGACCTATTTTGGGGGTGTCACAGTTGGTATTAGAGCTTAGGGATATGGTCTCTGGCGGAGATCGGGGAATAGAACTAGGAGGGGAGAGACGAGTTAATCCTTCGCTAATGTGTCCTACCTATGCGTATTTGGTATTTAATGGGTCAGTCGGAGCATAGGGTTATTATGTGATATGTTCATTTGTTTAATTAAACCTTTTTTGTGACAATATTTGAGAATGACATCTGAAAATGTTTAGGTGAGCAATGGAGCACATGAGATAGTTGAGACACCGACAATCAACAACTAGGATAAGGTGCATCAGGAAGGAATAATCCACCTGTAAACGATACGCCGACCAAATGACGAACGATGGTATGTTTAGGAATTTTCTAGATTTCATGCAAAACCAAACGAGAGAGACTACTGTTCAAAATGCAGGTGGAAACAATCGTAACTCACGGCTTGTCACTGCCAAGCAATTCAAGGAGTTGGGACCACCAGAGTTTTGGGGAAAGCTAGAACCAATTGAGGCAGAGACGTGGATAAAAGCAGATCACCAAGATATTTAATGTCTTTGGATGCTCCAAGGAACAAAAGGTTCCCTTTTCTACCTTCATGTTAAGAGGAGAGGCAAATTACTGGAGGGAATCTGTAAAGCGTACTCAGCCTGTCGCACTCAAGATGTCTTGGGAGAAGTTCCAAGAATTGTTCAACGACAAGTACTTTCCCAAAAGTATTCGTCACATGAAGGAGGTAGAGTTTATCAGACTGGAAAAGAACAACATGACTGTGTCCCAATACGAGGCTAAGTTCACAAAATTATCCAGGTTTACACCTCATTTGGTAGAGAATGAGGAACGTATGACGTGGCTGTTTCTGAGAAGTTTGAAACCCAAAATACGTCAATACCTCATTTCTCATAAATTGTGTTTGTATTCAAATGTAGTGAATAGGGCTCAGTTATTAGAGCGGGATTATGAGTCAGCTCAACCAAAAGATAACAACCAACAACACGATAATAATCGTACCGGTGGCAACAGTCATCGAAAAAATGATAACCATCATGGAGGAAATTATCATGCCAGAAATGGTAACCACTTCGGTGGTAATCATGGCCAAGATAATAGAAGAAATGATTCAAGTGGAAATTTCAAGAAGAGAAGATTTAACGATGACAGGAAGACATCGACAGCAGCACCAGCACCAGCAACAAATTTTAGGGGAGGAGAAAAACCGCCAGTTAGATGCTACAGATACGGAGAGGAGGGACACATAAGTCCAAACTATTCACAGCCTTCCAAGGTATGTTTTAGTTGTGAAAAGACGGTCATATAGCTCGATTTTGTCCTATAGCGAAATCAAGTCCGGTTGGGACGGTGTCACCAAATGCGGATACGGACAAAAAAAAGTCGGTGGTTTCAGGAAGAGCGTTTTTCGTGTCTTCTCAAAAAGAGAGTAACCCGAACGAAGTTATCACGGGTTTGTTAATCATAAATTTTTGTGAAGTCTATACCTTATTAGATATCTATTCTACCCATTCTTTTATTTCTCTTGCTTGTGCTCAACGTTTGAACTTGACCCCTAAGAAATTAGACTTTGACTTATCTGTTGAAACTCTGTTAGGAGAAACTTTCATTACATCCACTGTTTATAAATCTTGATTGATCCAAGTTGGCACCATCACATTACTTGTTGATCTTATCTCTTTAAAGATACTTGCATTTGATGTGATTTTAGGGATTGATTGGTTAACTACTCATCATGCCAAAATTGATTGTTTTCGTAAGGTTGTTAGTTTTTAAATTCCTAACCAACCTGTTATGCAAATTTAAGCAACCAAACCACTAAAATCAATCACTGTCATATCAAGCCATGAAGCCATTCATTTATTGAAAAACTGATGTCAAGGTTTCTTAGCCCATGTCATGGATTTAAACAAAAATACGTCAGATTTGAATAATATTTCTGTTGTTAATGAATTTCCTGACGTATTTCCCAAAGAAATTCCTGGCCTACCCTCAAAACGTGAAATCAAATTTTGTATTGACCTTGAACCCGGTACAAAACCAATTTCTAAAACCTCATATATTTCTTCAACTAAAACGAACGTATCATACGCCAAAGATGTTGGCTCGAGCTGTTGAAAGATTACGACCATACAATTCAATATCATCCTAAAAAAGAAAACGTGGTAGTTGAAGCGTTAAGTAGAAGATCATATGAGGGTACGAATGCGATATTGTCAAACACAAAGACCCATTTCGTATGACTTACAAATGATGGAGATAGAGTTAAAGACTCTAAGGACCCATGTGAAGATGTCAAATATACGAGTATAACCGACTTTATTCGATAAAGTTAAAGTTGCTCAAGCTAAAGACTCAGAGCTGATGAACAAGAAGGTGCAAGAAGGTGTTATTCCAAAAGTAAGAATCGACGAAGAGAGGAAATCTCAACCCTCAATTTATTGGTCCATTTAAAATCCTAGGTCGAGTAGGAACTGTGACCTATAGACTCGCTTTACTACCAAGTGTGTCTCGTGTTCAAAATGTTTTCCACATATCCATGCTACATAAATATGTGAAAGACCCGAACCATATTATTGAGTTAGAACCAGACGAGATAGCAGAGGATTTAACGTATGAAGAGATACTTGTTAAAATCTTGGATAAGAAGGAACATATTTTATGCTCAAAGGTTATACCTCAAGTCAAAGTTTTATGGAGAAACCATGATATTGAGGAAATAACCTGGGAGTTATAATCGAAAATGAAAACAAGATATCCTTACCTTTTCGACATACCAGGTACGTACATCAATTTCGAGGACAAAATTTTATAAGAAGGGAAGGTTGTAAGACCCCAATTTTTTTATGAATAAAGATTTAATTTCTCTAATTATTATTTTTGAATAATAAGGTGTTGATTGGATATAATGCTTTAGTTATGGGTGAAATGTGAAAATTTTATAAAGTAAACAAATGGTCATAAAATATTCGTTTTATCGGGGAATATTCGTTTTAGTCGGGGATTATTTTTTTTGTTGGGAATATCCGTACGACGGCGCAGTCATTTGTGGATCCCATAACGGAAAACTGTCGGATGAAGATAACGACAAGTATGAGTTTTTTATAAATAACGGCATAGTTGTTACCGTTAACACTGTTGGAATACCTTGTGGTTAAAGTACAATAATATGTGTGGTTGCATAGTAGCACACATTATTGCATAATATTTTTGAATTATTGATTGATTCTTACATAAGAAGACACTACTCAATAATTGTTACAGTAATTACTGTTATATTTTATTTTATTGATTCAATAATTGCTACATTGATATTTTATATTATTGTTATTTTAATAATTGTCACTGCATAGTATTTTCCATTATCAGATTAATAATTCATATTATTTGAATAATATTATTAGATAGAATTATTGGCAATGTCTAAGGAAGTTCTGTCTAGGAAAGGGGTTTGGTCACCTAATTGCGCGCCAGTAAGGAGAAATCCTTATCGAAAAGTCCCCTCTTTCCTTGGAACGACCTGGTTGTCATTATTGTGATTCTATAATATTATTTGTGAATAATTAATTATTGATTTATATGATAAGAAAATATTTATTTTTTGTGGATATAAATGAAGGATTTAATATTGAGGTATTTTATCAGTATTTTGTTGGAATGGAGGTGTTAAAAATCATCCGTATGTGAATTTCAGTCATTTTTTGTTTAGAATTTGGAAAAACTTTCTTCTACAAAGTTGTAGAGAATTAAATTTCCTATGGAATGGACATAAAATTCATATTTTTTTGACAAAAGGGCTATTTATTGTGAATTATTGAAATTTCTAAATATTGTTTAAATTTAAAATATTTTGGTGGAGATTTTCTAGAATGGGTGGGCCCCACTCTTATCCTTTGTTGGTGAGAAATGTGCTAAAAAAAATTTTAAGAGTGGTGTGCTCATTTTTTCAAAGATGGATGCGTAGAAGCCACCGTAAGGATTTTGTCAATCCTGGTGTGCTAAGCATTTCCTATAAATAGGGTGCTTAGTTAGAATTAAAAATCACCCCAGAATTAGAAGTTTTCTCTCTATATAATATCGAGTGTATTTTTGTGAGTATTTAGATACTTTGAGAGTTGATAAGCAGTGCAAGTTTTCTTCAGTATTATATCTGATATTTCAATCAGAAGTACTATTCTTTTGAGGTAAGGGATGTTATTTTTTTCATAAATAATATTATTTCTTTCAATATCATTATACCGAAATATTGTTATGAATTTTATTATAAAATTTTTACCTTTTCATGTCGATGTTACTATTCACGATACTCAAGACTATTCACGTATCGACACACTATTCACGAATCACTTGTCTTATTCACTTAGTACTATTCATGAAGTATGATTTTTCTTATGAAATTTTTGCCTTTTCGTGTGGGGATTACTATTCACGTATACAACACTATTCGTGTATACGACACTATTCATGTATACGGCACTATTCACAAAAAACTAAATTTTCTTTTCTTTATCCAAGTTGTCTATTATGGTTATTATCTTTGATTGTATCCATGTTTTGATCTTCATTCTTGAATTTTGCTCCACGATTGATTATTATGGAGTATTTTTGAACTTCGATTATCTAAAGTACGAATCCCTAATCTTTGTCCTTTTATATCACTGGATTCATTTTCTTTAAAATATTTTCATCATTCTCAGTCCTAAATGCTGATATAATTGAATATCTTTGGCATGTAGTGCAAAGATGAATTATTACCTGATGAATATATTTGGCCCATAGTGCAAAGATGAATATTTAATTCAAGATGTATATTGATTGATGTTACATGGATAAAATATTGATGATGGACTTTATAATTATAGAAGATAGCAGACTTCATTCTCTACTTAACTATTCTAATGAATTGTTGTTTCCGTTGCAGTTGTTGATCTATAACTTGTTGTCTATTATATTTTATCAAATTTTTCCCTGTTGAGGATTAAGGATAATTTATTCTACATTATTTTAGTCATAATATTCTTTACTTGGCTTGTTGAATTCATCCTTTTCCTTTTTGTTCAATTTTTCTTCTCAAGAGGCGAGAATATAGCGGGAACTAGTCGGGGTATGGAGCGATGGTTCAAGATGGTTGTTATAGCAGTCCTCACTATTTTGTAAAATAGTGTATCAATAATTGTAATGAGGACTTATTTGAGTTTGGATATTTAATAGAAGACAATATTTATATTAAAACTCAAAGTATATGTGTTATTGTCGTATTTTGCACGACAATTGTAATAATGAAGTTTGTAGTTATTTTCTGTACCATATATTTGGCGACTCAGAATGGGTTGTATGGAGCTATTTTGGGAGCGTCACAATATCAATTGTGTCTAACCGAAATAAATAGCATAAACTTATTTCTCAAAATAGTTCATGAAATAACAAGAACTTTACCAAATAAAATACAATTCTATAATAGAATGAATTGTAAATGCAAATAAGTATATAAATGTGCTTGGATAGCATATATACCCCTCGTTAAGTTACTAAGTTCCTTGATTACTAACAATATTCATAACGATTAGTCAATTAACTTAACTATTATTATTAATAGTTGTCGTCGATAATTATTCATAAATCCGTTTCAGAATTTCTTTTAATATAACTCGATCTCGAGCATCCCCTCATACTAATTCTATTGGCTCACTATAAACATGTCTAATTAACATATACATAAGCTCATACGTTTCATATTATCATGTTTTAACCGATAAAAATATATTACGTATTTTTTGATTTTACTTCAATTAATTTTTTAATTTATCTTAAACTTATTTTCTCCATTAAACCTCCTTAACTAATTTATTATTTTTTATTCTTCTGGTCCCACATAGTTAATTATATTTTAAATCACTTTTGATTTTTCCAGATTTTTCTATTATTGTTTAATATTTATTTAAGGCTCATTTCTATCCAAAATTACAAAATTAAATATAATTCGAAATTACTTCCAAAAATTATGAAATTTGGACGATATACTCTCTACACGAAATGAGTACTTCCACTTTAAATTTCATCCTCAAATGAGTTGTACTTCCACTTTAAATTTTATCCTCAAATGAGTTATATAACTCAAGTTATAGTTGTTTTAATTTTAAAATTTTCAATTTTGTTTTGGTCATAACTTTTTCATCACAAGTCCTTTTTGTTCATCTTTGGACAGGACGCGCTTTATACAATAAGGTATCAACCCTCAAAAGGCCATATTTTATTTAACAAGTTTGATATCCAAAACAGTCCACTGAAAATTTAGGGCATGGGGTTTCATCAGTTTCTTGGTTTGGCAAAAAATCACCATAAATAATTTACAAGGAATTTGAGTTCAAAATAGTGTTTAGATTACTCATAGAGGTATCAAACACAATAAACCTCACTCAAAAATTCATTATACATTATGAGTTATTAAAATTCTAATTTCGGGTTCGGGATAAATATTTTTTTGGTTATTATACTTTAGGTCAACTTACAAATGACTAACTAAACTTTTTTTTTCTTACAGTCAACTCATTGAACTCAAGTTTTCTTACAAAACGTTAGAAAATTCGTTAAGTCTTAACTTTAGACGAAAATGAACACATCAGCTGTTGAGTTAAAAAAAAAAAAAAAAAAAAAGCTGACATGGCAATGATAATCCGACGTGGCCGTGATTATGTGGATCTTAAGGAAAAATGTTACGAAGAAAATGAAAAAATAATATTTTAAAGTATAATACAAATTTATAAAGTTAGCCAAAAAAATAAGAAAATAAATGAAAAATGAATTTAATTATTTTTTTAATTAATATCAAATGATTTTTATTTATAATTAACCCATTTATAAAACATAAAAACTAAAAATATGCTAATTAAAATTAAGGGAATATGAAAAAAATTTAGGGAAAATAAAAGAAAATTATAATAAAATCGAAACTTAAGCAAAAATACATAGAAGAAATTAAAAAAATAAAAAGAGTTATTTAGTTATTTTTGTAATTAATAGCAAATGGTTTTTATATAATTAATAATAAATATAATTAAGCAAATTATAAAAATTATAAAATTAAAATCTTTTAAATTAAAAATCTTTTCAAAATAAATTTTATTTACATAAATGTTTATATATGTTAGGCAAAGAATTATTAATTATTGAAAGCAAATATTATGGTATATTAACAATTTATTAATATATTATACTTAAACAAATTATACAAACTCATCTTCACCTTCAGTCTTCTCTTCCACTACCATGCTTCCACCGCCGCGACCACGCTTCTTGTACCAACATGAGTGATGAATTAAAAATCACAACCAACAATAAAGTAGCGGACCATCTATAAATTGGTCAATCTAGAAGATTTTTCTATCTCTTTCTCTCTGTAACTTAACACCATCATCACTATTCTATATATATATATATATATATATATATAGAGAGAGAGAGAGAGAGAGAAATACACATCATATTAAATATATATCAACATGTATAATAATATATATATATATACTATATAATTAGCATTCATCTGTGGAATACTATATTCTACCTGGGATGATTATGAACTTAATTCTAATTTGGTTCATTGGAGCCACCATGAATCAAAAGGTCAAACCTAGGGTACAAGAATAATACATTGAATATAACTATTACATTTAACCCGAACTTCATTACAAACGGACCTTCAACGCTCTTTCTCTTCGTCTTCAATTTTTGAACAATTCTATATAATCCTATTACAATCTATTTTTCATAAAAAAGAAACCTTTATCGTCAGTCAAGGGGAAGTACATAGGAGGGGGATAGAATTTACATTAGAAAATAAGAGAGGCGAGGTACGCAAACCCTATTTATAAAAACAATATTCATTCAAGCATCCATTAAAATTAAATAAAATCACATTGGTCAAAAGTCTATAATCATCCCTTTTATTATCATACATATCATTATATGCATCAATAAAATAAACATTCAGTATATATGTTGATATCATTTAATGGGCAATAAAACTTTTGCTAGAAATTCAATTTTTGAAACAAAACAAACTCCTTTATTTTAATCAAAAACCAAATTAAAATAAACTATTTTATTTTTAGCAACATGGAAACCAATTTTAATTAAAATAAACACCTTTATTTTAATCCTATTTCAATCTAGAAATAATCCTTTTATTTTAATTGAAACAATTTAAGAAAAATAAAAATTCAAAACATGGATATCAGTGCAGCCGCGCCTAGTTTATACTAGGAAACGGTGCGGTCGCGCTGCAACTCTAGAAACGAATTTTGACAGCAGGTGCGACCGGGCTCCAAAAAGAACTAGGAGCGAGGCGATCGCGCTGCGTAGGCGCGAAATCTGACAGTTTGTTCTTTTCCCACAAAATCAGTTATAAACCCATATCAACATACATATTGAATCAAAAATAAGTAATGATTGGCATAAGGTGGCTCTAATACCATTTTAGGATTGTGAAAACAAGATCAAAACATACAATCTAATTGTAAAAGCAACAGAAGCATGCAAAATAGCAATTTAAAATTTTTTGCAATCACAATGTATAGACTTATGTAATACCATTAATTGAGGAAGGATAAAGATATACATGTGAAGATGATCAACGCTTTGATGTAGATTTTAAATTCCAATCTTTTTTTCCTTTGTGATCTCTCCAATCCCCGGATCACACGTTCGTCACAAAGTGTATGCAACGCCCAAGAGGTATCCACCATGAGTAATAAATTGAAGATGTGATTTTGACTCAACAAGGTTCTCGATGACTAATCCTTAATTCTCTTTATTCTAACAAATTAGGGTTTTGAGAATACTTGCAAGAGAGAAGCAAGTTGCATGAGTATTAGTCTTTCCCACAATAAGTCTCATCTTATTTAAAGACTAACCCTAATTCTAAACCTTTTAGAATTTAGGGTTTTAATTTAATTCTCAAGGAACTAAATAATAATAATAATAATAATAATAATAATAATAATAATAATAATAATAATAATAATAATAATAATAATAAGACTCCTCTTATTTATTTATAATCTAGTATTTCTACAAATACTTAATTATAAATATTAGTATTTCTCCAAATACCATATTATTATTTAGTCAATTTAATAACAACAACAACAACAATAATAATAATAATAATAATAATAATAATAATAATAATAATAATAATAATAATAATAATAATAATAATAATATGACTACTCTTATTAATTTATAATATTGGTATTTCTCAATACTTAATTATAAATTTTAAGTTATTTAATTTATTCCACTAATAAATTAAATACACTTAATTTATTATTATTATTAAGCCAATCACTTCTAAAATCATATTTCTCTCTTTTGTGGTGTGACCTCTAGGTTCAATATTAAGACAGTAGTAGAATAAATAAATTAGAACAATTCTAATATTACTTATAATGAATTAAACTCCTTTAATTCAAACATAAATAAATAATATTTATTCTACATCATGACACCTTATAAATAATATATCATGACTATCCTGGATAATATGAATTCAATGTTAATCACAAATATTATCACAAAGAATACCAAGAACTTATTATGTGGATAGTTACCGTATAATTCATTCATTTGACCATACAACGTCCCAATCAAATATAAAACATGAAATTTCTGTCAAGTTTTATTTATTTGATTAGATGTATTTTAATTCTAAAATACACAACAATAGCTAATGTAAAATAGAAACTCCTTTCTAATTTTCATTCAACCCTGGCTAGGAATTTTCACGTTCACTTTATCGAATCACATATGACATTTTTTTTTCTTTACTGAAAGCGGTAGATCATTCATCTATATCCATATATACTTTATTATATTCGAGCATACCCTACGACATACTCAAGAGTATTAAGGAATATTTCAAAACATAATTCAGTATATACAAGATACTATGATAGTCTCAAGTCCAAGGATTACTTGTACTACTATTACATTAGCAACGCCTATTGACAGATAAGTAAAACTTCATTAGGGTTACTTTATTAGTCATGTTCAGTGAACTTATTATCCAATAAGCACCTACATACTTGCTTTAGTGTCTCCATATAAATGATCATGAGATCAATCATCTTCTTCAACAGAGCAAGCATAATATATATATATATATATATATATATATATATTAATCTATCCGGAATCAGTAATCTCAAATTAGTGATCCATACGATTAGGAATATTTTAGTTTTGAGTTATCAAGAATTTAGATCTCATTAACATGATCAACATCATGATTCTAAAAGCATGCTCAATAACTATGAGTTTATCACATTTATTAATTCAACTAATTAACATGGATAAAGAATGCATTTTTATAATTCTCTTATTAATAAATGAATAAAATTACAAAGTATATGCTTATTACATCAAATATAATTGGCTTGAGGGTATACTACCTCCCCCCACATGGGCCTCACATGGCCGAATTTTACAAAAAAAAAATTCTTTTTTAGCTTCTAGAAGGCTTGATGAAAACCTTGATTTTTCTTTATCAAAGTTTAACTTGTTTACTTCTTGTTTGGCTAATATATATATATATATATATATATATATATATATATATATATATATATCTATGTTCGGATCAGTCATACTATCTTATCTTACTAATTTTTTCACCATTTTCACCCCTTTAGCGAGCCATGGACGGGATTTGATTCATCTACAATTGTCGTCTCATACTTTTAAGCGACGCTTTGCATACCTCACTAGCCAGCTTGTGGGCATCATTATTAGCAGTGACAAAGTTACCTTTCTAAGTAAGTTGGATTTTTATATGATCAAATTGGTAAGCCAGGTCCATATTTAGTTTTCTTGAATACTATACCTTTTTTGCCTCTTCTTTCTTTTCTGTCAAACCCGAAAAGGGCATCTGCTATTGAACTCTATAAAGTTACTGCATGCATGTGCAGGTTATCCTGTTCTATCAAGGAGAATAGTGACTCAATTACAACTTGCTTCTAAAATTTGTCATCCATTAGAAGTATTGTAAAACATGTGATATTTTTAAAAATTAACTTTTATTTGTTTAATTTTTGTTGTGATGTGTTTGAAAGTTTTTGTGGAGTCTCTTTAATTACTGATCTTCAATTATCACTGTTGTCCGTCATAAAAGTATGACGACGGTTGTATTAGATGACCAAAAACCGTCACGTCCTCATTCTCTATGTAGCTAAAGAGGGGGGAAGACGGATGATGAAGAAAAGTGTATAACTTGATATCCGATTCTCTCTCTCTCTCTCTCTCTCTCTCTCTCTCTCTCTATATATATATATATATATATATATATATATATATATATATACTTTCATTTGCACAACATTCTCAATTATAAATTATACTCCATTAAAATTACAATTATAATCACATAACCCTATTGCTATATATATATATATACACATTTACTTTTATTTGCACAACATTCTTAATTATAAGTTGTATTCCATTAAAATTACAATTATAATTACATAACCCTAATTGCAAAGTTTTCTAAAATATTGTCGGATATTAAAATAATAAATATTTATAGTAAAAATAAAACAGATTCAATCCAAAATAAAACTCCTACTACAAATAAAATTTCTTTTCACAATAGGTTACGATGAATATCAAACAATTCTTCAATCGATTTGAACAACATCTAGCCCCCATCACTCCCATCCTTTAGCTGGACTGATGGGAGAGAGAAGATTTTACTATCAAATATAATAAAGTGTCCAAGTTAGCCTTCTATTTTTGTCGGTTTGTTACTCTTAATAAGTAAAATTGTTTGTTTCACAAAGTTCTCTCAAACATTAAAATTAAGTCTCATACAAGTGGAAACAAACAGTTCAATAATTTAAGTGGGATACAGAATTTGTTTCCACTACAATGACAAACCACATTACACAGATCTTGACAACATGCAAGTTTAGATCTTATAACAATAATCAACAAAGCTAAAACCTCAGTTTCAATTATTCCTCTATATCAGATAATAATAACTTGTAGGAAAAGCCCGAGAGACTAAGCTCATCTTGTTATTCCTTATATATTATAGAATATCCCCTAGAAATTTATAGGGGATCGTCATTTCCACAAGGTAAATTTAATATTAAGAACGTGGATCCATGTACTATTCATGTAAGGCGGTCATATGGAGCTGTCAAATTTCCTGGTGGAATTACATTTTTATATCTTAAGAGGCATCTGCTCTAACTTGGCTCAAGGCAATGGCAGTTTTTGAACCTGATGGGCGGCCAAGTTGCTTGGTGATGAACTCCCCGGCAGACAAGAGCTTTCGCAGATCAATATTGGTTCGCACACCCAGCCCATGAAGCATGTAGACAACATCTTCAGTGGCTACATTTCCTGAAGCTCCCTTAGCATACGGGCACCCTCCTAGACCAGCAGTAGAGGAATCCACTATACTGATTCCCATCTGTCAGATAGAAAAATAATACGAAAATCAAATAGAATTCATTAATCTGCGATCATATTTATGTAGTTGCTCAAAAATTATTATCATTGCTCGCATAATGCTGTAGAATCTATGGTTAAAGGCATGAAATTAGAAAAATCCCAACTGAACCTTTTTTTAAAAGAATACACAAGTTTAGATACTGATAACAGCTAGGTGTAGAAGTTATGTGAGCATTAATTGTTCTCAAGTACTCCCTCAGTTCCAAATTATAAGATCATTATTAGCTTTTGAAAGTCCATTTGAGGCAATTTCAAACTCAAAATTCATCAAAGATTAAGAACCAATAAATCTTATAATTATGTTTTAGATAGTTTATAATCTTCATCATTGTATTCACTAAAATTAAATAAATCTGTGTTAATTTTTAATTGTGAAAATTTCTCAAATTGACATCAAAAAGTCAATAATGATCTTATATATTTTGGAACGGAGGAAGAATAAAAAAAACCATCTTATTTGATATTTGTGTATTTCAAGAAGGTAGCTCACTTGGAGGGAAATTAATATATTAGGAAGTGCCTGCCCATAAGTGTCGTGGAAATGGACAGCAAGCTTGTCAATGGGAACAACAGCCATTACAGCTTCAAGCATTGGAAGAACAGTGCCTGTCAAAATAGAATTGGGGGACAAGAGAGACAGAAACAAAGTAAGTGAAACAAGAAGGTGAGGAGCCAATACAGATTCAAAGAGAACAGGCAATATTGTTCAGTATGTAAACCATTGACCTCTTATTCTTCATTCTATAAAACATTATGGATACGTATATTTGCAAAAACAAAACGTGGGATAGAACTATTTGTATTATTTTATTACTACTTTGGACAATTTTATCTCATGATTAATCCGTTATTTAATACATGAACTATTTTTTATTGTTTCTAAGGTCATTTGATACCTCAAAAGGGGATTATATAATACCACCTTTACACTTGGGAATATAATTCCTCATCAGATGATCTTAAAAATGATAAAATATAATTCATGGGATTAAATAAAGGACTAAGCATGTGACTGGTTACATCAATGAACATGTAAAGAAGGCCACTTAAGGAAAAGTAAAGGGCAAGAGTGCAGCAAAAATGGTGGCATAACTTGAATTGCCATAAGTAATACTTGGAATGAATACTGAATAAAATATTAATAGATAAAGAAACTAAGCTTATCTATAGAATCGGTGATTGTAAGAGTCTAATAATGTTTTTCAGACTGCAAACATGAACATCTGTGGCAGATCCAGAAACTTTTATCAATGTGTGCACAAAATATTACACTCGTATTAGTGGCTGTTTTGACATTTCACCATTTTATCAATCAAACTACGTCATATTGGGTGTAGGACACACAAAAGCTTGTGTGTAAATACTCCCTTTTACGATATGCACATACATACATAAATACATAATACAAACGTATATATACACTTTTGTCATATTGTTAAATAGTAATATATTGTTAAAACAATTCCTTAAGAAATCAAGGTGGACAATTGGCAACCTTAGATACAACAAGAACACCAACCATTACTCACCATCAACCTAATAACGCACTACATTTCAAAAAGATATCACACCAAGGCAATATTTACACACCAAGACAATCATACGACCACAAATGTGGAATATCGGGAAAAAAGGGTGTTAATGCACCTTTTGGAAGTCGATTTCCAAGAGCAGATTGTTGAAGATGCATTTTCCATAGAAAACAATTTCACAATAAAGTCAAAGGACAAAATCTAACCATGATCAAAGGCAAAGCATATCTCTCAATATACAGCTGTATGAAGAATGATAATCAAGATGAACAGTTGACAAAGAACATCAACATCAATAGAATAAGAAAAGAACCAAGAATTCGAGATAAATAGACAGCAGTTAGACGAACCACATACAGAAATATCAACTGTTTAAATCTATGAATTTTGTAACAAAAAATGAATGGTACCAAAAGGTAATGATGAGTGGTAAATTAGTTACAAAAGTCCACCAAATGAGGAAGAAATAGATTGTTTTTATGTTCCAGTAAGGAAACTTCAGCTCATCTGGATTCTAGGAGTAGGTATTTTAAGAATATTTGAGTTTTGTTACATAGAAATGATTTTTTGCTGTTTCATTCGGAGGCTATGGCTCACTTGGGACACTACATAGCTTGTCGAGGCAATACAGCATCAATTGGGTCTTAGGTAAACTAAACCATTCATGTCTCAAGTATGATCCTAGTAAAGTTCACTACTGACTCCTGCAAAACATTAGTCTAGGCAATTAGCTCTACGATACAATGGTTATTCAAATTTCAACTAAAGAAACTCAATTTTGGCGATGCATTTCTTGTTCAGTAGACATCAAATTATAGAGTGAAACGGTGACATCTTATGACAAATAAAACTTTTCAAATAGACGTAATTAGATACAAGGGTTGTGTCATAGCAAGGGATCACATTCAAGACACTTCAGACCTCAGAGTAACATCAAATAAATGTCATTCATGGAGGAAAAAAAATCAATGCAGATGTGTACTAGATACAATCTGTCATATCAACCAAACACATAAAATTGCCAAATTTGAAAACAAGAGGTACTTTATCACATTACCAGGTGTACCAACCCCTATTGTATCAGCAAGCGAGATTTCGTAGCAACCCATATCATAAAGCTCTTTAGCCACACAAGCAACTTTTGAAGGAGGAATTGCTCCTTCATCTGGGCATCCAAGGACGCATGATATATACCTATTAAATTTGAGAAAAATTCTACACTTCAGTTCCCTCTGTTAACAATAAAGCATATTGTTCCTTTTAAGTGGAAGTATTCATTCATGAAAGCGGCTAACAAAATGACGATAATTTACTCTTCAGAACAGAAGTAAAGTTATGAAGCACGGACACTTCTTGTAGGTCAATAAATCTGTGTCGGATACACGTCGGACACTCGTACACCGAAACTTGACGGACACTTATCACGTACTTCTGCTTACGTTATGATTGGTGCTAGTTATTTCATTGAACTTAAACTTTGAAGTTAACCACTTGCTTATGGTTTTTTTTTTTTTGGGAATCTCTTGCTTATGGACTTGCTTATGGGTTTTCTTTTGGGAATCTCTTGCTTATGGTTATGTAAATATAATTTACTCGTCATATCGATAATACAAATTTCATCTTGTTTGTATTAAGAGTTCTTGTGTGGGTAATTTGTTGATAAAATATTCATTTCATAATTTATATATGCCTAATTTACTGGGTTTTTTGCTCTTTATTAGTATTCAGTTAAATTCATTAACTATCAATTAGAACTTCTCTACTGATTTAAACATATATTTGTGTACTAAATATTGTCATCTCTTAAGAGTTTTATGATTTAATTTAGAGATGTTTATGGTATAAGTGTTCCTAGACGCTTTGCTTGATTTTTTTATCATGCTTTATTATCTATTAAATTTATTTATACATTTATTTTTTATTAAAAATAACATAAAATTATCCCTCAACGTATCCCTCAAAAAAGTCGTGTCATGGATCATCCCATCTGTGTACAATGTTTGTATCCATGCTTTTGGGAAAATTAAACATAAAAAAAGTCTTTACATGTATTCAGTTCTGACCAATCATGTTGTCATATCTTTGTACAATGTCTGTATCCATGCTTCCTATGGAAAGAGCATTTTCTTTTCTAGTTTTAGAACTAATCAAACCTAATCCAAGTAAATATGAACAAAAATAATCTCAACTATATACTTAGAACTTCTCTACTGATTTAAACATATATTTTCAGTTCATCTCAATGATTTAATTTAGAGATGTTTATGGTACAAGTGTTCACGTTTTTGATTTTACCAACTAAGCCATCTATTAAATTTATTTATACATTTATTTTATTATAAATAACAAAAATTTATGTATCCCTCAACGTATCATATCCTGCTTTTTGGAAAATGTCATGCATCACGGATCGTGTCACATTTGTTTACAATGTTGTATCCATGCTTCCAAGAAGTAAAGTAACTAATTAAACATAAAAAAATGCCAGTTACATGTATTCAGTTCTGACCAATCAAATTGTCAACTTGTCATATCGCACCATTTTGGATTACCAAGTAAATACCAACCCCTACTGTACTCTGCACCATGGAAAGATTTTATGCTGAAAGATCTAAAAGTAAATATGAACAACACGATAACTCATGCAAAACATAAGAATCAACTGCTAATAAGAATCGAGGTAGGCAGGTTTTTTCCTTAAATAGTGTGTTGGTGCCCCATATTTGTTTGTCTCATGGGAGCAACCACGTACGCGATGTGTGTTTATGCAATTAGCAAATGTGTGTGTGTGAAGGAGGGAGGGAGAGTAATTTATATTTATTAGTGAAAAGAAAAGGGCATTACCCACGAACAGGAATCGAGAGCTTTCTAGCAGAGTTAGTAACATCCCGGTAACGAGCAAGACTCTCTTCAATGCTACAATTAATGTTCTTTTTGGAAAAGGACTCAGAAGCTGATGCAAAGACAGCTACTTCCCTTGCGCCAGCAGCAACAGCCGCTTCAAAGCCCTAAGAGTGATAAGAGTAAATAGAAATTAATTCACGTAACCCTTGAACTGCACATCAGATTCTTTTCTCAAGGAATCTTACTTTCAAATTAGGTGTCAAAACAGGCAATCTGGCAGCTTCCAAGTGTTTAACTGCTTCCATTACATCCTTTGCATCTGCCAGCTGTTTAGCAAATGTATAATTATAAATTAAAAAAATTTAAAATTATAAAAAAAAAATAAGAAAACAGTATGAGCAATTATGTTTCAGGTTTAATGGGAATAATGACATAGTACCAAATTAAAGACAATGAAACACCACAAAATCCAATTCACAGAAAATAGTTCGAAGGAGAAAGTAGAAACATAGAAGCTACAGAAAATTAAAGATCGACTAATCAACAAATAGTTTAGTACTTGTTGAGATGCAAGTTGATTTAGCACGTAAAAACAGATAACAAAGTAACGCAAAAGAAGGAAAATGGTGGAGGGGGCTGTCAGCCACCTACTGCTACAAAAATGTCCCTTTTCAATGAACATAGGCAATAAAACTGTAAAAGGCCCATTAGTAGCAAAGTCAACTGTACCAAGCATGCAAATTTATTCTACAAGATCAAGAAACAAATTGTTCCACAGAAATGATGACGGTGCAGCATTGCAAGTGCAATTGATATATAGATGCAATAGTAAAATGAAAACCACATCACCTGGGGTACCCATTTTGGTGAGACAAAGCTTGTAGCTTCAATAACTGACAGGCCACAAGAAAGCAGCCTGTGAATTAATTCAACCTTCACAGCTGTAGATACAAATTTTTTCTCATTTTGTAACCCATCCCTTGGACCAACTTCCACAATCTTGACATAATCTGGTATACCTATAAAAACCTTATGTATCCAAACAAAACCAGAAAACCAAATTTTATTATTAAAAATAAGAATATGGAAACAATACACAATAATACAATCAACAATGTTATTTCCCAAAGGCACTTGTAGATCTAGAAGTGGGGTTAAATAATCTTTTAAAACTTTTGATTGTTTATAAGATATTACCCAATATTTTTAATCAGATTGATTAAGCACAGCGGAATATGATTTTTGAAAATCCCCTTAAAGATTAAAAATAAATCTCAATTCTGAATTTAGCAAGATAAGCAACTTTAAATAATATAAGTAAGCAGATGGAATGTAAGAACAGTAAAGTAAAAAAACAAATTTTAAGTGGTTCGAAGACTAAATAACTCATAATCCACTCTTCTACTCTTCAAGTAGGAATTCCACTACGAGTTTAGTCACACAGACAAGGACACTCTGCCCTCTTCAAGCCCCACATATTTGAATAGGTAAAGTCCAGCAGACTTGGATATTTAGTCACTAAGACTAGGACTCTCGGCCTCTGATGATCTGTTGATTGAGTGTTGTTGAGAGATGTTGCTAAGATGGCGTTAAGCTTTTCTTCTCAAGTACTTAGCAGCTTGAACTAGATATTCAAGATCGTTGAGTTCGTTCTTTAAACTTTTGCATAGTTTAGTCTTTTTGATCAGTGTTCGTCTCTCGTTCATTTTGAATCCTTGTTGCCTTTTATAATCTGCTGAAAATCTTCTCGTTGCCAGATACCCATTGATAAGCTTAGTGGTGCAGTTGCAGCTCTTCAAGAGCAAGAAGTGCACTTATAAGGCATATTCTTTTTATTAGCTATTTTCTTGCTTGGTGAATAAGAGTTAGTAGTGGAATCCTTATTTTTAGCGGTTGTGGCCTTAAGTTTAGGAGAGAGTAGTTTTCCCTTAGATGTATTTAAATTACTTCAGTATGTAAAGAAGTGATAGTTCAGTGAATAACAAATTATTGTGGTTTATTCTCACCCTAAGTAGAATACTATTTTCTACAAAAATCTTACAACTTTGATTGGGACCTATATCATTGGTATCAGAGCTATGACAACCAATAAGGAACGTATTGAGCAGTTGGAGGATGGGCTACACCGAATGGAGCTCGACATGGCTGATATGTTGCGCCATGTGGAAGAAACTCTTAACCATCTTTCTGATGTACTACTAGCAAAACAGGAGCCTCCAAACCATTCCAATCAACAACATGAGGGCCACGATGGGTGACGGCTTGTTGTCTTCTGCAAGACAGCAAAACTTGAATTTCCTAACTTCTCAGGAGATGATCTGACATAGTGGTTCAATCGCGTGAACCAACTTTTTGAATTTCAGAATACTCCCGAAACTCAGAAATTTTCTTTATCCTCCAACGACTTGGAAGGAGAGGCCAACCAGTGGTGGCAGTGGATTCGCAGGACGTTCCAAGAAGAAGGACGCGCTCTCTCATGGAAAATTTTGAAGACGAACTCTGGGCTCACTTTGGGCCTTCGGAGTGCGAAGATTTTGATGAAGCCTTTTCAAGGATAAGGCGGAGCGATTCATCAACGTGATTACCAGCCGGGAAATTCGAAAGCTTGGGCAGCAACCTGGTATGTGGTTGGACGCAGAAAAGCTCTTGTGGAATGTTTCATGGGTGGCCTCAAACCATAAATAGCCGATGGTATAAGAATGTTCAAGCCAAAATCGTTGAAAGAAGCTATTATTAGCCTTGCCTTTGAAAGATGAGCATTGGTCATGCGACCTTTCAACCGATCCATTGTTTGACTTCCTTCTCCAACAAATTCAATACAACTTTTTCCATAAAATGTCTTACCTGTGATGAAATGCAAAAAAGGCGAGTTTAAGGCCTCTGCTTTAACTGCGATGACAAATTCACTCCAGGACACAAGTGTCGAGGACCCCAGGTCTTGTTGTTGGAAGTAGACGATGGTTCAAACAAAGATGGAGAGGACCGCATAGCCAATGAACCTTGAGGACAAGGTTCCACTGAAAGAGGGCGGTATTGATAAGCTTAGTGGTGCAGTTGCTACTCTTCAGGAGCACGAAGTGCAGTTATAAGGCATATTATTTTTATTAGCTATTTTCTTGCTTGGTGAATAAGAGGTAGTAGTGGAATCCTTATTTTTAGCAGTTGTGGCCTTGAGTTTAGGAGAGAGTAGTTTTCCCTTAGATGTATTTAAATTACTTCAGTATGTAAAGAAGTGATAGTTCAGTGAATAACAACTTATTGTGGTTTATTCTCACCCTAAGTAGAATACTATTTTCTACAAAAATCCTACAGCTTTGATTGGGACTTATAACCCGTTGGTGCAATTAATGCTCAAATATTTTGGGATCCTTGATGTGGACGGTTTAAACTAGGTTTTAACTCCTTTTTAGCTTGCATGTCACATCAGTCTGCTTTTTCACCCAACACCCTTGACGTGTCACTTTCACCTAGCCGGTAGACACATTCTGATATTCGATTTTAACCAATGATGTTTGGTGAATGCATCGGGACCATCAAACAACAACGCTCCAATGTCAGTCATTTTGTCAAACTTGACATACTCTATGAAGTTGATGCATCGTAGAGTTCATTCTATGATTTGTTCTTCTTCAATGCTTGCCTACGAAATGCAATATGCTCAAAATAACAGTCAACAGCCTTATGCCCATATTCATGACAGTTATAGCAATTAATATGCCGCATGTGTGAGTGTGTGTGTGTGTATATCTTCTCACTTTGAACTTATGAGGAGGATAAGCCTTTCTTCTTGGTTGAACTCCTACTACCGCACTGTTCTACGATTTTGAAATTTCGTAAAGTAGAGACCAGTTCTACGATTGATGCCAGGTTGACTCGTAGAGTTGTTTCCAAACTCTACGAGTCTTCGAGGCATGGTCGTAGACTTGGTTTTACTCTGCAATTTTACAAAACCCAAATCAATGTGTGACCTGTTATTCTTTGGAACAACGGTCTGGTCAGCAAAGATTGGACATGGAATACTTGGCTCGACAACCTCTTTGGATTTCACAAACACAATACTTCTATGGAAAGAAGAAACATCGTTATTGATAACATTCACTGATTTTTCCACACTTGGGTTGGATGAAGATAGACCTTCAAAATTCAAACCTGATCTATCAAAGACAACTCTCTAATTTCTGATCGGTGAATCCATTGACGAGGAAGAACGATTCCACATAGAAATTGTCCTCTAATTCCTCTATTCTAGAGTTAAGAGTAGACTCCCTCAACGTGTTAGTCTCAGTTATCTTTCTCAAATTCTCATTTTCAGCCTCAAGCTTGGATAGAGAGGTCATGCTTCGTAAAGTAATTTCCAACTCCACTTGCACTTTCTCTTTCTCTTCTTGAAGAAGAGAATAATCATTTGATAGAACCCTGAACAACTTCATATATCGATGCAATTCAGATGTTATATCATGCAAGTCTAATCTAAGATCATCCATATTAACATCAGGGGAGTTGAAGTCAAACACCTCACTGATGTCGATCTCTCGACGATCAATGGTTGCGTTGGAGTCTTTTTCTATAGCCATCAAGCACAAATTAGTTACTTGAGGTTCTTCATCATCACTAGAGTATGAGCTTGAGTCATTATCTGAATCACTCCAAGATCCTTTTGATACTAGACCTCTATCTTGCTTGTGAGACTTCTTGTAGTCCTTATATTCTTTCTTTTTATCATACTTCTTTTTGTACTTCTTGAGTTCCTCTCGTAGAGGCTTGGTACACTCTGCTATAAAATGGTCAGGCTTCTTGCAATTATAACAAAAGTCTTTTTCCGCTCTCTCTGTTGTTGCTGCCTTTGTTGAAGTTCTTCTTTGATCTCCAGTTGCTACTTTTTCTTATGAACTTTCTTAGCCTTCGAGCAAGCAGGGCTATATCATCATCTTCATCAGCATCATCTCGATCATCTTCTTCTCCGGCTTCAGTTGAAGTTCTAGAGACATCCTCAGAAGCTTTAAGAGCAACACCTTTATCCTTTCTTTTGTTCTCAGAAAGGGTTTATGCTCTTTGATTCAGCTCAAGCTCATAGGTAAGGAAATTTCCATAAAGCTTCTGCATAGTCATCTCGTTTAGATTCTTAGATTCTCGGATAGCGGTGGTCTTGGCATCCCACTTGCTTGGTAGAGCTCACATGAACTTTATGTTCAAGTCTTTGTTGGGATACACTTTGTCATATGATCTTAAAGAGTTGAGATCTTAAAGAGTTGAGAAGGATGTTGAATCTTTCATATGTTATCGTGATGTTCTCTTCAGGAACATGAGAAAATATCTCATATTGTTAAGTCAAGAGAGACTGCTTGTTTTCTCTGACTTCTTCTGTGCCTTCGTGCATCACCAATAGAGCTTCCCATACTTCCTTTGCAGTGGTGCAATTGACAACATTTTTGAAGAGTTCATCTTCTAGATCCATAAAGAGAATATTTTTGGCCCTTTTATCTAACTGCACACGCTTCTTCTCATTCTTTGTCCACTCTTCATGCATCTTGACAACCTCCTTGTTGGGATTATCTGTTGTAGGAGCTAGCTTAGTAGGAACATGTGGACCATGGAGGACAACTTCGAACAAATCATCATCAATAGCATCCATGTACGCCTGCATACGCACTTTCCAATTAGCAAACTTTTCTCTATTTAGAAGAGGTGGCTTACTTCCACCACCACCAAGCTCAGAACCGTTTTTATTTTGTGTCATGGATCTACTCAAGGTGTAAGTTTTGTGTTCTTGAGAACCCGCTCTAATACCGCTTGTTATTTTTCAGAGGCACTTATAGATCTAGAAGAGGGTTAAAATCTTTTAAAACTTTTGATTGTTTATAAGATGTTACCAAATATTTTTTTAATCAGATTGATTAAGCACAGCGGAATATGATTTTTGAAAATCCCCTTATAGATTGAAAAAGAATCCCAATATTGAATTTATCAAGATAAGCAACTTTAAATAATATAAGCAAGCAGATGAAAAGTAAGAACAGTAAAGTAAAGACAGTAAATTTTAAGTGGTTCGG
The DNA here is from genome assembly GCA_020205615.1 of Panax quinquefolius. Lineage (NCBI taxonomy): Eukaryota > Viridiplantae > Streptophyta > Magnoliopsida > Apiales > Araliaceae > Panax > Panax quinquefolius. Next base: position 69,224,694 of record CM035173.1, on the reverse strand, counting down.
AGACTGAATAACTCCTAATACACTCTTCTACTCCATGAGTAGGAATTCCACTAAGAGTTTAGTCACACAGACAAGGACACTCTACCCTCTTCAAGTCCCACAAACTTAGATATTTAGTCACTAAGACAAGGGCACTAAGACCTCTTCAAGTCCAACAGACTTGGATATTTAGTCACTAAAACAAGGACTCTAAGCCCTCTGATGATCTGTTGATTGAGTGTTGTTGAGAGGTGTTGCTAAGATGGCGTTAAACTTTTCTTCTCAAGTACTTAGCAGCTTGAACTAGATATTTAAGATCGTTGAGTTCGTTCTTTTACTTTTGTAAAGTTTAAGCTTTTTGATCAGTGTTCGTCTCTCGTTCATTTTGAATCCTTGTTGCCTTAATATGTTGAAAATCTTCCCGTTGCCAGATGCCCGTTGGTGCATTTAATGCTCAAATATTCTGGGATCCTTGACGTGGACGTTTTAAACTTAGGTGTTAGCTCCTTTAAGCTTGTCTGTCATATCAGTCTTCTTTCTCACCTAACACCCTTGGCGTGTCACTTTCACCAACCTAGCTAGTAGACACATATTCTGATCTTCGATTTTAACCAAGGATGTTTAGTGAATGCATCGGGACCATCAAACAGCAACGCTCCAATATCAGTCATTTTGTCAGACTTGACATACTCTACAAAGTTGATGCATCGTAGAGTTCATTCTACGATTTTTTTTCTTCTTCGATGCTTGACATATAATAGAGTGAGCACTCTGCGAATGTTGCCTTATGATCGGCTCAACGAATATTACTTTACGATTTTGAAGCTAATATTGCGATCGTGTTACTCAGCAATCTACGTTCAGTCATTTACTTAAAAAGCTTTGTTTAACTTTACAATTCCTTTGTTCACTTTGCGAACTGAAATTTGCTTTACGATTTGTAGTGGACTTTAGTTAACTGCAGATGCTCTGTGATCCATCTGATGTACTACGATCATCTGATTGCGATACTTCTTCACACTAAGAACTAGCAGAGTGACTTTACGAACGTTGAAATCCTATCAGCTATACATCAGATCAGTTTTTAACAAGATCAACCTAATATTATTTGATATTTCTAATCTAAGTCCTTGTACATTGAATCAAATCATTAATAAGAACTTTACAAAACTCTCTGGTACAATTATACATTAATCGCGTTCATCATCAAATTTAAATATGCAACCTCTAACAAAGTACAACAACAATATTTAGTGATTAGCGGTTAAATTATATAGATATTGATCAGAATTCAGCACATGTAACAATCTAAAATACAAAGAATGAAGGAGCATAATCAGAATTCAGCACATGTAACAATCTAAAATATAAAGAATGAAGGAGCGTAATACTTGGATTATAAAAGAATCACCTTATGTGTAATGTCCTTTATGGTTTTATCGTTGTCATAGGAGTACAAGTTGTACTGATGATTGGGCAAATATTTTGAATCACACACAGTTCCATATCCCACATGATTGCGGTCTAAACTTGAAGTCCTTCTGCAGGAGATATCGACCTGTGACTTATCTCTCACTTTCCGTCTCCAGGTGAATGACTCTCTTCTATACTCTTCAAAATCTTCACTGAAAATAAAGCACTATTATACCATATTTTCTAAATTGAAGGATCCATCAAAACTAAATGCATAATGGCTGAAATATGCTTCAGTTAACTTATATTTGGGCTCATGAAATGCATAATTGACAATACAATTAGCTTGACAACATTAAGATATCATTTCAACCAATGGCAGACCCAAAATTTTTAGCCAGTGGGATCACAATCAAATAGAGTAAAATAATTTAAAATAAACAAACTTAAACTTAATATCGCCTTCAAGACCTCCACATGCCGTTTAAACTTCTAAACATGTATAATTGACTCAATAATGAGAAGAGATGTATGTAAATACCAAATTTCAAGCATGGATAGTTAATAGTTGGGGACTACATCTAAAGATTTTAGCACCTCTTCTAAAATTAAAATCAAAAAATTTTAAAATTAAAAATTGACGTTAATATCAGATAGTTTCAAGAATTATAATTTTATAATCAGTAGTAGTTCTTATATAATTTGTGATAATTATGATTGTATTAACTATAATAAATAACTTTTTAAATTTGAAATTTAAAATTTCACAATTTACTTTTTTTTTTAAATATTAAAATGCCTCTTTTTCTTGAAAAGTGCAGTAGTAACAGGAAAGATGAATCATGGATAGTACGTGAGTTTAATTCCTTCTAGTTGCCAACTTGCTATAGAATATAGTAATTATATACTTCCTTCATTCCAAATTATATGATTATTATTGACTTAAAAGTCAATTTGATAAATTTTCAAACTCAAAATCGAGATAATTCATTAAAAATTATGAAACTATAAATCTTATAATGAGTAATATTTCTTAAATAGTTTACAATATTCATAATTTTATTGATCAAGATTTAAAGAATTCATGTCAATTTTGAGTTCAAAAATGTTTTAAGTTGACTTCAAAAAAATTGTTAGGATCAAATTTAATAGAAGACTAAGATCGCATATCTATAACATTCTTCCAAAATATCCAGGATATTTACAAGCTAAGTTATCACATAGATAAATCTAGAATGTTCTAACAAAAAACCTAATATTTATAAGAAAATTCCAAAAATATCAACTAGTGTCAAACAAGGGTAACATGGTGTAGCCTATTAAAAATATGCATGCGCAACACTAACTTAACCAAATTTAACTGTATTTTCTTAAAGTTATCTTAACGTACCACATTTCGAATAAACGTATTTCGAACCAAAATGTCCCGAAGAAACCTACCCCTGTCGTACTATGACATCTAACATTTTTCGTTCCACGTACCATATCAAACCGTGATCCAGCTAACATTGCCTTGCATTGTGTCTAAAGTTTAAAGAAGTAAACATTGTCTCATTTGCCTCAATCTATTACCCTTCATTTTATCTTCTTCTTTTTTATTTAATAAGATTTTCTTTATAGTTTAGATTTAAAAAAATTCAATACCTAAGAACATCATGCAACTTAAGAAGACATGCCCCAACTTAAGTGTGTTATCAAGTACTACTTCCAGTGGCACACACGTTAAGTGTGTAATTTATGTAAGGATATTACAAGAGTTTTATCAAATTTTGGGGATATAATAAAATAAAAAAAATGTAATAAAAAAATTTGTAGGGGCAAATGGGAAAAGAAATTTGTGATAGTTTCAAGAGACGCAGTTAAAAATCTTGCTTTCCCTTTATAATAAGAGATAAAAGGATGGCACTTGATAACATGCTCTCAGAGGCATGAGTGCTCCACCCCATCCTCCCCACCCCCACCCCCACCCCCACCCCCACCTCCACCTCCACCTCCACCTCCACCTTCAAATTATTAGCAAAACAATTTCTACCCACAAACTTTTACAAGGTTAGAATCAGAATAAAAAGAAACATGCAGAATGGCCCTAATGGAGTCAGTTTATTGTACTTTAACAACTTAAGTACCAACTAGTCCAAAGCTTAAGAACCCAAGACCTTGTATAACAAGAGCTCTGATACCATGTAAATTTACCAACAGCTCTAAAAGAAGACCCAAGAATGCATATCATGCTTTAACACTATGATGTTTCAACACATGCAACAGTAATAGGGGAGGATGATAGAGTTCTAGTTTACGATGCAAGAGGGTACATGACAAAGACCAAAGGCAACAACATTCAGTTGAGAGAAGATTTTCAGACCTTTTTTCTCTCTTGTGAGTGTGTGTGGGCCCGGGAGGGTGGCCCTAGAGGCCTTGACTAATTTTGAATGTTGCAATTGTGCCACTAGCCCATGAATTCAATATAGATGAGATGAATTCTTAACAGGAATAATAGCACTAAATATCAAGGATAAAACCCAATCTATAGGTAAACAAAACAGTATCATATACCAAAATTAAGACTATTATCAATATTCAAGTATATTTGAAGATGTATCTTAGATCTTGTGCGCATGTTATTGAGATTCTTTAAGGTCTCATTGAACTTACTACCTTCTAACATTTTTGCAGTTACTCGTTTATCTATTAGGAATAAGTTTCCAAAAAGACAAGGAATGGGTATGTAGTAATTGAGGCCGATACAACAATGGTAAGTAGAATTTCAACGTAAGTATTGTCAAGTAATGATGCCCAAATAGCAATTAAAACTAATCTTTTTTCTGTCAACCTCATCCTTACAACTTAAGCAGAGATAGAAACAACATTTTATTAACCAACACAAATGAATACATCAACTAGAACCTCCCAATCAACAAAAAGAGTAACAATAAAGGTCACTCTACCAGAAAATTTTAATGATGGCACTGGTCAGTAGATTTAATTACTAGCAACAGTTTCTTATCCATAAAGCATTGCTATTAAAGAATGTCAATATTGAATTACATAAGATCAACAACAATAGTAGTAATAATAATGTTAATAATAGTAACAACAGCAATAAATTTGTTTCTTTGCCCAATTATTCTCAGTCAAAACTTCCTAGTGATTTAACAAAATGGGGAAAAAGCGGAAATGGAACTTTCATGTTGCACAAATAAAAGAAAATTTATGTGTAGAAGCAACAAAAAAAATAAAGCTTCGCAAAGACACTTACTTGCAACTATTGGATGAGCTGCAACTTCTTCCTTCAATCCAGCAGTTTCCCATTCCAACATCCTCTCCTCTGGGCCTGCAAGCACTGTATGAGAAACTATGAAGTCGATCAATAGTGCTCAGACTTGGCAATTTGTCCAGGCCAAGGGGCTCCTCCAAACTCGACATTGTAGAGGTGGATGCAACAAGTGGAACTGGAATAGATGCACAACAGAGTAAGTGCTCCCCCGTAACACTTACGTAAGACTTTTTCTGCTAGCATGAATCAACAGCAGTGGATGAAGGATCGAATCAACTCAAGCAAAGACTAATCATGTTATTCAAGAATTATAGCACCTAATTTCATTAAGAAAACACAAAACATTGAGAGTTCAACGCATCAAACATGTAGTTAAGGGTGAAAATGAACCGAGTCGAGTATTGAGTTGTTTAGATTTGGTTCATAAAATTTATCGAGTCTGAAATAAGATTTGATTGAGGCTCGTTTAGTTACCGAATCGAGCACGATCTCGAATTGAGCCCGAACAGCTTAAACTTTTCAAGCGAATATGATCCGAGTATCAAAATAAAATTGTAATTTAAAAAAGCTCAAATAATTTATCGAACTTTAAAATTTGCTCATATTTGAATTGTTTATATTTATTTTGAGTCGAGTGAGTACGAATCAAGCCGTTTGGTTCATTTTACAACCTTACATGTAGTATAAACATTAAAGATAGTCTTATTGGTTTTTAAACAGAAACTCACCAGTGTGAATTAAGTAAGCAAAAGAACTAGGAATATTACTATCTAAGCTGGTAATGATTGAACCAATAGCATGCAGGATCAGCTCCATGTTGATGGCCATTGACGTTCAGAACAAAGTTTACTAAGCGAAAAATCCTTTTTTCTGCACAAGTAGACACTATATATCCAAATACAACAGCACATTACTGCTGCTAGTTGTTTAGCCTTTTTCCGAAGATGATTAAGCAATAAAATCAAAAGTATTTGATGCAGCTCCTAGGCTTAAAAGATATTTAAAAGTTTCGGATAACTAACCAACTTTGAGTGAGAGAAGATCTAGTAAAAACATAAATTGCCAGTTGAGTAACATAGCAATAGTCAAGGATTGATAAGATGGCTCTCAAAACTTTATGAATTTTTGTTTTCTAGAGACCAAAACTCAACATCATAGAATAAATTATATAATTTGAAAGTTTTGTTGAATGCAATAAAACATTACATTAGCCAAGTATTCTGTAATTTTTATAATCAGATAGCCGTACTTAAGTACAGCTCAACAATGCTCTTTCCCAGTAAATCAGGTCATAATGGAAGGCTTATTAAGCATCAATTTTCTACCATAATAGAGGAGACCCACATAGTCATTAAATGATAAGAGAAGAGGCCATGTCATTCCCAAAAGTTAGTTCAGTTTCCTTTACATATACACATATGGATAAGTAAAATGTAGTAATCTATAACCTGCTAATTGGAGTAATGTAGATTTTTGGGTCCATAATCTAAAAACTTGAGCTTTGATAGCAAGCTGAACCTTAATGGTATGCAAGCTTTGGTTGGGCAAGGTATGGGTTTCAAGTCTTCCGACTTGAATTTAGGTACCCCTTTTATTTTAGTGTAATAACAGTCAATATGGTTATTTAATAACAGTCAATGTGGTTAGTCCATTTGATGCCACCTTAATTAGTCTCTTCATGTGCAATGTAGGTTGCACATTAAAAAAATTAACACCCTTGGGGAAAAAAAACAGTCTGCTTTCCGAAAAATATTGCAGAAAGTTCATGCAAGCACGGTACATTCACAAAACATGATTACTGTTGTTTTACCAACTATCATGTAAGATATGTCAACCAAAGACAGATTATCAAAAGTCTATCTAATTTCATACATTCTTCCTACAAACTTGTAACCAAACAAACCTTATGAAGACCAGAACTTCGTATAAATACAGTATCCTGAAATTTCTCCAAAACAATATTTTTAAACCCCCCGCCAAGCCAATGTAACAATATGAACTGATTGCATAAATCTCAATTATGTGTAAGGGAACCGTTAAAGTACATTAGCATTACTGCAAAGATTTCTTCAACAGAAGCAAAGAATATCCCTTCAACCTTTAATCAAATTAGTTATTGCCCAGACAAACTAAAAGTAGATATTCAATTTTAAGTACCACAATCCTACATAAATTTAGACAAATTCACTGAATTTTCTCAGAACTTAAAACCCACAAATTGCATCATAAATTGAATAAAGATGAAAACACAATTAATAACCAGAAAGACAACAGAAATTCAAAACAGCAATCATGCTTGAAAGAAACAAAGCCAAAAAAAAAGTTAAATATCCAATTCAAATTTTGCTAGCAACACCAAAAATAAATAAATAAATAAAACTTTAAAATTCACCTAACTATTTTATTCTATCATAAACATAGACCTCAAATTTCTTTTCCAATTATTCTATATTCCTCCGATTTAACCGCAAATAAACAAAGCAAAAAATCTCAACCACCCACCCAATAGAAGAGGAGCAAACAACTAATTAAAGAAATAGAAGCTGGGGTTTGTGAAATTCACAACAGGGAAGAAAAACCCTTGTAGAAATTTACCTCTTTTTTGTGTGTTTTTCTGCTCTAATTGCTTTGGGTATTTTGCCCAAACAAGGAAACACAAGGAAGGTTAGATGAGATAGAGAGAAAACTGACGGAGATTTCTCAACTACGAAGTCTTTGTTCGGTAGCCAGCAGTATAACATCACTTTGTGTAATGTGAACGCTCCTCTCTTTTGTGGTATGAATTAAATCGCCATAAAATTGGAGTGAGTAGGAAAGATGGTAGGTAGTTTTCAGTTGGAAGCTGGTCAATTTCCTTCTCTTCTTTTCTTTATTTTTTCTAATACATAAGATTTGGGTTAAAGGAAAAATTATAGATTGAAACTTATTAAATTGTCTAGAATTATTGAATGGTTAATATTTTTTTGTAAGATGAGAATATTAGTTTCTTGTAAACTATATTACAAAAATTTTAAATATAACAAGTTATTCATGAAAAATTAAGTAAATTTAAAAATTATATAATAATAATTCATTTGCTATTAATATAATTAAAATAATAAAATATTCATCTTTAAATTAATGATTCATCTATGTGTATAATAATAAAATCTTACTTAAACTAGAATACCCATACTTATATATTTTAATAACAATTAAATAATTACAAAATGTAATAATAAAATCTTACTTAAACTATAACAACTATACTTATATATATATATATATATATATATATATATATATAATAATAATAATTAAATAATTACTTAATTTAATATTTTGATAATGAGAATTGAATTGTAATAAATACAAATTAAATCAAACAAAATGAAAATAAGCGATGGTGGTACGCAAATAATAAATTATACGAAAATAGGTGATGGTGGTAAATGAATATTGATGAAAAGAGTTTAAAAGTCAAATGAAAGATGAAAACATAACGGACTAAATATATTTTTTGTCCAAAGTAAGTTAATTTATTGGTTAAACATATCGGAATTGTATTTTAAAAATTCTTCAAAGATTAATAAAAAAATGTGTTGGAATTTGAGTCAAAATTAATGTAGATTTTATTAATTATTTTTAATGATTCCATATATTAATGTTTTTTACTCCATGAGTAGATTAAATTAAGTATTTAGAAGCTCAAATCTATGGAGTAATGAATGATATATTAACTCCAAAAGATCACACTTGGAAATGATAAAATATAATAAATACATGTGAAAAAAACCAAGTCACGCATAGGTTAGGAATTAAAGTTTAATATGTTTATACAAAGATAGTGCTCTTGGGTTTGGGCTAAGCAGCTTTGCTTTTTAATGGAAGGAAGGACCTAACCAAGCAGCTAAGTTCGAAGCCTTGTATGATGATCAGTAAGTACGTGCACGTGGCACGTGTCCGAGTTACAGATATAATTTTTTAGACAAAATTTATTTAAATTTTATTTATTTAATTCTTTTATCAAAACTATGTCGTTTTGGGAATTATCAAAACTGTGTCGTTTTTGAATAGCGGTATTTATTATATTATCAAAACTGTGTCGTTTTGAGAAGCAGTATCTGGTGAAAGGGTATAAGTTTGAACGGGCGGCCCAAAACTACGTCCTTTTCGTCGCACCTTTTCTTCTAAGCCTAAAACTACGTAGTTTTGGTTCTACTAATGCTTAAACTACATCGTTTTATAGGTCCGAATAGACGCGCATATACTGCATATGATCAAAACTACGTCGTTTTGACTAATGGATGCAATATATGCCTTTTCAGTAGCATCCCATGCCCTTTCAAAGGGCTAGGCAGCCATCCGAAGGGTCACCAACCCTCCTATAAATAGATAGGAGGGACAGCCTTCATTTTCATTCAATTCACAAGCAATTAATTATTTCATTCTTTAGTTTTTTCATCAGTTTCATAGTTATAAAAGAGAGAGAGCTAGAACATTTATATTTGGTTCGTTGAGTATATCTTTTGTAGTGCTGCTAAGATATACGGAGTCATTGTATCCTGGGAGACAAGTGCTATCAACTCTGAGCACCATACGAAGGGCATAATTATCTTAATGACATAGTACCAAGTACTAGGCTTGACAGATTATTTTCTACGAGATAAGTTCATATAAATATATATATAATTTCATTTAAGGTTACTAACAGACAATTATTTTATTATATATATTTGCAAGAAATATGGATAACAATTCTGTTACTATAATTGATTCTTCTTCTACACCTTCTACACCAAATGTTCTTATGAACCATGATGAAAAACCAGAAAAGTTTAATGGAACAGAATTTAAAAGATGGCAACAAAAGATGTTGTTTTATCTTACTACTTTGAACCTAGCAAGGTTTCTTCACGAAGATCCCCCTGTGCTCAAAGAAGATGAAACAGACAGGCATGTTGTTGCCGCAATAGATGCATGGAAACAAAGACTAATTTAAGTTGTTCCTCTTCTATCCTTAATCTTACGATTAAGTCTTTAAGTTTCATCTCTTTGCATTTATGTTTGAGATAATTTTTAAAATCTTTCCACATAGGTGGTATTTTTTCAATAATAGCAGCAACTTGAAAAGATTCACTTAAAGACATACCTTTTACATGTATTTCATGCAGGATTACTTGTAATTCTTGGACTTGGTTGATGACTACTTTGGAATCCACCATCTTATAGTCCAAAACACGCCTACTCACGAATTTCTTTGTGCAAAGATCTTACATTTTTATATTTTTATCCAAGGAATCCCATAATTCTCTTGTTGTTTTGAGAGAACTATACACATTGTATAATGTGTTATCCAATCCATTAAGGTAATAATTTCGGCACAAAAAATCTGCATGTTTCCATGCATCTATAAACAAGGATCGTCATAATGGAAACCCAACCTAGTTGACTGGAGATCCCAAGATCTAGGTTCAAAGGGACAACTAAATTGTGAATGATTCAACCAAATCACTATGAAGAAATTAATTTTTTCTGCTCATTCCTATGATACGAGATAGTGATACCTGCAGCGGTTACAGGTTAAGCTATGTTTTAATGATTTTTAAATCTTGATAAACATGTGGAGTATGGTAGGATACTCTTATTAAGAATCACCTATGTGAGTGTGAACTGGGCCAATTCTATGAGAAGGATAAGGCTATACTTCTCTAAAGCGCTCATAAATTAGGGATTGTTCGGGGCCAAAATAAACAAAATCATGAGAACCAAATAATGTCTAGAAAGATTCTGTGTGAATTACTACTATCTCGATTTACACAAACGATTGGACAGTTCAAGGCATCATGTTCACTGGACAACCAGTAAACTCGATAGTTTTCACAAGGGAAGATTCAAAGTTAAAAGCTACCTTTCTGGATACAGATGATTTCTAATTTTATCTCTCTCTCAGAGTCTGCATAACATTTGCATAAGACTGGCAGTCAATATTAATCATGTAGGGGATTGTTGGAATTTGAGCCAAAATTAATGTAAGTTTCATTAATTATTTTTAATGATTCCATATATTAATGTGTTCTACTTCATGAGTAGATTAAATTAAGTATTTGAAAGCTCAAATCCATGGAGTAATGAATGAGATATTAACTCCCAAAGATCACACTTGAAAATGATAAAATATAATAAATACATGTGGGAAAAACCAAGTCCCACATAGGTTAGGAATTAAATGTTTAATATGTTTATATACAAGGAAAGTGCTCTTGGGTTTGGGCTCCAAGGGGCACCCCACTTTTGTGGAAGGGAGAGGACCTAGCCAAGGCTAGGTTCGAAGCGCGCCGTCTAGCCTGGCACGTGGCACGTGGGTATGTGTCCTGTCTATAATTTTTTAGATAAAATTTATTTATTTAATTCTTTTATCAAAACTATGTCATTTTGAGAATAATCAAAACTGTGTCGTTTTTGAAGAGCGGTATTTATTATATTATCAAAACTGTGTCGTTTTGAGAAGCGGTATCTGCTGAAAGGGTATAAGTTTGAATGGGCGGCCCAAAACTACGTCGTTTTAGTCGTGCCTTTTCTTCTAAGCCTAAAACTATGTAGTTTTAGTTCTACTAATACTTAAACTACATCATTTTATAGGTCCGAATAGACGTGCCTATATTGCATATAACCAAAACTACGTTATTTTGATCAATGGATGCAATATATGCCTTTTCAGTAGCATCTCATGCCCTTTCAAAGGGCTAGGCACCCATCCGAAGGGTCACCAACCCTCCTTAAAAAGATAGGAGGGGCAACCTTCATTTTCATTCAATTCATAAGCAATTAATCATTTCATTCTTTAGTTTCTTCATCAGTTTCATAGTTATAAAAGAGAGAGAAAGAGTTAGAGCATTTATACTTGGTTCGTTGAGTATATCTTTTGTAGTGCTGCTAAGATATACGGAGTCATTGTATCCTAGGAGACAAGTGCTATCAACTCTAAGCACCATACGGAGGACATAATTTTCTAAAGGACATAGTACCAAGTACTAGCCTTGACAGATTATTTTCTACAAGATAAGTTCATATAAATATATATATATATATATATATATATATATAATTTCATTCAAGGTTACTACCAGTCTTAAGATAATTATTTTATTATATATATATATATATATATATATATATTTGCAAGAAATATGGATACTATTAGTTCCCAGTAGGCACAATAGATCTAGAAGGGGGGGTTGAATAGATCCTTTTTAATTTCAAATACTTTTCTGGTTTATTTTGTATTGCTAATAATTTAGCATATGACAAACATAAGAATATTTTCAAGCACAACGGAATAAGTAAAAGATCCCCTTCATTGATATAATCATAATCATACATACATTGTTTGTAGAGTTAGTTCAATGGTAAGCAGTTAAAACATACATAGCAGTTATATCAGTTAATGTACATAATGTAAATAACATAAAGTAAAAGACTCAAGGGGTTTTAAGTGGTTCAGAGACTCAAGCTCCTAATCCACTCTTCTGCTTTCAACTAGCAGGATTTCCACTAAGGAAGGGCAGCACCCTGAATCACTATGATTCCTTCAAGGCCAGCAGCCTTGGAACTTCTCTAGTTCCCTAGGAACCCTTCAAGCCCAGCAGGCTTGGAACTTCATTTAGTCCCTCCGAACAAGGACTCCTCAGGCACTGGCTTCTTGTTGTTGAGTTGTTTGTTTGTTTGTTGGAGTTGGTGCTGAGCTACTAAGATGTCTTTAAGCTCTGAACATCTTCTGTACTTAGCATCTTGGCGTGATCATCCTCGAAGTGCAGTTGAGTGTTGCATGATGCTCAACTTCTTCAGTTACTCAACCACTTCTAATGATCCCTTGATGAAGATCATTCCTCTTGATACTTGATGGCTACACATGATGGGTTTCTAAGATGACTATAAGCACTTCTACTAGGGACTTAGAAACTTTCTTATGCTTGCCACCATGATGGCGTTGGTGATCTTCTTTCTTGATACTTGATGCCTTCTCATGATGGACTTGCTAAGATGACTGTGAGCTCTCATTTATGGTACTTAGAGTCTTCTCATGATGGACATCAAGATGACATTGATGCTCTTCTATCTCTCGACAGTTCTGAACACTCTTTTTGTAGTAGAACTCTCACTTCTACATTATAGAACACTCACTTCTACTTCTTTTTTTTTTCTGTCTCTAAGTGTTCTTGGTGGATCGTAGAGTGAGTCTTCAGACCTTCATTGGTCACTCACTATTTACGTTGGTTAGATCATTCCACCACTTCTCCAAACTCAGCAACTCCAGCAACCCTCGATATTTGAAGCTCTTGTGTATTTATACTCCTTCCCAATCCTTCCGTTGGAAAGTAGTCATTTAAAGCTATTCAAATATCTTCACAGATCTTGAGTTGACTGAGGTAGACTGCAGATGTGACATGTCATACTTTTCTGACACTACAGTCTACTATTTCACCTACCCCGTCAAAGATGTCACTTTAATGTCTTGGGCTGGTTGAAGACTTTATTTCCTCCTTCTGATTTCTCGATCAAAGGTTGTCCTTTTGCATCGATGCTCTCAATAAGCTCTTGTCCGAATATTACCCTTCAAATTGAACCGTTGCCAATGCTTCAGTCTTCAGCTATTCGAACTCTACGATTCTAATGCATGTCTTCATGGACTGATCGATCATAGTGTCTTGTTGACTGGTAGAGACAACACTACTATCTTGAAGAGTGTTGATTGGATCTTAAATGTAGAACACCTCTTTCTTCTCTTGTGCAGTGCTTCAACACTTCTGTTTGCCTCAGCAGCTCTCAGATACTGATGGCTTGACTTCTTTATTCTGGCCCCTTCTGAATAGTAGAACACTTCAGATTTGTGGCGTGTCCAACTCACTTTCTCCTTGTGATCTCCCGTTCACTTATCATCAATGGACTGACCCAATGCTTAATCACTTTAGCCTTGTTCTTCGTGAAGGCATCCAAGATCTCTATATGTACTCCATCGGTTCTTTCTTTGTTTGGCAAACACTACAACCCTGGTAACTTCCAAGATCGTTGTCTTACATGCGCTTGCTGACTCGCACTTGCTGACTTTCCTTAGTCAGTTATAGAAGTCTTCTTCTGATCTCCTTGTGGAAGACTTCATCTCGAATGGCTTCACAACTCAATCTTGATGCTGATTGGGTTGGTGCTTAGATCTTCTGTTAGCTGGCATGCCATTCGTTGAGTGCTCTCTGGTTTCCTTCAGGTGGGATGTATCTTTACAGCTTAGACTAGAGGCTTCATTCCTTTGGATATTCTGGGAGTGCTTATTTGTTGAGAATCGTATTTGCTCTATGATTCTACCTTGGCATTGTGAGCACATCTGTTGAAGTCTCAGTTCTACACTCTATTATTCAGCTTCGGCTGTGTAGACACTACGACTTCGAGATCAGATCTTGACACTCTACGATTTTTGTCGTTGTGCTTGTTGTCTTCATCTGATCTTGCTCGACTACGATCTCTACCTCTGATATGATCAGTAGACTACGACTCTGAGTGTAGTCTACGATTCTTGACTTAGCTTCGGCAGATGCTCGGTCGGCTCGTAGGCAGGCTGTCTCTACGATTCTGAACATGACTTCCTCAGTAGACTACGACTCCGAAGAAGTACTACTCGACACACTACGATCCTTCCTCGTCTCTCTTGGCAGTCTACGAACTCCGAGATCTACTATCTTGCAGACTACGATTCTGCCTTGATAGCTCTCGAGTTTTTCTTGACTCACCTGGCAGACTACGATTTCTGGTGCAGTGCTCGACGATCAGACAAGCCTATCTATTACATCAGAAGATCAATCTAACATGCTTGATCTTTCTATATTTATAGTCCTTGTACATCATTTATTTTTAAGGACTTTACAAAGCTGTTTTGCTTATGTAGGATCAACCTAACACATTTGATCAATTCATTCTAAGTCCTTGTACATATGTTTCTATTATCTATCAAAGGACTTTATAGCTTTTCTTAATGCAAGCATACTTTCATATTCATTCATATATATCATAATCAAATCATATGTAAATAGGAATATCATTCATATGCTTATTCTTGACAGATACCAATTCTGTTACTATAATTGGTTCTTCTTCTACACCTCTATACCAAATGTTCCTGTGAACCATGGTGAAAAACCAGAAAAGTTCAATGGAACAGAATTTAAAAGATGGCAACAAAAGATGTTGTTTTATCTTACTACTTTGAACCTAGCGAGGTTTCTTCACGAAGATCCCCCTGTGCTCAAAGAAGATGAAACAAACAGGCATGTTGTTGTCGTAATAGATGCATGGAAACAAAGACTAATTTAAGTTGTTCCTCTTCTATCCTTAATCTTACGATTAAGTCTTCAAGTTTCATCTCTTTGCGTTTATGCTTGAGATAATTTTTAAAATCTTTCCACATAGGTGGTATTTTTTCAATAATAGCAGCAACTTGAAAAGATTCACTTAAAGACATACCTTCTGCATGTATTTCATACAGGATTACTTGTAATTCTTGGACTTGGTTGATGACTACTTTGGAATCCACCATCTTATAGTCCAAAAACCTGCCAACTACGAATTTCTTTGTGCCAGCATCTTCTGTTTTATATTTTTTATCCAAGGAATCCCATAATTCTCTTGTTGTTTTGAGAGAACTATACACATTGTATAATGTGTTATCCAATCCATTAAGGATATAATTTCGGCACAAAAAATCTGCATGTTTCCATGCATCTATAAACAAGGATCGTCATAATGGAAACCCAACCTAGTCGACTGGAGATCCCAAGATCTAGGTTCAAAGGGACAACTAAATTATGAATGATTCAACCAAATCACTATGAAGAAATTAATTTCTTCTGCTCATTCCTATGATCTGAGATAGTGATACCGCAATGATTCTGAGGTTATAAGCTATGCTTTTAATGATTCTTAAATCTTGATAAACATGCAGAGTATGGCAGGATACTCTTATTAAGAATCACCTATGTGAGTGTGAACTGGGCCAATTCTATGAGAATGATAAGGCTATACTTCTCTAAAGCGCTCATAAATCTGGGATTGTTCGGGGCCAAAATGAACAAAATCATGAGAACAAAATAATGTCTAGAAAGCTTCTGTGTGAATTATTATTGTCTCGATTTACACAAATGATTGGACAGTTCAAGACATCATGTTCACTAGACAACAAGTAAACCCGATAGTTTTCACAAGGGAAGGTTCAAAGTCAAAAGCTACCTCTCTCGATACAGATAATTTCTAATTCTGTCTCTCTTTCAGAGTCTGCATAACATTTGCATAAGGCTGGCAGTCAATATCATTCATGTAGGGCATTGTTGGAATTTTAGCCTAAATTAATGTAGGTTTCATTAATTATTTTTAATGATTCTATATATTAATGTGTTCTACTCCATGAGTAGATTAAATTAAGTATTTGGAAGCTCAAATCCATGGAGTAATGAATGAGATATTAACTCCCAAAGATCACACTTGGAAATGATAAAATATAACAAATACATGTGGGAAAAACCATGTCCCACATAGGTTAGGAATTAAATGTTTAATATGTTTATATACAAGGAAAGTGCTCTTGGGTTTGGGCCCCAAGGGGCACCCCACTTTTGTGGAAGGGAGAGGACCTAGTCAAGGTTAGGTTCGAACCCACACGCGCGCCGTCGCCACCGTCCGTCCGTCCGGCCTGGCCGGGCTTATGCTCGTGGCACGTGGGTCTGGGTCTTGTATATAATTTTTTAGACAAAATTTAGTTAAATTTTATTTATTTAATTCTTTTATCAAAACTGTGTGGTTTTGAGAATTATCAAAACTGTGTCATTTTTGAAGAACAGTATTTTTTATATTATCAAAACTGTGTCATTTTGAGAAGCGGTATCTGCTGAAAGGGTATAAGTTTGAACGGGCAGCCCAAAACTATGTCCTTTTGGTCGCGCCTTTTCTTCTAAGCCTAAAACTACGTAGTTTTGGTTCTACTAATGGTTAAACTACATCGTTTTATAGGTCCGAATAGACGCGCTTATACTGCATATGATCAAAACTACGTCGTTTTGACCAATGGATGCAATATATGCCTTTTTAGTAACATCCCATGCCCTTTCAAAGGGCTAGGCACCCATCCGAGGGGTCATCAACCCTCCTATAAATAGATAGGAGGGGCAACCTTCATTTTCATTCAATTCACAAGCAATTAATCATTTCATTCTTTAGTTTCTTCATCAGCTTCATAGTTATAAAAGAGAGAGTTAGAGCATTTATAATTGGTTCGTTGAGTATATCTTTTGTAGTGCTGCTAAGATATACAGAGTCATTGTATCCTGGGAGACAAGTGCTATCAACTCTGAGCACCATACGGAAGGCATAATTGTCTTAAGGACATAGTACCAAGTACTAGCCTTGACAAATTATTTTCTACAAGATAAGTTCATATAAATATATATATATATATATATATATAATTTCATTTAAGGTTACTAACAAAATGCACAGATATAAATTTAGTGAGCAAATATATAAATAAGTCACAGATATAAAAACATAGAGTGACAGAATATGAAATGCAAAAAATAAAAGAACACGAGATTTTTAAGAGGTTTAAAGCACAAAAGTCTTATAATCCTCTCTTCTACTCCGCGAGTAGAATTATTTTACTAAGTAGGATAATCACCAAGATTACAATTCAAGAACTTTTACACAAATGATTCACAAAGAATCATTCAAATCACACAGACTTGGTTTACAAAAAATTACTTAGATCTGAATAATCACTAAGTGAAGTTATATGATTTGAGGTACTGCTAAGTTGCTTTTAAGGTTCTCTTCAAATAACTTAACAACAAAGTGTGTGTCTTAGAATCATAGAGTGAAGTTTGTGTGAACTCAGAATTTTAGCACTTGGACTTAGATCGATTCGGTGTATATTTTTGTGCTTCAAAATGTTGTACTTATATAGAGTTCTTTTGGGGATCTTCCCATTTGAGAGTTACCGTTACTTCATTCTAACTTGGACACTTATCATTCTTCTATTGTTTGATTTCAAATTGTTGCATGCTTGGACCACCTTATATCGCTTTCTTCAGTACTATGAACAGTGCAGTAACAGTCGCGTGTCCTTTGACTCTGCTAAAATAGTTATTAGATAGAGGCTTTGTCGAATTATCCTTATCGCAAAATCATTTTAGGATAACCTTGGAGGGTCGAGTGTTAAGGTTGATGAATTTGTTATAACTTGTCACCGACTTGTCAGACGATTGCACTCTATAATCTGGGCTTTCTCAAAGTGAACGTAGAGTGATTGTTTTGCTCTACAAATGTTAATGACTCTGCGATTTTGACTCCACTATATGGCTTGTACTCTACAATCTTTGAATGTCTTCAGTTTTACTATGCGATCTTAGAGTAACAATGTGACGCCCTCAAAATAGGTCCACACAACCCATTCTGAGTCGCCAAATACATGGTACAAAAAACAACTACAAACTTCATTACTACAATTGTCGTGCAAAATACGATAACACATATACTGTGAGTTGTAATACAAATATTGTCTTCTAGACAATACCTAAAACTCAAATAAACTCCTCATTACAATTATTGATACACTATTTTACAAAATAGTGAGGACTGCTATAATAACTATCTTGAACCATCATTCCATACCCCGACTAGTTCTCGCTATATTCTCGTCTCCTAAGAAGAAAAATGGAACAAAAGAAAAGGATGAGCTCAACTAGCCCAGAAAGAATATTATGACTAAGATAATGTAGAACAAATTATCCTTGGTCCTCAATAGGTAAAAATCTGATAGAATATAATAGACAATAAGTTATAGATCAACAACTGCAGCGGAAACAACAATTCATTAGAAGAGTTAAGTAGAGAATGAAGTCTACTATCTTCTATGATTTAATAGTTCATCATCAATATTTTATTCCTGTGACATCAATCAATATACATCTTGAACCAAATATTCATCATTGCACTACGGGCCAAAGATATTCATTTATATCACCAGTTAGTCATGTTCATCTCAACATCTGTCCATCTTTGCACTACGGGCCAAAGATATTCATAAGGTAATCATTCATCTTTGTACTACAGGCCAAAGATATTCATCAAGTAATCCTTTATCTGTGCACTATAGGCCAAAGATATTCAGTTATATCACCATTTAGGAATGAGGATGATAAAAAAATATTTTAAAGAGAACGAATCCAGTGAGATAACAGAACAAAGATTAGGGATTCGTACTTTAGTTTATCCAAGTTCAAAAATACTCCATAATAATCAATTGTGGAGCAAAATTCAAGAATGAAGATCAAAACATGGATACAATCAAAGATAGTAATCATAATAGACAACTTGGTCAAAGAAAAGAAAATTTAATTTTTTTGTGAATAGTTTTATATACGTGAATAGTGTCGTATACGTGAATAGTATCATATACGTGAATAGTTAAAATCTATTCTTGGACAGACTTTCGAATGTAGTGAGAATTTGATAGATCGTTGAGTGTCAATCACTGTTGGAAGACGAAGGAATATCATACAATTCTGCTTGGGCAGAGTAGAGCTTCTCAAAATGAGCTTGATCATCTTCAATGGTAGAGTGAAAGGACTCTACAATCATAAACTTAGGTATAATCTTTCTGCCATCCGAACCTACTCTACAATCGTAGGGAATGTAGTGGTTGCCAACATGTCGATAGACCTTGAAGTGGGACTAGTCTTTGATCAGCTGTGTTGTAAATTTCTTTACCCTTGGGAAGTTCTGTGATACCAACTCTAAGTTGGGAATATGCTTAAAATCTTCATTACATAAAAATAATGATAGTTACATTATTTTTTGTTTTATTACAAGTGTGACTTTAACTCGCCACATCAGATATATAAAAGTTTAACTAAATACATTTACAAGACTCGGCTTGATTTTTTTCTTTTCTTCACGTTCATCTATGCTTGTAACGCTCTTGGTTATACCAAAGCACCTTACAATGGCACCTATTAGCTTGATGTTCACAGAATTCTTCACTTCGTTCTATTGTCGCTAAAAATATTTTTATTTTAAGCAAGTGTGAGCAGTCGATTGCTCAGCAAGTTATAACAGTTGCATAACAATAAAATCAAGAATCATATAATCTTTCTTTAGAAAAATTTAATAACTGAACAAGTGTTATGAAGCAACATGAATAACAGGAATAACTTGAAAGTAGTATGCATACAAGCCAATCATGTATGATGATAAAGCATATACTTTGTAAACAATCTTATTCATTTATTAATAAAAATATTTATTTACTAAAGGCATTTAATTATCTACGTGGTGTTGTTTTAATAATATATGATAAACTCATAGTTTTAAGCAATGCTTTTAGAATCATGATGAGATCATGATCATGAGATCTCAATTCTTAGATAGCTTAAAAACTAAAATGTTTCCAATCGATGAATTACTAAAAAGGGGATTAGTGAATCCAGATAGATTGATACATACATTGCTTGCTCATTGGATGAGGATGATTAATCTCATGATTATTTGTGTGGAGACACTAAAGCAATTATGTAGGTGCTTATTGGAGAATAAATTCACTGATCGTGGCTCGCTAAGGAATATCTAATCGAGTTTTACTTGTCTGCCAATAGAAATTTCTGAAGTGATAGTAATACAAGTGATCCTTAGACTTGAGATTATCATAGTATCTTGTGTATAATGAATTATAATTTGACTTATTCCTTAAGACTTTTAGGGTATATCAAAGGGTATGCTTGGGTGTAATAAGTTATATATGAAGATAATGAATGATCAATAAAGAATCTATAGCTTCTAGCAAAAGAAAATATATGTCCTATGTGATTTGATGACAACCCAAGAAACCTTGGCCAAGTTGGTGGAATGAAATAAGAAAAGAGTTTTTAATTTGTATTTATTCGGAGTTGTGCATTTGGGAATCAAAATACATATAATTAAATAAAATAAGACTTGACAATAATTATATGTCTTATATTTAATTAGGATATTGTATGGTGGAATGATTAAATTGTACAGTAACTATTTACTCAAAGGTTCTTTTATGATTAATATTAAAATCTATATTATCTGGAAAGTTGTTAATCGCTAAGGAGGCTTATCTTTATTGTAGAATAAATATTATTTATTTAAATAAATTAATATTTTAATTTATTTATTTAAATGTGATTATAATTGTTGTAATTAATTTATTCACAACCGCTTAATATGGAGAACCTAAAGGGTCACACAATAAAAGGAAGAATATTTATTTAAGAAGTAAATGACATAATCGTAATAATAAGTTAAGTGAATTTAATTTAATCTATGATGATAGAATAAATTAAATATCTTAATATTTATTATTTAATATTTTGAAAATATTAATTATAAATTAATAAGAGGGTCTTATTACTATTACTATTACTATTATTATTAAGTTAATTCCTAAAGGTGTTTGGGAATTAATTAATATAAGTACTCTCATTTATTCCTAAAAAGATTAGGATGCTAATTAATTAAAAGGTTTAATTAATTATTCCTAATGAGATTAGTAAACCTAATTAATTAAAAGAGTTTAATTAATTAAATTAAACCCTTTTCTTAAATAGTTTAGGAGAGTTTCCTACATCTATAAATAAGAAAGTCTTTTTATGGAGAGAGGGTGACATAAGTTATGCATTTTATTCTAAGAGTTGGGAGAGTACACATTTTCTATTTGAGATAGGAAAAACTAGGGTTTATCCAAATACTCTTCTTTTTGAGTTTTTCTTCTTCCTTGGTGGATCACATCTGGAGGCCAAACGCTTGGGTGGCTAACATTGATCAAAGGAAGGAATCAAATCCCGCGTATTCAAAGAGACCACGAAGGACTAGAGTTGAACTTGTACCTGAGGAAGCTCAAACCTTCAAGGATATAATTATGATCTTCTTCTTCTTTGTTTATATTGATAATTAAGCACAAAGCATGATTATTGCATGGGATTGTATGAAAATTTTAAATTCCAATTTATTGTGCTTTCGCACTATAATTTGATTATGTAATCGCGCTATATAAAATCCCAACAGTGGTATCAGAGCCAAACTTTATTTTAATCATTGATTTTATGATTCCATGTATGAATTGATATGCGATTAAATCAAATTTTCTAGGAAAAAAATGAAGTTTTCTATTTCTACTACGCAGCGATGCAGTGCACCTATTCTCTGCGAAGCGAAAACGCAGCGGTGCAACAAACGTTGCATCCCGATTAAAATGCCACTCTGCAGTTTTGAAAATTTTATTTTCATCAATTGAAGTAAATGGTTTATTTAATTGATAAAAGTTTAAAATAAAGATGTTTATTTTATCTGAAATATGATTTCAAATTGCTAAAAAATTAAAGAGTTTAATTTGGATTTAGTTTTTGATTAAAATAAAAGAGTTTATTTTGTTTTAAAAACTAAATCTTAGCAAACTTTTGCCCATTAAATGATATCGATGCATATATGGAATGGTTTTATTATTCATGATATGAATATTTATTTATTGATGCATATGATGATATGTATGATAATAAATGAGATTGATTATGGACTATTGACTAATGTAATTTGATTTTATTTTAGTTGGATTCATGAATGTATGAGTTTTATTAAATGGGGTTTGCGTACCTCATCTTTTCTTGTTTTTCTCAATGTAAATTCTATCTCCCTCTTATGTACTTCCCCTTGACTACTGATCAAGGTACCTATTTTTATAAATAGTTTTATAATAGAAATAGTTAGAATTAAAATTTTGAAGAATTGGAAACCAAGGAGCAAGAAGCGCTTGAAAACCCGTTTGTAATGGAGCTCGGGTTTAAATATAATAATTATGTTTAAATTTAATTCTTGCACCCTAGGGTTTGACCTTTTGGTTCACTTGGTGGCTCTAGTGAACCAATCTAGAATAAACTCCATAATCAATCTGAGTAGAATATAGTATTCTATATGCATGCTTATACTATATATATTATATATTATGTAACATGTTTCGCATGTTAATTAATATGACGCGTATTTTATATATATGTGTACATGTGCGCTAAACATGATGAGACAAATAATAACAAACTCCTCAAAGAAATTATATTAAGTCTAAAGCGTTCAAAGATATTTGGAATATCGAACTTCGCCTTCTAGCATGATAAAAATAATATAGTATCAAATAAATTAATATAAGTTTGTTGTGTCGCACAAGGCTTATATTAATTTTTTGAGATGTTATTTTATTACATTTGATGCTTATAAAGAAATCGAATAATGTTGTTTTGTTATGTCGCACAAGGACAATGTTTTTCTTTTTGAATATATGGAACTGCTAGGCTGGACTTAACTTGGATAATTATGATTCGGATTTGTCGCACTTGATCATAATATTCTAAGAGGCAAAATAAAAGGAGCTACATGTTGATGTAATTGACAAGATTTGTTTACCTATTTATTTATATATAGTTTGTTGTGTCACATAAGGCTATATACATTTAAAATGAGATCCTTATTCTCACTAGCAAATCTTTAATTAGATTTTGCCGAACTATATAAGTGAGGGTAATATAGTTTGAAGAAAATAGTGGGAAGTACCAATTTAAAATAACACCTAATTTATTTTGGTAAAATTAATTAATTAAATGAATGTTTGCTAAAATGTTATTTTTTCACATGCAGAATTTTGAAAATGTTACACTCACTAATTTCATTGCGTAGCATATTGGATGTTAACAAACTGAACAGGCCGAATTACACGGACTTGTTAAGGAATCTGAGAATAGTTCTCACTACTAAAAAGATTTTTTATGTCTTAAATTCGCATATCCCTGCAAATGTTGCAGAAACAACTTTTAAGAAGTGGCATGATGATGTATTTGTGGCTCAATGCATCATACTCGCATCTATGAGTAATGAGCTTCAGCGTCAATATGAAACTATGGATGCTCCTACTACATTGTTGCACCTCCAAGAGTTGTATGGTGACCACAGTAGGACTACTAGATATGAGATATCTAAGGAGTTCTTTCGATCTCGGTTGACCGACAACATTGCTGTTGAGACTCATTTCCTAAAAATGATCAATCTGATTGAACATCTTGGACAACTTGGGTTCTTTATGGATGGGGAGTTAAGTCAAGATTTAATCTTGCAGTCACTCACTGACACCTTCTCATAATTTATTGCGAATTTTCACATGAATAAGTTGGATGTCAGCTTGCTTGAATTACTTAACACGTTAAAAAATGTTGAAGGTCACTTCCCATCCAAGAAGGAACATTTCTTAATGGTAGATGATTCTTCTAAGAAAAGGAAGAGGCCCAAGGTATCTTCTGAAGAGAATAAAACCAAGAAGGCTAAGGGCAAGGCAAAAATAAAGGAATAAAAGAAATCAGATCTAGCTAGCAAAGGAATATGCTTCCATTACAATAAGTCGGGTCACTAGAAGAGGAACTACAAGGATTTCTTTTTACATCAAGTTAGATTGGTTACTAATTCATCTTAAAAAATTTCCCAAAGCAAAGAAGTCGTTTAACTCAGATACTAAACATCAACGATTCAAAAGTATGATTGTACAACAACTTAAACTTAACTTACCATTCTTACCTTTGTCTTGTTGAAATAATCAACACAAATTCATTCTTTAAATAGTTCATGAATAAATAGAACTCTTACAACTTCAACAGTTCAATCATAGAACAATTCATTTTAAAAGCACATACGTGCAAACACCTGGCACGTAGCATAATTCATGATACACATCTTTCACAAACATAACACATTTTCATTTAGATTATAATTTACTCAGATATAACATTTGAGTAAGTTAAAGAAACTAGCATTCAATATAGAATATGAATGAAGTTAAAAAACTTGCCTTAAATATAGCTTACAACTTACAGTTTACGTTGTACTACTCTTCTTAATTCCTATATATCACATAAGGATAATACATCCATTAGTTAAGTAAAGTCGTTAATCACCGGCTTACGTAAACTTTATTTATTTACTTCTATGTCTGAGTTATTAAACTCGGACTCCTTTCCTTATTCATTAAGTTTGTTATCATATATTATGACTTTCTTGTCTTTTCAACGTTACGACATTCGAAGATGTCACAACACGTGTTATAATCTTCCATTTTAATGTTACGACATTCGTAGATGTCATAACCCTTATTATTATCATTCATAATGATTTATAACATCTTCTCTTTCTTTATAATATAACTTGTCTGAATCATTGAAATTATAATGTTCGTTAAGTTATTAATTGTTCATTATGGCTTCCCAAAAACTTAATGTCATATTTCATTATCATTCCTTAACATTTAAGTCATACAATTCTTTTGTATGTCGAGATCAATCATTCGATGCAAATACTTCTCATTTATACCTTTTACGTATTTTACGTTTGCATTTCTTATCTTTTAACCTTATATTCAACCTTTACTTAAGGCTCAAATCACTCTTTAAAGTGCTATATTAAGTGAATTTTACATTTATATTCGTTCAATATTCTTTCCCTAAGATTTGAGCAGTTAAAAGCTTATTTTTGGGTCTTATCCTGCCTCGACGCTGGCGCTGGGTTTTAAGCTTATTATCGGTGTTGCGATGCCCGAAAGCAGAATGCTCTCACCAAGCTGGCGCTGCGATGCTGCTTCCTAAGGCTTGGCCTGTGTTGCGTCGTCGTGCCTATGAGTGTCGAGCAATTGTCAAGTCAAAGTCCTAACTCCCTGATCGTAGAGTCTCAAAATGCTACGATCAATACACAAAATACTCCCTCTCCTATACATATATCTTCTTCACCTAACATCTCTTTTATACATAAACGCTCAACCTCACCATCTCCTCCATCATCTCCGATCGTAGAGTCTCAAAACCCTACGATCGAAACTCATACGCTTGTAAATACTCATCACACTGATTATACATATATAAATTCTACATCTCATACTCATACAGAAATACCATGCTCCTTTAATACTTCGAGCTTAGAATTAGTTCTATCTCAACTCAAACATTGTAATAAGGAAAGATTTGAAGCTCTTATGAAACAGATCCTAAAAAGAGTTTTAATAGTATCATCAAAGATCCAAATTGAAAGAATGATAGATGCCTTTGCTGATGAATGCACTAAGGGATCCAGGACACGGCTACTGGAATTCAAAAAGGTCTAGCTCATATTGTTGCAACAACTTCAAAAGTCCCTAGGGAGATGTCTAAAGAGTTTGGAAAGTGGATAAAAGAGCTTATAAATATTATCCTTCAGAATCTATAGAAGCACGACGAGATTTACTTCAAAAAGATCGCTGATCATAAAGTTGTTGTCCTCTCTCTCCAATTTAAAAATGCAGGATCTATCAAGTATCTATCTGAAAAGGTTTTCTCATTGAGCTCCTCGTTACTGGATTTTAAAAGTATAGTGATGCAGTCAATGGAACGCATTGATAATGCGATGATAATTATTCATTAACAAAGAGAACAATATGAAGCCAAATATTAAGAATTCAGAAACAACATTGCACTTTCCAGGAGCCAAATGTAGGAACTCATCAATACTATCAAACAACTCTCTGAGGAAGTTAATGATCCGCGAAGAGATAAAGATACTAACAAAAAGGGGGAGAGGAGACAACCTCGGCAAACATTAATTGTTCCTCCTCATCCTCCCTCTTGAGATTCTTCTGCTCCTCAAGCCATTCCTCTGGGTTGTGGTCCAACTCATGGACAGTTCGCCTTCCTCTTCAAGGGCAACATCGTTGAGTGTAGTAACACCTACTAGCTCACGACTCCTTTCCAATGAAATAATGTTCATAAATAGAAATCTTCAAGGGGTTCACATTGAAGGGGAAAATGATTTATTATGCCTAATCTCAGTCCTAGAGATTCAATAGAATAAATCCAAAGGAGAGAAACTGAAGGGAGAGAATGCTACTTAAGAAAACACGAAGCTGAGCAAAGAGATCCGTCGAGGAATCTTAGGGGGGGAAAGTAAATAGATAGATAAGTAAAAAGACAGATAGATATCTATGTTGTAATTTTTTATACTCTGTAAAAAAATTTCATTCATTCAATAAATTCATTCTTTCTTTCTATACATACAGTTGCTCACTGTATATAAGTCATATTTAAATTCAAAAGTGTTATATTATCTATATCTTAGAATTGTTGATTACTTGAAACTACTATTTTTGTCATCATCAAATAGGAGGAGATTTTTAGGACAAATGCGTATTTGATTTAATGATAATATAATGTATATTTATAACCAGTATCTTTTGTGAAGTCCTTATAATGAAATTAATGTAAAAGGACCTAGATTAGAAAATCAAACTTCTTAGGTTGATCTATTTTTTTGAATAAACTTGATGTATAACCATAGAAATTTAATTGACCGTAAAGTTGTTAAGACGATCGTAAAGCTTAGAGAATGATCGTAGAGCATTCTCATCAAGTTCACAGAGCTGTCTACTTTGAGATGGTAAAGAAAGTTGAAGATCGTAGAGTCTGCCAAAGATCGTAGAGTTATCAACTCAGAGATCGTAGATCTCATTGAAGTCCTTAAATTCTATGAAAAATAGTAGAGCTCATTAAAGACCGTAGAGTCAAAAAGACATCGTAAAGCTCATTGAAGATGATAGAGCTTATGGACCAATCGATGGATTACTAAAAAGAGGATTAGTGAATCCGGATAGATTGGTACATACGTTACTTGCTCATTGGATGAGGATGATTAATCTCATGATCACTGAACGTGGCTTGCTAAGAAATATCTAATGGAGTTTTACTTGTCTGTTAATAGAAATTCCTGAAGTGATAGTAATATAAGTAATCCTTAGACTTGAGATCATCATAGTATCTTGTGTATAATGAATTATAATTTGACTTATTCCTTAAGACCCTTAGGGTAATGTATAATTCGTGGACGTGATACTAATGAATATCCTTGGTCCGTAGTGCATGGATAATTCAGTGATGTGGATTATTTATTGAGCTGAGTCTCAGCGATAAAATTGATGATAAATATTTTAAATCATAGAAGATAGTAGATGCCATGCTCTACTTGACTCTTCTAATGGATTGCTTGTTCCGCTGCAGTTAAACTTGATGTTTATTGTATTTTATTAGTTTAGCATTGTTGAAGGCTAACGATAATTTATTCTGCATTATCTTAGTCATAATATTTCTTATTGGGTTAGTTGAGCTCACCCTTTGTTTTCATTGTTCTCTTCAGGAAATGAGAACTTAGCCGGGATTAGTCGGGGAATGGAGTGATGGTCCGAGTTGGTGGCTGTAGTAGTCCTCACTATTCTATGAAATAGTGTGATAATATATGTAATGAGGACTCCATTTGAGTTTGGATATTGTCTATGGGACAATATTCGTGTTAAAACTCTTAGCTACGCTTTTGTCTTATTGTTTAAATAAAGTTTGTATTTAAATTTTGTACCATGTATTTGGCTGTGACACCCCCAAAATAGGTATACATCACCCATTCTGAGTCACCAAATACATGCTACATAATTTAAATACAAACTTCTTTTATACAATACGACAAAAGCTTAGCTGAGTGTTTTAACACGAATATTGTCTTCTAGACAATATCCACACTCAATGGAGTTCTCATTACAATTATTATCACACTATTTCATAGAATAGTGAGGACTACTATAACAGCATCTCGGACCATCACTCCGTTCCCCGACTAGTCCCGGTTGCGTTCTCATTTCTTGAAGACAACAATGAAAGAAAAAGGGTGAGCTCAACCAACCCAGTAAGAAATATTATGACTAAGATAATGCAGAGTAAATTATCATTAGCCTTCGACAGTATAACAACTGATAAAATATAATAGACGACAAGTTTTAGATCAACAACAGCAGCGGAATAAGAAATTCATTAGAAGGGTCAAGTAGAGCATGATATCTACTATCTTCTATGATTTAAAAGTTTATCATCAATTTTATCGCTGAGACTCATCTTAATAAATAATCCATGCACTACGGGCCAAGGATATTCATTAATATCATAACCACGAATTATCCATGCACTATAGGCCAAGGATATCCGTGTTTTCACCAATGGTCATGATCATGCCAAACAACAATTCATCTTTGTACCCTTGGCCGAAGAGAACGCATGGCTATGATCATACCAACATCTGTCCATCAATGCACTACGGGTCAATGAGGACTTGTACCACATCATTTGTAATATTACGAGTCATGATTATACCGAATAATCCCTGGTCATAATCATACCAATCAACAGTCCATCTATGCAATACGGCCAAAGATGACTTTTATCACAATATAAACATGAGGATGATGACAATGATATAAGAATTTAATTAAATGAAAGCAAGGATAAATTTTAAAGATTTATATTTTAATTTATCTAGAATTCAATAATATCCAAATTATCAAAATGATACTGCTTTGTGGAGTAAAATTCAAGAATAATATTGTATCAAAAATTATTTGGACAGAAAAGAAATTAATTTTTGTCATAAATAGTACTCCGGGTGAATAGAACTCGAGTGAATAGTACCCTATGAATAGTACTTCGTGAATTATACCCTGTGAATAGTACTTTATGAATAGTACTGTGTGAATAGTAATTTTGAATAGTACCATATAAATGAATAGTACCTGTGAATAGTACTTTGGCATGAAAAGCTTAAAATTTAACAAGAATGTTCAGAAAAATATCCTTGTGAAACGATACTAGATGAATCGCAAATTTCAACGACATTCTACTAATTTCACGGAGTATAGAAGCAATACTTTAACAAAATGAGTGTAGAATTAGGAATACAAAATGAAATAATATTACTTATATACTCCAGAGTATGGAAGAAAATATTATTTCATACGAATATTGAACGAAGATAATATTCCTTACGAATATTGAACGAAATAAAATTCCTTACGAATACGAAAAATAATATCGTAAGCGAATATGAAATAAATAATACCCCTTAACTTAGTAGAAGACTGGATATTGTAATAGTGAAGTAGCAGAAAACTCTTATTCTTTCTCTCTATAGCTTCTCTCTCTATAATTACTCTTGTGAGTCTTAGTGAATTGGTGAGAATGAAAGAAGAAACGAGCTTCTATTTATAGGAGAACATAGTTTTGATAACTGCACGTTTAGGGCTCGAATTATTATAGTATAGAACCTTCATCTATACTTCTATTTTTAATTTCGTCCTTCAAGTATTATCAATCTTGCACCACCTCCCCTAATAGTACATGCATGTGAATCAATAGTTCCAAACATGGGAACCAACAGTAATTTGCATGTGAACTAATAGCAATTAATTGCTCATTTATCCGATTAATTGTCCGTTTGGTCAATTTAACATCCAGACATCAATTATTATCGAAATAAATGTCGATTTCCACTAACACTAATAATCCCAACACAATGGAAATATTTTTTTATCAATAATTTCATCTTTAATCAGCACGAACTTATTCATCATTAATATTATAACTATCAATATTTAACAACCAACTCATTCCCAGGAAAGAGGGGGCTTTCCGATAAGGATTTCTCCTATTATGCCGCAATTAGGTGACCAAAACCCCTTTCTCGTAAACTTTCTAGGCATCGCCAATAATGCAAAATAATAATATGAATAACTTTGTCGTCTCAATTGTTGATTTAATAATATAAAATATTATGCGAGATGATATTTGTGACAATAATTGAATCAATAATATGAGAGATATTATGCAAGAATTATCAGTAGCAATAATTGAGTATAACCGAGTGACTTCTCAGTGTAAGCATCAATAATCAAAGATCTCAGTCATAATACTGTGCTACTATGCAACCACGCCAGTATTACTATACTTTTACCACCGGGTATTTCAAAAGTTAACGGTAAAACTTTCACCGTTAATTTTATAAAAAGATATTTTTGTCATTTTCTAACTCCGATAGTAATTCCGTTGTGGGGTCCACCAATGATTGTGTCGTCGTACGAATATTCCCTGATAAAATGAATATTCCCCGACCAATCGAATATTTTATAACAACTTGCTAACTTTGCAAAATTTGTAAATATTACCCACAACTATAATATTATATCAAATCCACACCTTAATACTTAAAAAAAATATTTCGAGAAAATTAATCTTTATTCATAAAATTTGGGGTCTTACAATCTCCCCTCCTTATGAAATTTCTCCCTCAAAATTTACGTACGTACCTGGTGTAACAACCCCAAAATAGGTCCATTCCATCCAACCCATTCTGAGTCGCCAAATATATGGTACAGAAAAAACAACTACAACTTTATTACAATAATTGTCGTGCAAAAATACAACAACACATATCTTTGTGAGTTTGGATACAAATATATACCAAGCAGTAGCACGTCCACAAATGACACCTTACATAAAGGTATAATCAAAAAGCTGCTTTTAGAAATTAGAATCTTTGGGAAGTGTTCAAGAAAACCTTCGTACATGGGAGGCCATGCTTTTAGGTTATGGTAGATATCATATGGCCACGTAATTATCCTTGGTTGATTAATAGACCCCAAAGAAAAACAAGAAGATTACTATCGTATTCTTCCCAATGGTGAGTCTTCTCTTGACATATCATTATCTCCACTTTGTCTCTAATTGGATATTATACTCCAAACAAACACCAAGATTATATAAGTAGTGCTTGTAAATATACTCAAAAGTGGATGAGCACAACCATGTCTTATGATAACACGAGTTTGTATGTCATTAGACATCTTGTATGATAGTGACAAAACACCCTTCCAAGTTAAATTCACCTCACCCTCAACATCTATAGACCACCACTCTATTCCTCGCTATCCCCCGCTCGACCCAGCTACACTTTTATTACCTGAAAGGAATTGTGAAACAAAAGGGTGAGCACAACTAGCTCAGTAAAGAATATTATGACTAAAGATAAATAAATTATCAATAGTCTTCATCAGTAATAAATCAGAGATTTAGAACATATGGTAGATGATAAAACTTTTCAACCATAGTTGCAGCGGAATGAGCAATCCATTAGAAGAGTCAAATAGACTATAAAGTCTATTGTCTTCTCCATGTTAAAAATCCACCAACAATATTTTATCCCTGTAACATCAATCAACAGTTCCTTTCCACAATCATATGAATAACTCATAATCATAATTGTGATTCTAAATTCCTCTTCTCATCCAGGATGAAGATAATTTTCATCACTTGTCTTTACCTGAAACATCAAAGATCATGGTTATACCAAATCACGGTTCTGCTTCATAATCATACTAATAAATTCATCTTTGCACCACGGGCCAAAGATATTAATCAACAGCTTCATCTTTACACTACAAAGCTAAAGATATTCAACAACGGGACATCTTTGCATTACAAGCCAAAGATATTCATCAATAATTCATCTTTTGCACTACAAAGCAAAGATATTCAACAACGGGACATCTTTGCATTACAAGCCAAAGATATTCATCAATAATTCATCTTTGCACTACAAAGCAAAGATATTCAACAACAGTCATCTTTGCATTACGAGCAAAAGATATTCATCAATAATTCATCTTTACTCTTCAAAGCAAAGATATTCAACAACAGTCATCTTTGCATTACGAGCAAAAGATATTCATCAATAATTCATCTTTGCACTACAGGCTAAAGATATTCAACAACAGGTCATCTTTGCACAACGAGCCAAAGATATTCATATATCAAAGAAATACATAATCATTTCAGAAGTTATATAACAATAATTATAACCATGTTGATCAATTCACCTTTGCACTTAAGCTAAAAATATTCAATTGTAAATTCAATGGTCATGATCATACCAGTCAACAATTCAACTTTTGCACTACTCGCCAAAGAGAACCTATGGTCACGATCATACCAATAATCTACCCATCTTTACACTCAAGTCAAAGAGAAATATCATCATTAGGGTTATAAGAATGTTATATAAAAATAATATAATCAAAACATGGTTTTAAATTTCAAGAGTAAGATTCATAAATCAACGATAATTTGGTCAGAGAAGAAACCAATTTGTTGTGAATAGTACCCCGTATTCGTACATAGTCCCGTATACGTGCATAGTAACCTCGACACGAAAAGATAAAGTTTCATAATAAAATTCATATCCATATTTATAACACCTTAATCCAAATGTTATAAATCACTTAGAAATCTCATAATCTAATATTATTAATATTATAATAATATTTTAATCATTTCTCAAACTTATAAATAATTTAATCCAATTATTTACACTTTAATAATTAATGCATTTAATCATCTAAAAATGCCAAACTCATAAGATTTCATCATCATTAACCAAAACCCTCATAAAAATCTGCATATATCTCATATATGATTCTCAAGCCAATAAATCATATTTTCCAATTTTCTTACTTCACATAACATATTTAATTCATTTACTCATAACTAGAACATTTTCATGAAAAATACCAAATCAGTTCTAAAATATTTCTTTTGGGATTTAGTATAAAATAGTCCCATATTGAACATATATTTTTCTCGAAATTTTAAAAATTCATTTACTATTTTTCATATGGCTAAAACCACCATTTAATATTTAAACATTTATCATAAATTGTACTTTTATCCAAAATTCCAAAATTCACAGAGTACAATCGATATTATATAGATGTACTCTCAATAAAAATTTCATCAATTTTGGAGTTAACTTGAAGGAGTTATAAATAGTTACTTTTAAAATAGTATTTTCTCATAAAATCCATAACTCCTAATCTATACATCCAAAAATACCTCAAAATAATCGTAGTGGTGTAAAATTCAAGAATGATCAAAACATGGATACAATCAAAGCTAGTATCCGAATAGATATTTTAGACGAAAAGAAAAATTTTCATTTTTAGAATGAATAGTCTGCCGTATTCATGAATAGTCAGAGTATCGTGAATAGTCTTAGTATAGGTGAATAGTAACTCAACACCAAAAGATAGAAATTCCACAAAAAAACATCTTCACGCTTCATGAATAGTACTCGTGAATAGTAACTCGTGAATAGTAACTCATGAATAGTAACTCGTGAATAGTAACTCGTGAATAAGTAACTCCCATATGAAAAAAGTTCCAAATTTGATAAAAAGTTTTAACTAATATTTTAGCATAATGATATTGAAGAAATAATATCATTCTGAAAAAAATATCCCTTACCTCGAAGACAAGACTTCTAGTTGAAACAGGATATAGTCTTTGAAGGGAACTTGTGAAAGTAGTATGCACACAAGCCAATCATGTTTGATGATAAAGCATATACTTTGTAACAATCTTATTCATTTATTAATAAAAAGTATTAATTTATTAAAGGCTTTTAATTATCTACATGATGTTGTTTTTTTATAATATGTGATAAACCCATAGTTTTAAGCAATGCTTTTAGAATAATGATGATGATCATTCTAATGAGATCTAAATTCTTAGAAAGCTTAAAACTAAAATAGTTCCCAATCATTGGATTACTAAATTGGGGATTAGTGAATCCGGATAGATTGGTACATACGTTGCTTGCTCATTGGATGAGGATGATTGATCTCATGATCATTTGTGTGGAGACACTAAAGCAAGTATGTAGGTGCTTATTAGAGAATAAGTTCATCGAACGTGGCTCGCTAAGGAATACCTAATGGAGTTTTATTTGCTGTCAATAGGAATTCACCAGAGTGATAGTAGTACAAGTAATCCTTGGACTTGAGATCATCATAGTATCTTGTGTATGATGAGTTATACTTTGACTTATTCCTTAAGACCCTTAGGGTATATCAAAGGGTATGCTTGGGTATAATAAGTTGTATACGGAGATAATGTATGATCAATAAAGAATCTACCACTTAATAATAAAAGAAGAGAATGTCCTATGTGATTCGATAAATGACAACCCAAAGAGTCCTCGGCGAATAAGAATGAAATTAGAAAGGAGTTTCTAATTTGCATTATTTGAGTTGTGCATTTAAGAGTCGAAATACATATAATTAAATAAAATAAGACTTGGCGTAAATTCCATGTCTTATATTTAATTGGGACATTGTATGGTGGAAAGAATGAATTATGCACGGTAAACTATTTACTCAAAGGTTCTTTAATGATTAATGTTAAAATCTATATTATCCGGAAAGTCGCTGATCGCTAGGAGAGGCTTATCCCTATTGTAGAATAAATATTATTTAAATAAATTAATTGTTTAATTTATTTATTTAAATAAGATTAGAATTGTTCTAATTGATTTATTCACAACCTAGGTTTAATATGGAGAACCTAAAGGGTCACACCATAAAAGGAAGAATAATTATTTAAGAAGTTAATGGCATAATCGTAATAATATATTAAGTATATTTAATTTAATCTATGGTGATAGAATAAATTAAATAGCTTAATATTTATTATTTAATATTTTAGAAATATTAAATATAAATTAATAAGAGGAGTCTTATTAATATTATTACAATTATTATTATTTTAATTTCTAAAAGAGTTTAGGAATTAATTTAATATAAGTACTCTCATTTATTCCTAATAGGATTAGGAGGAAAATTAGTTAAAGGAGTTTAATTAATTAATTATCCCTAATAAGATTAGGGAGCTTAATTAATTAAAAGAATTAATTAATTAAATAAAACCCAATTCCTTAATTGTTAAGGTGGGTTGCCCACATCTATAAATAAGAGGAGTCTTATTATGGGTGGGTATGGGTTGTTGACTTTTTCAATAGACATAATTCCAATTTGTTGGAGAGTACCATTTTCTATAGAGATAGAAAACTAGGGTTTGAGCCAAATACCCTTCTTCTTGAATTTTCTTCTTCCTTGGTGGATCACCCTCAGAGGCCAAACATTTGGGTGGCTAACGTTGATCAAAGGAAGGAACCAAACCCGTGGATTCAAGATTGAACGCGAAAGGATTTGGAGGTGAACTTGTACTGAGGAAGCTCGATCTTCAAGGGTATGATTTTATTCTTTATCTTTTTCGTTTAATTAATAATTATGCATAAAGGATGATCCGGGTATATGGTTTGTAAATTTTTAAACTCGATTTTTTACTCGCTTAGCTAAATTTATGCAATTTGATCATGCGTTATGAATATTACAAACCTAATAATGGCATCGAGCCAAACCTTTATGCGAATTATTAATTGTTTTAATTTGATATGTATATTGATATGTGTTTAGAACAATTTAATTGGGCATAATTTTATTGTATAAAATTTAATAATAAAAAAAAAAAAACCGTTGCAAATTTTTTGAAAACCGTGATCTGCTGGTGAATTTTTTTTTTTTCAAAGCAAGGCTGCCGGTTTTCCTTTTGATTCATGGCACGAAAATCTAGGAGCATGACATGATCTGTTCGGTTTTTCAATGGGCATGAACTCACGGAATTAAAAGATAAGGGATTGTTTCATGCAAACATGCTTCAAGGTAACCCTTTAATTTTTGAAAAGTGAAGCACAGCATGTCAGAGTCCAACAAAAGGCAGCTACGGAATGCTTAAGTTATATTATATATATATATATATATATATATATATATTTGATATACATATATATATATACTAGATTTTTATATAAATATATATATAATAGTTATATATATATTATTCTTAATAATTTTAGAATTAAAATAAAGTTTTCATTTTAATCTTAAAATAAAATTTATTTTAATTTTAAAATTAAATTTCATGCTAACTAATTAGAGTTGGAATTGGATTCCATGATAACTAATTGGAGTTGAAATTGATCTTTCCTTAAATAAAGGAGTTTATTTAGATATGAAATAGATTTTCATATTATTCAAAATAAAAGAGTTTATTTGTGAATAGGAAAAAGAATATCCATGTTTCCTTAAATAAAGGAATTTATTTAGATATGAAATAGATTTCATATTATTCAAAATAAAAGAGTTTATTTGTGAATAGGAAAGAAAATCCGTGTTTCAGCTTCCTTACATAAAGGAGTTTATTTAAATATGGAATAAGATTTCATATTATTCAAAATAAAGGAGTTTATTTGTGAATAGGAAAGAATATCCGTGTTTCCTTTAATAAATTTTTTTTTATTACATGGAATTGGATTCCATAATTAATTAAAATAAAGGAGTTTATTTTGATTAAAATTTTGATTAAAATAAAATAGTTTATTTTATTCAAAATGGATAAATAAAATAAAATAGTTTTATTTTGATTTAAATTTGGATTTAAATAAAGAGTTTATTTTTATTCAAAATTAGATTTTATACTAACTAATTTTGCCCATTAAATGATATCAATATATATATATATTAAATGTTTATTATTCATGAGATGAATGTTATTTATTGATGCATATGATGATGTGTATGATAATAAATGGGATTGATTATGGACTATTATTGACCAATGCGATTGGATTTTATTTTAGTTGGATGCATGAATGTATGGGTTTTATTAAATGGGGTCTGCGTACCTCGTCTTCTCTAATTTTTCTTAATGTAAATTCTATCTCCTCCTATGTACTTCCCCTTGACCGCTGATCAAGGTTTCTATTTATTTTAAAATAGTTATGTAATAGGAATAGTTAGAATTAAAGAATTAGAGATCAAGGAGCAAGGAGCGCTTGAAGACCCGTTTGTAATGGAGCCCGGGTTTAAATGTAATAGTTATATTTAAATATTATTCTTGCACTTCTAGGGTTTGACCTTTTGGTTCACTTGGTGGCTCTAGTGAACCAAACTAGAATAAAAGTCCATAATCAATCCGGGATAGAATATAGTATTCTATATGTGCATGCATATATACTATATATATTATATATTATGCAAACATGCTTCGCATGTTCATTAATATGACGCGTATTTTATATATATATGTGCATGCACGCTAAACAAGATGAGATAATTAATAACAAACCCCTCAATTTTTATATTAAGTCCTAAGCGTTCAAAGATATTTGGAATATCAAACGTCGCCTTCTAGCATGATAAAATTAATAGAGTATTAAATATTTAATATGAGTTTGTTGTGTCACCACAAGGCAAGTATTAAGTATTTAAGATGTTAATTTATCACATTTGATGCTTATAAAGAAAATTGAACAATATTGTTTTGTTGTGTCACCACAAGGATGATATTTTTCTTTTTTGAATATATGGAGTGCTAGGTTGGACTTAACTTGGATAATTTTGATTCGGATATGCCACCACTTGATCAAAATAATCTAAGAGGCAAAATACAAAAGAGTTGCATAGTTGATGTAATTGACAAAAGTTGTCTACCTATTTATTTATATATAGTTTGTTGTGTCACCACAAGGCTATATACATTTGAAATGGGATCCTTATTCTCACTAGCAAATCTTTAATTAGATTTTGCTGAACTATATAAGTGAGGGTAATATAGTTTGAAGAAAATAGTGGGAGATACCAATTTAAAACAAGACCTAATTTATTTTGGTAATTAATAATAGAATGTATGTTAAAATATTGTTAATTACAAATTCATTTACAGAATTTTACAATGTCTAAAATTACTATCACTGCGAAGCATATTAGATGCTAAATTAACTTAGATCAATTAAACGGATTGGTTAAGGAATTTGAGAATAGTTCTTATGGCTGAAAAGCTATCTTATGTCCTTAATACGCCTATCCCTGCAATGGTTGCAGACAATGCCTCTGAGGAAGAGATTGCTACTTTTAGAAAGTGGCAAGATGATGCACAGTTGGCTCAATGCATCATGCTCGCATCCATGAGTAACGAGCTTCAGCGTCAGCATGAAACTATGGATGCTCCTACTATATTCCTGCACATCAAGTAGTTGATGGTGAGGAAAGTAGGACTGATAGATATTAGATATCTAAAGAGCTCTTCCGATCTAGAATGGCCAATGGCACTATAAATGCATGCACAAAAAGTTCTTAACATAATCAATTTGATTGATCAATTAGGACAACTAGTTTTGTCATGGATGGAGAGTTGAGCCAAGATTTGATCTTGCACTCACTCCCGGACTCCTTTCTGATTGTTGTGAATTTTTCATATGAACAAGCTAGATATCGGCCTCATTGATTTGCTTAACATGTTGAAAAATGTTGAGAGTCACTTTCCAACCAAGAAAGACCAAGTCTTCTTCGGTAGGGGCCAAAGGATCTTCCTAAAAAGAAGAACAATTCAAAGAAGGTAAATAGAAAGGCATAAACAAAGGATAATAAGAACAAAAGCGATCACGGATAGCAAAGGAGTTTGCTTCCACCGTAATAAGCTTCGGACAATTGGAAAGAAACTCGAGAAGCATCTTGCGTAGAGGCTAACCAAAGAAGCTTAGTGAAGTTTCTATTCAATCGCTTTTTGTTCATGATTGAAATAAATTTTTCTTTATGTCAAGGTTCTACTTGGGTATTGGATACCGACTTTGGTTATCATAAATATAGATTTATGAAGGACCAAGCAGAAGTAGAAAGCTAAACAAATATAAGTAATCATATGTAAGAAATGTAGCAAAGGTTGCCACATTAGCCATAGAAACTTATAGTTTAGCAATGCTTACTGAGCAAATCTATTAAGTCAATAAGTTGTTATTGTATTCCAGTTCTTGTTAAAATATTATTTCTATTTTATTGTTGGACAATAAGATTTTTGGTATTATAATTAAGAACAATTGTTGTTCTATTTATAATAATAATGTTTTGTATATAATGAAATATTACTTAATAAATTTTGTATACTTGACTTACATGAAAATAATTTTGCATATTGAACAAATTAGTATAAGAAAAGGAGATGATCATTCAAAGAGTTGAATGTGTGTATTTGCTAAAATAGAAGTGTGAATTATTTGAAAGGTTCAAAGAATTGTAAGTGAAACAAATTGACAAAGTTTTAAGATTCTTTGATTAGATCAAGGAATAAATACTTGTGCAATAAGTTTCTAGATCATCTCAAATGGTTTTCTCATAATGGACACATCCCGATCACGCATAATTGATTGATGTATCCGAATGAAAAATCTTACCTTGTTGGACATGGTGCGCGGTCCATAATGATTTTACCGACATTCCAAAGATCCTTCAGGATCATGTCCTAGAAATGGTCGCACATATCTACTGAAAATGGTAACCTCAAAATCCATTTCCCAAGACTCCATAAAAGTTATGGATAGGGAGGATTCCTAATCTTAAGTATGTTAAGATAAAGGGTTGTCCAACTTATGTGAAAAGGTTTCAAAGGATAAGCTTGGGACAAGATTTGACAAGTACAGATTTGTGGGACATCCTAAAGTAAGTTTAGGGTAAATGTTCTATAATCCTACTTAGCAAAAGGTGTTTGTTACGAAACACGCTTCCTTCTAAGATAAATGTGTTTATTATTGAAGGGGCTAGTGGGAGGATAATAGATCTTGAAGAGTTCAAGAACCACAAAACACTATAAGTCAAATAAGAGGAACCTATAGATTGACCTATTGTACCACAACCGAATCGTAAATCTGGAATAGTACCGAAGATACCTAGGAGGTATGGATTCATCATAGATGATGATGATGAGGTACACATCATAGAAGATGATGATCCAGTTACATAATGATGAGGTAAGAGTTCTAGTGTGTGTACAAAAGGGACAAATTGGAGCGCCGTGACATTCCTAATATTATATGTTGATATACTACGGATAAGGAATGACATACCAATGCTACAATCAGTAAAGATAAAGTTGTCTAAACATTCCTCCATGAATGATTTGGAAGAGTATCTTAATTGGGGATATAAATCTATATAGATAGATTTAAGAGGATGCTCGACTTAACCCAAGGAACGTATATTCATTTGATGCTAAAGTCGTTTAGCATGGCAAACTCCAAAAGATGTCTCATGTCGATGAGCTATGGAGTGTATCTCTTTAATAGTCCCCACAGACTCAAAAAAGAGAGTCGCATGAATGACAATCATGTATGCAATGAAATGTACGAGACACGATGTTGATCATAATATTGGAGAAGATCAACAAGAAGATGTTGAAAAACATCTTAAAGTTCTTAACCCAAGCACTAAAGATGTGAGCAAACATGGTGGGTCTTAATTAAAACTAGAGGGCTTAATGAGACTCAAGTTTTTCGAGACGCACCAAGACGACGAGAAAAATCCACTTTAAGGTAAAGTGTTATCTTGAACATTAGTGCGATGAATTGGAAAGGTTCCAAACAAAGAAAGAGTTCTTTGGTTTAGTAATAAAGACAAAGTATATAGCTATAAATGAAGTCGCAAGTTGATTGTTTGGATTAAAAGTTCATTACGTAACTAGGAATAGTTCCCAAGTCTCATCTTGGATCTAAACATGTGTTGTGGCACTTTCATTTGATTATTAGAATCATTGAAAGATGGGAAATCACTATAGAGATAGTGGACTCTCAAGAACAACATTACATATCCATTAACTAAAGCTTATCCAATGTTGGGGATAATCGTCACTTAGAGAAGAAGAGTATAAGATACCATGACGATTGGCTTTAGTGCAAGTGGGAGATTGAAAGTAGTATGCACACAAGCCAATCATGTTTGATGATAAAGCATATACTTTGTAACAATCTTATTCATTTATTAATAAAAAGTATTAATTTATTAAAGGCTTTTAATTATCTATATGATGTTTGTTTTTTTATAATATGTGATAAACCCATAGTTTTAAGCAATGCTTTTAGAATAATGATGATGATCATTCTAATGAGATCTAAATTCTTAGAAAGCTTAAAACTAAAATAGTTCCCAATCATTGGATTACTAAATTGGGGATTAGTGAA
The DNA here is from genome assembly GCA_020205615.1 of Panax quinquefolius. Classification (NCBI taxonomy): domain Eukaryota; kingdom Viridiplantae; phylum Streptophyta; class Magnoliopsida; order Apiales; family Araliaceae; genus Panax; species Panax quinquefolius. The sequence continues at coordinate 69,183,173 of CM035173.1, read as the reverse complement.
TCCGGATAGATTGGTACATACGCCGTTGCTTGCTCATTGGATGAGGATGATTGATCTCATGATCATTTGTGTGGAGACACTAAAGCAAGTATGTAGGTGCTTATTAGAGAATAAGTTCACTTTGAGCGTGGCTCGCTAAGGAATACCTAATGGAGTTTTATTTGCTGTCAATAGGAATTCACAGTAGTGATAGTAGTCTGAAGTAATCCTTGGACTTGAGATCATCATAGTATCTTGTGTATGATGAGTTATACTTTGACTTATTCCTTAAGACCCTTAGGGTATATCAAAGGGGTATGCTTGGGTATAATAAGTTGTAGATGGAGATAATGTATGATCAATAAAGAATCTACCACTTCTAATAAAAGAAGAGAATGTCCTATGTGATTCGATAAATGACAACCCAAAGAGTCCTTGGCGTTAAGCGTAATGAAATTAGAAAGGAGTTTCTAATTTGCATTATTTGAGTTAGTGCATTTAAGAGTCGAAATACATATAATTAAATAAAATAAGACTTGGACAGAAATTCCATGTCTTATATTTAATTGGGACATTGTATGGTGGAAAGAATGAATTGTATGCGGTAACTATTTACTCAAAGGTTCTTTAATGATTAATGTTGAAATCTATATTATCCGGAAAGTCGCCGATCGCTAGGGAGAGGCTTATCCCTATTGTAGAATAAATATTATTTAAATAAATTAATTGTTTAATTTATTTATTTAAATAAGATTAGAATTGTTCTAATTGATTTATTCACAACCTGGTTTAATATGGAGAACCTAAAGGGTCACACCATAAAAGGAAGAATAATTATTTAAGAAGTTAATGGCATAATCGTAATAATATAGTTAAGTATATTTAATTTAATCTATGGTGATAGAATAAATTAAATAGCTTAATATTTATTATTTAATATTTTAGAAATATTAAATATAAATTAATAAGAGGAGTCTTATTAATATTATTACAATTATTATTATTTTAATTTCTAAAAGAGTTTAGGAATTAATTTAATATAAGTACTCTCATTTATTCCTAATAGATTAGGAGGAAAATTAGTTAAAGGAGTTTAATTAATTATCCCTAATAAGATTAGGGAGCTTAATTAATTAAAAGAATTAATTAATTAAATAAAACTCAATTCCTTAATTGTTAAGGTGGGTTGCCCACATCTATAAATAAGAGGAGTCTTATTATGAGTGGGTATGGGTTGTGGACTTTTTCAACAGACATAATTCCAATTTGTTGGAGAGTACCCTTTTCTATAGAGATAGAAAACTAGGGTTTGAGCCAAATACCCTTCTTCTTGAATTTTCTTCTTCCTTGGTGGATCACCTCTGAGGCCAAACATTTGGGTGGCTAACGTTGATCAAAGGAAGGAACCAAACCCTATGGATTCAAGATTGAGCGAAAGGATTTGGAGGTGAACTTGTACTGAGGAAGCTCGATCTTCAAGGGTATGATTTTATTCTTTATCTTTTCGTTTAATTAATAATTATGCATAAAGGATGATCCGTATATGGTTTGTAAATTTTTAAACTCGATTTTTACTCGCTCGCTAAATTTATGCAATTTGATTGCGTTATGAATATTACAAACCTAACAACTTGCAACTGCCTAACAATACTCAAAGTATACTCAAAATACTCACAAGAATACGCTTCGATAATATAGAGAGAAAGAGAGAAACTTATTTCCGGTGTGATTTTCAATTCTAACTTAGCCCTCTATTTATAGGAAAATGTTAGCACGCCGAAGCAGACTTAACCTGCAACCTGATGGCTTTACCTGCTACTATTCCCACCCACCACATTTGAAAATTCAATTGAGCACATTTCTCACCAACCAAAAGTGGGGCCCACCAATTCTAGAATTTTCCACCAAAATCATTTATAACCTAATTTCGAATCACCACCTCTTAAAATTCATAACAAATTATACGCTCATTTTAACGGTTCAAAATTTGTGAACATATACTCAACTTATATATGTATAACATATCCAAAAATTACAACGATCCAACGGTCGGATCAAAATTTATAACTCACGCAATATAGCTGAAGAACACTGATTTTATTTTTAATATCTCCATTCCGACAAAAATAATTGATAAAACACCTCAACATTAAATCCTTCAATTATAACCACATATAATAAATAAATCCATCATTTATATCCATATCAAATAAATATTTTCTTATCATATAAATCAATAATTAATTATTCCCAAATAATATTACAGAATCACAATTATGATAACCCGGTTCCTGTGAAAGAGGGGGCTTTCCAATAAAATTTCTCCTTCTTTGCGCCGCAATTAGGTGACCAAACCTCTCCTCGATGTAACTTTCTAAACATTGCCAATAATGTTATCTAATAATATTATTCAAATAATATGAATTATTGATCTGATAATGGAGATACTGTGCAGTGACAATTATTGAACAACAATAATATAAAATATCAACGCATCAATTATTGAATCAATAAAATAAAATATTGAACAGTAATTACTGTAACAATTATTGAGTAGTGCCTTCTTACGTAAGAATCAATAATTCAAAAATACTGTGTAATACCGTGTGCACTCTTTCGCAACAACGCCAGACATATTACTTTATTTTACCAACCGTATTCCAACGTTATTACTTGATAAATCGATAACGTCTTAATTTTGTCGCTTTCTTCATCCGGCGCTTATTACATTATGGGGCCCACAAATAGCTACGCCAATTGCAAATGCGAATATTCCCTACGTAAAGAATATTCCACCACCAAACGAATATTCCCTGACAATAATGAATACTTTATACCCCTTGCGTGTATTTTGAAAAAAAAATTTCATATATCACCCTTAACTTTAACTTTTATCAATTTAACCATTTCTTCAAGAGAAAAATTGAATACTTTTATTTCATAAAATTCGGGGTCTTACAATCTCCCTCCTTATGAAATTTCGTCCCCAAATTTACGTGCTGGTATTTCAAAGAGTGGAGAATACCTTGTTTTCATTTCGATTCTATCTCCCCGTCATCATGATTTCTTCATTGCTCATCTCCTCGTATTTTATATCATTCTAGAATACAGCTTCAAAACAAGGGTTAATTTAACAAATTAACATATCACATAATATCCCGATATTATGACTAACCAAAAAATAAGCTTAGGTAGGATACACTAGCGAATGATTTACTTATCTTTCCCCTCTTAGTCCTATTCCCCGATCTCCGCCAGAGATCATATCCCTAAGCTCTGATACCAAATGTAACAACCCCAAAATAGGTCCATTCCATCCAACCCATTCTGAGTCGCCAAATATATGGTACGAAAAACAACTACAACTTTATTACAACAATTGTCGTGCAAAATACAACACATATGCTGTGAGTTTGGATACAAATATATACCAACTGTAGCACGTCACAATGACACCTTACATAAAGGTATAGTCAAAAACTGTTTTAGAAATTAGAATCTTTGGGAAGTGTTCAAGGAAACCTTCGTACATGGGAGGCCATGCTTTTAGGTTATGGTAGATATCATATGGCCACGTAATTATCCTTGGTTGACCTAATAGACCCCAAAGAAAAACAAGAAGATTACTATCGTATTCTTCCCAATGGTGAGTCTTCTCTTGACATATCATTATCTCCACTTTGCCTCTAATTGGGTATTATACTCCAAACAAACACCAAGATTGTAAGACCTCAAATTTTTAAATAAAAAGGAATTTCCTTTATTTATTATTTTGAAATAGTAAGGGTTGATTTGATTAATGTGGATAGTTAAGGGTTAAATATGCAAATATTTCAAATTAAGCAAGTGGTTATAAAATATTCATTATCGTCAGGAATATTCGTTTGGTCGTGGAATATTCGTCTTCGTCGGAATATTCGTATAACCACAAGCAGCAAATGCATGTGTGGGCCCATATAACGGAAAGTGATTGGATGAAGAAAGCGACAAATATAAGTTATTTTTAAATAATACAGCGTTGTTATTCACCGTTAATACCGTTGGAATACCCGTGGTTAAAAACACACTAATACGCTTGTTGAACAAGAGCACCAAGTTTACCACCAATTATTGATTCTTACGTAAGAAGGCACTACTCAATAATGGTTACAGAATTATTCTTCAATTCGATTTTTATTGAGTTAATAATTCTTTGCGTTGATATTTTATATTCTTGTTGTTTCAATAATTGTCATTACACAAGATCTTTCATTATCGAAGCAATAATTCATATTATCCTAATATTATTAGATAACATTATTGGCAATGTCTAGAAAGTTCTGCATAAGGAGAGGTTTGGTCACCTAATTTAATGCTACGCCGAAGAAGAAATTCTTATTGAAAGCCCCTCTTTCTGAACCGCCTCAGTTGTCAATATTGTGATTCTGTAATATTATTTGTGAATAATTAATTATTGATTTATATGATGAGGAAAATATTGATTTTATGTGGATATAGATGGAGAAAATTTTTTAAAATGACAATTGTTGAAAATTAATATTTTATCTTTTTCTGATAAAATAATTCATTTAAATATATTATTTTAATAATATATTAACGGTGATATTTTTACAACGAATGTGGGATATATGAGTATACGAGGAGGAAGAGTATTTTTGTTGCAATAAATGTTTAAAACATGTTAAACATGTCATGGACCCCATTTATTGACTGAAATTTGATTATAGCATGTAAAATCGCCCGTTTGTGGATTTCGGTCAATTTCTATTTGGAATTTGGAAAAACTTTCTTCTGCAAAGTTGTAGAGAATTGAATTTCCTATAAAAACTCGCGAGATTCGAATTTTCTGATGAAAGGGCTATTTATTATGAATTATTGAAGTTCCGAAGCTCCGAAATAATTGATTTTTGGAAGTTTAAAATATTTAAAATAGGAAAAACGTTTTTGGAATGTTAGGTGGCCTCATTTAACATGTGTAGGAGCTGAATTCAGTTGGCAAGTGTGCGTATGAGGTTTTGGAAAATAAATATTAATATTATATTAAATTTTCTGCTTTGGTGTTCTAAGCAATTTCCTATAAAAAGGATGCTTAGGTTAGAATTGAAAATCACACCAGAAACTGAAGTTTTCTCTCTCTATATTATCGAGCGTATTCTTGTGAGTATTTTGAGTATACTTTGAGTATTGCTATACGGTGCAAGTCCAAGTCATAGCCTATATCCGGTGTTTCAGCTAGAAGTACTGATCTTTCGAGGTAAGGGATATTATTTTTTTTTAATGATATTATTTCTTCAATATCATTATGCTGAAATGTTGATCTGAAGTTTTTATCAAATTTGGAACTTTTTCATGTCGGGGTTACTATTCATGGGTTACTATTCACGAAGTTACTATTCACGAAAGTTACTATTCACGAGTACTATTCATGTGAAGCGTGAAGATGTTTTTGTGGAATTTCTATCTTTTGGTGTCTGAGTTACTATTCACGTATACTAAGACTATTCACGATACTGCAGACTATTCACCTAAAAATAAAATTTCTTCTTTTGTCCAAAATATCTATTCGGATACTAACTCCGATTGTATCCATGTTTTGATCATTCTCAATTTTACACCACTATGATTATTTTTGAGGTATTTTTGGGCGTGGATAAAACCAAGTACTTAATCCTTAATCCTTAATCCTTGTCATTTTGTTTCACCGGATTCGCTTTTTAAAAATATTTTCATCATCCTCGGTCTTAAATGATGATATTATTGAATATCTTTGGCCCAGTAGTGCAAAGATGAATGATTTTCAAGAATATCTTTGGCCCAGAGTGCAAAGATGAACAGTGTTGAGATGAACATGACCGATTGATTAATATCTTTGGCTCAGAGGTGCAAAGATGAACAGTGTTTTAAATGAACATGACCAATCGATGAATATCTTTGGCTGTAGTGCAAAGATGAATATTTGATTCCGTGATGCATATTGATTGATGTTACAGGATAAAATATTGATGATGGACCTGTTAAATTCATAGATTATAGAGATTTCATTCTCTCACGTAACTCTTCTATGAATTATTATTTCCGCTGCGAATATTGATCCGAAAACTTGTTGTCTATTGTATTCTATCGATTTTTCCTCGTTGAAGACTAACGATAATTTGTTGTATATTATCTTAGTCATAATATTCTTTTGGGCTAGTTGAGCTCACCCTTTTCCTCCTTGTTGTTCCATTTTTCTTCTCGTGGAGGCGAGAATGTAGCGAGTACTAGTCTGGGGTATGGAATGAAGGTTCTAGAGAGAGTTGTTTAGTAGTCCTCACCATTTTGTAAAATAATGAATCAATAATTATGATGGGGATTTATTTGAGTATAGATATTGTCTGTAAGACAATATTATATTTAAACTCATTAAGATATATTGTCGTATTTCACACCTACATTTGTATTATTGAAGTTGTAGTTTGCTTTTTTGTACCATGTATTTGGCGACTCGGAATGGGTGTTGTGTATACCTATTTTGGGGCGCCACAAAGATTATATAAGTAGTGCTTGTAAATATACTCAAAGAAGTGGATGAGCACAACCATGTCTTATGATAACACGAAGTTTGTATGTCATTAGACATCTTGTATGATAGTGACAAAACACCCTTCCAAGTTAAATTCACCTCACCCTCAACATCTATAGACCACCACTCTATTCCCTCGCTATCCCCGCTTCGACCCAAATTTACACTTTTATTACACGAAAGGAATTGTGAAACAAAAGGGTGAGCACAACTAGCTCAAGAAAAGAATATTATGACTAAAGATAAATAAATTATCAATAGTCTTCATCAAGAATAAATCGTAGATTTAGAACATATGGTAGATGATAAAACTTTTCAACCATAGTTGCAGCGGAATGAGCAATCCATTAGAAGAGTCAAATAGACTATAAAGTCTATTGTCTTCTCCATGTTAAAAATCCACCAACAATATTTTATCCCCTCGTAACATCAATCAACAGCCTTTCCACAATCATATGAATAACTCATAATCATAATTGTGATTCTAAATTCCTCTTCTCATCCGGAGATCGAAGATAATTTTCATCACTTGTCTTTACCTCAAACATCAAAGATCATGGTTATACCAAATCACGCCTCGCTCATAATCATACTAATAAATTCATCTTTGCACCACGGGCCAAAGATATTCATCAACAGTTCATCTTTACACTACAGGCTAAAGATATTCAACAACGGGACATCTTTGCATTACAAGCCAAAGATATTCATCAATAATTCATCTTTGCACTACAGGCTAAAGATATTCAACAACGGGACATCTTTGCATTACAAGCCAAAGATATTCATCAATAATTCATCTTTGCACTACAAAGCAAAGATATTCAACAATGTCATCTTTGCATTACGAGCAAAAGATATTCATCAATAATTCATCTTTGCACTACAAAGCAAAGATATTCAACAACAAAGTCATCTTTGCATTACGAGCAAAAGATATTCATCAATAATTCATCTTTGCACTACAAAAGCAAAGATATTCAACAACAAGTCATCTTTGCACAACGAGCCAAAGATATTCATATATCAAAGAAATACATAAACATTTCGAAGTTATATAACAATAATTATAACCATGTTGATCAATTCACCTTTGCACTTAAGCTAAAAATATTCAATTGTAAATTCAATGGTCATGATCATACCAACCAACAATTCAACTTTTGCACCATCGCCAAAGAGAACCTATGGTCACGATCATACCAATAATCTACCCATCTTTACACTCAAGTCAAAGAGAAATATCATCATTAGGGTTATAAGAATGTTATATAAAAATAATATAATCAAAACATGGTTTTAAATTTCAAGAGTAAGATTCATAAATCAACGATAATTTGGTCGAGAAGAAACCAATTTGTTGTGAATAAGACTCGTCATTCGTACATAGTCCCGTATATCGTGCATATAGTAACCTCGATACCTAAAAGATAAAGTTTCATAATAAAATTCATATCCATATTTATAACACCTTAATCCAAATGTTATAAATCACTTAGAAATCTCATAATCTAATATTATTAATATTATAATAATATTTTAATCATTTCTCAAACTTATAAATAATTTAATCCAATTATTTACACTTTAATAATTAATGCATTTAATCATCTAAAATGCCAAACTCATAAGATTTCATCATCATTAACCAAAACCCTCATAAAAATCAGATATATCTCATATATGATTCTCAAGCCAATAAATCATATTTTCCAATTTTCTTACTTCACATAACATATTTAATTCATTTACTCATAACTAGAACATTTTCATGAAAAATACCAAATCGGCTTCTAAAAATATTTCTTTTCCGGGATTTAGTATAAAATAGTCCCATATTGAACATATATTTTCTCTAAATTTTAAAAATTCATTTACTATTTTTCATATGGCTAAAACCAATCAATATTTAAACATTTATCATAAATTGTACTTTTATCCAAAATTCAAAATTCACAGTAGTACACCGATATTATATAGATGTACACTCAATAAAATTTCATCAATTTTGGAGTTAACCGCAAGGAGTTATAAATAGTTACTTTTAAAATAGTCTTTTCTCATAAAATCCATAACTCCTAATCTATACATCCAAAAATACCTCAAAATAATCGTAGTGGTGTAAAAATCAAGAATGATCAAAACATGGATACAATCAAAGCTAGTATCCAGAATAGATATTTTAGACGAAAAGAAAAATTTTCATTTTTCGGTGAATAGTGCCGTATTCGTGAATAGTGCCGTATACGTGAATAGTAACTCCGACACCAAAAGATAGAAATTCCACAAAAAAAAATATCTTCACGCTTCATGAATAGTACTCGTGAATAGTAACTCGTGAATAGTAACTCATGAATAGTAACTCGTGAATAGTAACTCGTGAATAGTAACCCCGACATGAAAAAGTTCCAAATTTGATAAAAAGTTTCAACCAATATTTCAGCATAATGATATTGAAGAAATAATATCATTACGAAAAAAATAATATCCCTTACCTCGAAAGACAGTACTTCTAGTTGAAACACCGGATATAGTGCTGAAGGGAACTTGTGAAAGTAGTATGCACACAAGCCAATCATGTTTGATGATAAAGCATATACTTTGTAACAATCTTATTCATTTATTAATAAAAAGTATTAATTTATTAAAGGCTTTTAATTATCTACATGATGTTGTTTTATAATATGTGATAAACCCATAGTTTTAAGCAATGCTTTTAGAATAATGATGATGATCATTCTAATGAGATCTAAATTCTTAGAAAGCTTAAAACTAAAATAGTTCCCAATCATTGGATTACTAAATTGGGGATTAGTGAATCCTGATAGATTTGGTACATACGTTGCTTTCTCTCATCGATGAGGATGATTGATCTCATGATCATTTGTGTGGAGACACTAAAGCAAGTATGTAGGTGCTTATTAGAGAATAAGTTCAATGAACGTGGCTCGCTAAGGAATACCTAATGGAGTTTTATTTGCTGTCAATAGGAATTCTCAGTAGTGATAGTAGTACAAGTAATCCTTGGACTTGAGATCATCATAGTATCTTTGTGTATGATGAGTTATACTTTGACTTATTCCTTAAGACCCTTAGGGTATATCAAAGGTATGCTTGGGTATAATAAGTTATACATGGAGATAATGTATGATCAATAAAGAATCTACCACTTCTAATAAAAGAAGAGAAATGTCCTATGTGATTCGATAAATGACAACCCAAAGAGTCCTTGGGTTAAGTGTAATGAAATTAGAAAGGAGTTTCTAATTTGCATTATTTGAGTTGTGCATTTAAGAGTCGAAATACATATAATTAAATAAAATAAGACTTGACAGAAATTCCATGTCTTATATTTAATTGGGACATCAGTATGGTGGAAAGAATGAATTATCAGAAACTATTTACTCAAAGGTTCTTTAATGATTAATGTTGAAATCTATATTATCCGGAAAGTCGCCGATCGCTAGGAGGCTTATCCATATTGTAGAATAAATATTATTTAAATAAATTAATTGTTTAATTTATTTATTTAAATAAGATTAGAATTGTTCTAATTGATTTATTCACAACCTGTTTAATATGGAGAACCTAAAGGGTCACACCATAAAAGGAAGAATAATTATTTAAGAAGTTAATGGCATAATCGTAATAATATATTAAGTATATTTAATTTAATCTATGGTGATAGAATAAATTAAATAGCTTAATATTTATTATTTAATATTTTAGAAATATTAAATATAAATTAATAAGAGGAGTCTTATTAATATTATTACAATTATTATTATTTTAATTTCTAAAAGAGTTTAGGAATTAATTTAATATAAGTACTCTCATTTATTCCTAATAGGATTAGGAGGGAAAATTAGTTAAAGGAGTTTAATTAATTATCCCTAATAAGATTAGGGAGCTTAATTAATTAAAAGAATTAATTAATTAAATAAAACCCAATTTTTAATTGTTAAGGTGAGTTGCCCACATCTATAAATAAGAGGAGTCTTATTATGGGTGGGTATGGGTTGTTGACTTTTTCAACAGACATAATTCCAATTTGTTGGAGAGTACCCTTTTCTATAGAGATAGAAAACTAGGGTTTGAGCCAAATACCCTTCTTCTTGAATTTTCTTCTTCCTTGGTGGATCACCTCTGAGGCCAAACATTTGGGTGGCTAACGCCGATCAAAGGAAGGAACCAAACCCGTGGATTCAAGATTGAACGCCGAAAGGATTTGGAGGTGAACTTGTACTGAGGAAGCTCGATCTTCAAGGGTATGATTTTATTCTTTATCTTTTCGTTTAATTAATAATTATGCATAAAGGATGATCCGGGTATATGGTTTGTAAATTTTTTAAACTCTGATTGTTACTCCCTTCCGCTAAATTTATGCAATTTGATTGCGTTATGAATATTACAAACCTAACAGTGGCATCAGAGCCAAACCTTTATGCGAATTATTAATTGTTTTAATTTGATATGTATATTGATATGTGTTTAGAACAATTTAATTGGGCATAATTTTATTGTATAAAATTTAATAAAAAAAAAAAAAAACCGCAAAAAAATTTTGAAAACCGTGACCTCTTTGGTGAATTTTTTTTTTTTCAAAGCAAGGTCACGGCTTTTCCTTTTGATTCATGGCACGGAAATCTAGGAGCATGACATGATCTGCTCGGGTTTTTCAATGGGCATGAACTCACTAATTAAAAGATAAGGGATTGTTTCATGTAAACACGCTTTCAAGGTAACCTTTAATTTTTGAAAAGTGAAGCACAAAGATGTCGTAGTCCAACAAAAAAGGCAAACTACTTTTAATGCTTAAGTTATATTATATATATATATATATATATATATATATATATATATATACATATATATATACGGTATTTTATATAAATATATATATAATAGTTATATATATATATTATTCTTAATAATTTTAGAATTAAAATAAAGTTTTCATTTTAATCTTAAAATAAAATTTATTTTAATTTTAAAATTAAATTTCATGCTAACTAATTAGAGTTGGAATTGGATTCCATGATAACTAATTGGAGTTGAAATTGATCTTTCCTTAAATAAAGGAGTTTATTTAGATATGAAATAGGATTTCATATTATTCAAAATAAAAGAGTTTATTTGTGAATAGGAAAAGAATATCCATGTTTCCTTAAATAAAGGAGTTTATTTAGATATGAAATAGATTTCATATTATTCAAAATAAAAGAGTTTATTTGTGAATAGGAAGAAAAATCCGTGTTTCCTTAAATAAAGGAGTTTATTTAAATATGGAATAAGATTTCATATTATTCAAAATAAAGGAGTTTATTTGTGAATAGGAAAGAATATCCGTGTTTCCTTTAATAAATTTTTTTTACATGGAATTGGATTCCATAATTAATTAAAATAAAGGAGTTTATTTTGATTAAAATTTTGATTAAAATAAAATAGTTTATTTTATTCAAAAATGGATAAATAAAAATAAAATAGTTTTATTTTGATTTAAATTTGGATTTAAATAAAGGAGTTTATTTTTATTCAAAATTAGATTTTATACTAACTAATTTTGCCCATTAAATGATATCAATATATATATTAAATGTTTATTATTCATGAGATGAATGTTATTTATTGATGCATATGATGATGTGTATGATAATAAATGGGATTGATTATGGACTATCACCAATGCGATTGGATTTTATTTTAGTTGGATGCATGAATGTATGGGTTTTATTAAATGGGGTATGTCGTGACTTCGCCTTCTCTAATTTTTCTTAATGTAAATTCTATCTCCTCCTATGTATTTCCCTCGATCACGATCAAGGTTTCTATTTATTTTAAAATAGTTATGTAATAGGAATAGTTAGAATTAATTTTGAAGAATTAGAGATCAAGGAGCAAGGAGCGCTTGAAGACCCGCTTTGTAATGGAGCCCGGGTTTAAATGTAATAGTTATATTTAAATATTATTCTTCTTGCACCCCTAGGGTTTTTGACCTTTTGGTTCACTTGGTGGCTCTAGTGAACCAAACTAGAATAAAAGTCCATAATCAATCCGGGTAGAATATAGTATTCTATATGTGCATGCGTATACTATATATATTATATATTATGCAAACATGCTTCGCATGTTCATTAATATAACGCGTATTTTATATATATATGTGCAAATGCCACTAAACAAGATGAGATAATTAATAACAAACCCCTCAATTTTTATATTAAGTCCTAAGCGCTCAAAGATATTTGGAATATCGAACGTCGCTTTCTAGCATGATAAAATTAATAGAGTATTAAATATTTAATATGAGTTTGTTGTGTCACCGCAAGGCAAGTATTAAGTATTTAAGATGTTAATTTATCACATTTGATGCTTATAAAGAAAATTGAACAATATTATTTTGTTGTGGTCACCACAAGGATGATATTTTTCTTTTTTGAATATATGGAGTGCTAGGTTGACTTAACTTGGATAATTTTGATTCTGGATGTGCCACCACTCGATCAAAATAATCTAAGAGGCAAAATACAAGGAGTCGATAGTTGATGTAATTGACAAAAGTTGTCTACCTATTTATTTATATATAGTTTGTTGTGTCACCACAAGGCTATATACATTTGAAATGGGATCCTTATTCTCACTAGCAAATCTTTAATTAGATTTTGCCGAACTATATAAGTGAGGTAATATAGTTTGAAGAAAATAGTGGGAGATACCAATTTAAAACAAGACCTAATTTATTTTGGTAATTAATAATAGAATGTATGTTAAAATATTGTTAATTACAAATTCATTTACGTAATTTTACAATGTCTAAAATTACTATCATCTGCGAAGCATATTAGATGCTAAATTAACCTAATCAATTAAACGGATTGGTTGAGAAATTTGAGAATAGTTCTCATAGTCAAAAGCTATCTTATGTCCTTAATACGCCTATCCTCGCAACGGTTGCGCATAATGCCTCTGAGGAAGAGATTGTTACTTTTAGAAAGTGGCAAGATGATGCACGATTGGCTCAATGCATCATGCTCGCATCCATGAGTAACGAGCTTCAAATCAAGATGAAACTATGGATGCTCTACTATATTCCCGCACATCAAGTAGTTGATGGTGAGGAAAGTAGGATCGATAGATATCGAGATATCTAAAGAGCTCTTCCGATCTAGAATGGCCAATGGCACTATAAGTGCATGCAAAAAAGTTCTTAACATGATCAATTTGATTGATCAATTAGGACAACTAGTTTTGTCATGGATGGAGAGTTGAGCCAAGATTTGATCTTGCACTCACTCCCTGACTCCTTTCACAATTGTTGTGAATTTTTCATATGAACAAGCTAGATATCGACCTCTCATTGATTTGCTTAACATGTTGAAAAATGTTGAGAGTCACTTTCCAACCAAGAAAGACCAAGTCTTCTTTGGTAGGGCCAAAGGATCTTCCGAAAAGAAGAACGATTCAAAGAAGGTAAATAGAAAGGCATAAACAAAGGATAATAAGAACAAAACTGACACGGATAAAGAAAGGAGTTTGCTTCCACCGCAATAAGCCCGACAATCGGAAAGAAATCTGAGAAACATCTTGCAGAGGCTAACCAAAGAAGCTTAGTGAAGTTTCTACATAATACGCTTTTGTTCATGATTGAAATAAATTTTTCTTTAAGTCAAGGTTCTACTTGGGTATTGGATACCGATTTTGGTTATCATAAATATAGATTTATGAAGGGACCAAGCGTAGAAAGCTAAACAAATATAAGTAATCATATATGCATGGAAATGTAGCAAAGATTGCCACATTAGCCATAGAAACTTATAGTTTAGCAATGCTTACTGGCAAATCTATTAAGTCAATAAGTTGTTATTGTATTTCAGTTCTTGTTAAAAATATTATTTCTATTTTATTGTTGGACAATAAGATTTTTTGGTATTATAATTAAGAACAATTGTTGTTCTATTTATAATAATAATATTTTGTATAGAATGAAATATTACTTAATAAATTTTGTATACTGACTTACATGAAAATAATTTTGCATATTGAACAAATTAGTATAAGAAAAGGAGATGATCATTCAAAGAGTTGAATGTGTGTATTTGCTAAAATAGAAGTGTGAATTATTTGAAAGGTTCAAAGAATTCGTAAGTGAAACAAATTGACAAAGTTTTAAGATTCTTTGATTAGATCAAGGAATAAATACTTGTGCAATAAGTTTCTAGATCATCTCAAATGGTTTTCTCATAATGGACACATCCCGATACTGTAATAATTGATTGATGTATCTGAATGAAAAATCGTACTGCTTGTTGGACATGGTGCGGTCCATAATGATTTTACCGACATTCCAAAGATCCTTCTAGGATCATGTCCTAGAAATGGTCGCATATCTACTTAAAATGGTAACCTCAAAATCCTACCCAAGACTCCATAAAAGTTATGGATAGGAGGATTCCTAATCTTAAGTATGTTAAGATAAAGGGTTGTCCAACTTATGTGAAAAGGTTTCAAAGGATAAGCTTGGGACAAGATTTGACAAGCATGATTTGTGGGACATCCTAAAGTAAGTTTAGGGTAAATGTTCTATAATCCTACTTAGCAAAAGGTGTTTGTTCTGAAACACGCTTCTTCTAAGATAAATGTGTTTATTATTGAAGGGGGCTAGTGGGAGGATAATAGATCTTGAAGAGTTCAAGAACCACAAAACACTATAAGTCAAATAAGAGGAACCTATAGATTGACTGTATTGTACTACACAACCGAATCAGAAATCGAATAGTACCAAGATACCTAGGAGGTATGGATTCATCATAGATGATGATGATGAGGTACACATCATGAAGATGATGATCCAGCTTACATACGATGAGGTAAGAGTTCTAGTGTGTACAAAAGGGACAAGGGGAGCGCGACATTCCTAATATTATATGTTGATATACTACGGATAAGGAATGACATACCAATGCTACAATCAAGAAAAGATAAAGTTGTCTAAACATTCCTCCATGAATGATTTGGAAGAGTATCTTAATTGGGGATATAAATCTATATAGATAGATTTAAGAGGATGCTCGACTTAACCCAAGGCACGATATTCATTTGATGCTAAAGTCGCTTAGCATGGCAAACTCCAAAAGATGTCTCATGTCGATGAGCTGCATGGAGTGTATCTCTCTAATAATAGTCCCCACAGACTCTCGAAAAGAGAGAGTCGCATGAATGACAATCATGTATGCAATGAAATGTACGAGACCGATGTTGATCACCATATTACGAGAAGATCACTCGAAGATGCTGAAAAACATCTTAAAGTTCTTAACCCAAGCACTAAAGATGTGAGCAAACATGGTGGGTCTTAATTAAAACTAGAGGGCTTAATGCAGACTCAAGTTTTTCGAGATGCACCAAGACGACATGAAAAATCCACTTTAAGGTAAAGTGTTATCTTGAAACAAAGGGTGCATTGAATTGGAAAGGTTCCAAACAAAGAAAGAGTTGCTTTGATTTAGTAATAAAGACAAAGTATATAGCTATAAATGAAGCTACAAGTTGATTGTTTGGATTAAAAGTTCATTACAGAACTAGGAATAGTTCCCAAGTCTCATCTTGGATCTAAACATGTGTTGTGGCACTTTCATTTGATTATTAGAATCATTGAAAGATGGGAAATCACTATAGAGATAGTGGACTCTCAAGAACAACATTACATATCCATTAACTAAAGCTTATCCAACAGCAGGATAATCGTCACTTAGAGAAGAAGAGTATAAGATACCATGACGATTGGCTTTAGTGCAAGTGGGAGATTGAAAGTAGTATGTACACAAGCCAATCATGTTTGATGATAAAGCATATACTTTGTAACAATCTTATTCATTTATTAATAAAAAGTATTAATTTATTAAAGGCTTTTAATTATCTACATGATCTCGTGTTTTATAATATGTGATAAACCCATAGTTTTAAGCAATGCTTTTAGAATAATGATGATGATCATTCTAATGAGATCTAAATTCTTAGAAAGCTTAAAACTAAAATAGTTCCCAATCATTGGATTACTAAATTAGGGATTAGTGAATCCGGGATAGATTATTACATACGTTGCTTGCTCATTGGATGAGGATGATTGATCTCATGATCATTTGTGTGGAGACACTAAAGCAAGTATGTAGGTGCTTATTAGAGAATAAGTTCACTGAACGTGGCTCGCTAAGGAATACCTAATGGAGTTTTATTTGCTGTCGATAGGAATTCTGTAGTGATATTAGTACAAGTAATCCTTGGACTTGAGATCATCATAGTATCTTGTGTATGATGAGTTATACTTTGACTTATTCCTTAAGACCCTTAGGGTATATTAAAGGGTATGCTTGGGTATAATAAGTTGTACATGGAGATAATGTATGATCAATAAAGAATCTACCACTTCTAATAAAAGAAGAGAAATGTCCTATGTGATTCGATAAATGACAACCCGTAGTCCTTGGCGGCGTAATGAAATTAGAAAGGAGTTTCTAATTTGCATTATTTGAGTTAATGCATTTAAGAGTCGAAATACATATAATTAAATAAAATAAGACTTGTGATGTAAATTCCATGTCTTATATTTAATTGGGACATTGTATGGTGGAAAGAATGAATTGTACGGTAACTATTTACTCAAAGGTTCTTTAATGATTAATGTTGAAATCTATATTATCCGGAAAGTCGTTGATCATTAGGGGAGGCTTATCCTATTGTAGAATAAATATTATTTAAATAAATTAATTGTTTAATTTATTTATTTAAATAAGATTAGAATTGTTCTAATTGATTTATTCACAACCTTTAATATGGAGAACCTAAAGGGTCACACCATAAAAGGAAGAATAATTATTTAAGAAGTTAATGGCATAATCGTAATAATATATGTTAAGTATATTTAATTTAATCTATGGTGATAGAATAAATTAAATAGCTTAATATTTATTATTTAATATTTTAGAAATATTAAATATAAATTAATAAGAGGAGTCTTATTAATATTATTACAATTATTATTATTTTAATTTCTAAAAGAGTTTAGGAATTAATTTAATATAAGTACTCTCATTTATTCTAATAGGATTAGGAGGAAAATTAGTTAAAGGAGTTTAATTAATTATCCCTAATAAGATTAGGGGAGCTTAATTAATTAAAAGAATTAATTAATTAAATAAAACCCAATTCCTTAATTGTTAAGGTGGGTTGCCCACATCTATAAATAAGAGGAGTCTTATTATGGGTGGGTATGGGTTGTTGACTTTTTCAATGTACATAATTCCAATTTGTTGGAGAGTACCCTTTTCTATAGAGATAGAAAACTAGGGTTTGAGCCAAATACCCTTCTTCTTGAATTTTCTTCTTCCTGGTGGATCACCTCTGAGGCCAAACATTTGGGTGGCTAACGTTGATCAAAGGAAGGAACCAAACCCGTGGATTCAAGATTGAACGCGAAAGGATTTGGAGGTGAACTTGTACCGAGGAAGCTCGATCTTCAAGGGTATGATTTTATTCTTTATCTTTTCGCTTAATTAATAATTATGCATAAAGGATGATCCGGGTATATGGTTTGTAAATTTTTTAAACTCGATTTTACTCGCTTAAACTTATAAATTTATGCAATTTGATTGCGTTATGAATATTACAAACCTAACAACTTGCACCGTCTAACAATACTCAAAGTATACTCAAAATACTCACAAGAATAAACGATCGATAATATAGAGAAAGAGAGAAAACTTATTTACGGTGTGATTTTCAATTCTAACTTAGCCTCTATTTATAGGAAAATGTTAGACGTGGCAAGGCGCACTTAACTCCGCAACCCGATGGCTTTACTCGCTACTATTCCCACCCACCACATTTGAAAATTCAATTGAGCACATTTCTCACCAACCAAAAGTGGGGCCCACCAATTCTAGAATTTTCCACCAAAATCATTTATAACCTAATTTCTGAATCAGTCACCTCTTAAAATTTATAACAAATTATACGCTCATTTTTAACGGTTCAAAATTTGTGAACATATGCTCAACTTATATATGTATAACATATCCAAAAATTACAACGATCCAACGGTCGGATCAAAATTTATAACTCACGAATATAGTCAAGAAGAACACCGATTTTATTTTTAATATCTCCATTCCGAAAAATCTTCGATAAAACACCTCAACATTAAATCCTTCAATTATAACCACATATAATAAATAATCCATCATTTATATCCATATCAAATAAATATTTTCTTATCATATAAATCAATAATTAATTATTCCCAAATAATATTACGAATCACAATTATGACATGACCGGTGGTTCCGTGAAAGAGGGGCTTTCCAATAAGAATTTCTCCTTCTCGCCAAATTAGGTGACCAAACCTCTCCTTGATGTAACTTTCTAGACATTGCCAATAATGTTATCTAATAATATTATTCAAATAATATGAATTATTGATCCGATAATGGAGATCTTTGTGCAAAGGACAATTATTGAACAACAATAATATAAAATATCAACGCATCAATTATTGAATCAATAAAATAAAATATTGAGCAAGAATTACTGTAACAATTATTGAGTAGTGCCTTCTTACGTAAGAATCAATAATTCAAAATCTTGTAATACCGTGTCTATCTCGTGCTGCAACAACGCCAGATTACTTTATTTTACCAACCGGGTATTCCAACAATTATTAATTGATTAACGATTACGTCTTAATTTTGTCGTTTTCTTCATCCCATGCGCTTATTACATTATGGGGCCCACAAATAGCTCTGCCGTAAATTTAATATTCCCTACGTAAAGAATATTCCACGACCAAACGAATATTCCCTAATAATAATGAATACTTTATACCCCACTTGCGTATTTTGAAAAAAAATTTCATATATCACCCTTAACTTTAACTTTTATCAATTTAACCATTTCTTGAAGAGAAAATTGAATACTTTTATTTCATAAAATTAGGGGTCTTACAATCTCCTCCTTATGAAATTTCGTACCCAAAATTTACGTGCACTGGTATTTCAAAGAGTGGAGAATACCTTGTTTTCATTTGATTCTATCTCCCCCGTCATCATGATTTCTTCATTGCTCATCTCCTCGTATTTGAGATATCATTCTAGAATACGACTTCAAAACAAGGGTTAATTTAACAAATTAACATATCACATAATATCCCGATATTATGACTAACCAAAAAATAAGCTTAGGTAGGATACACTAGCGAATGATTTACTTATCTTTCCCTCTTAGTCCTATTCCCCATCTCCGCCAGAGATCATATCCTAAGCTCGATACCAAATGTAACAACCCCAAAATAGGTCCATTCCATCCAACCCATTCTCGAGTCGCCAAATATATAGTACGTAAAACAACTACAACTTTATTACAACAATTGTCGTGCAAAATACAACACATATATTTGTGAGTTTGGATACAAATATATACCAACTGTGAAGTACGTCACAATGACACCTTACATAAAGGTATAGTCAAAACCTGCTTTTAGAAATTAGAATCTTTGGGAAGTGTTCAAGGAAACCTTCGTATATGGGAGGCCATGCTTTTAGGGTTATGGTAGATATCATATGGCCACGAATTATCCTTGGTTGATTCTAATAGACCCCGAAAGAAAACAAAAGATTACTATCGTATTCTTCCCAATGGTGAGTCTTCTCTTGACATATCATTATCTCCACTGTCTCTAATTGGGTATTATACTCCAAACAAACACCAAGATTATATAAGTAGTGCTTGTAAATATACTTAGCAAGTGGATGAGCACAACCATGTCTTATGATAACACGAGTTTGTATGTCATTAGACATCTTGTATGATAGTGACAAAACACCCTTCCAAGTTAAATTCACCTCACCCTCAACATCTATAGACCACCACTCTATTCCTCGCTATCCCCCTCGACCCAGCTACACTTTTATTACAGAAAGGAATTGTGAAACAAAAGGGAAAGCACAACTAGCTCAATAAAGAATATTATGACTAAAGATAAATAAATTATCAATAGTCTTCATCAAGAATAAATCGTAGATTTAGAACATATGGTAGATGATAAAACTTTTCAACCATAGTTAAGCGTGAATGAGCAATCCATTAGAAGAGTCAAATAGACTATAAAGTCTATTGTCTTCTCCATGTTAAAAATCCACCAACAATATTTTATCCCTGTAACATCAATCAACAGTTCCTTTCCACAATCATATGAATAACTCATAATCATAATTGTGATTCTAAATTCCTCTTCTCATCCAGGACGAAGATAATTTTCATCACTTGTCTTTACCTCAAAACATCAAAGATCATGGTTATACCAAATCACGCCTCTGCTTCATAATCATACTAATAAATTCATCTTTGTACCACGGGCCAAAGATATTCATCAACAGCTCATCTTTACACTACGGACTAAAGATATTCAACAACGGGACATCTTTGCATTACAAGCCAAAGATATTCATCAATAATTCATCTTTTTGCTACAAAAAGCAAAAGATATTCAACAACGAGACATCTTTGCATTACAAGCCAAAGATATTCATCAATAATTCATCTTTGCACTACAAAAGCTAAAGATATTCAACAACAGTCATCTTTGCATTACGAGCAAAAGATATTCATCAATAATTCATCTTTTCACTCAAAGCTAAAGATATTCAACAACGGTCATCTTTTGCATTACGAGCAAAAGATATTCATCAATAATTCATCTTTGCACTACTGATTTAAAAGATATTCAACAACAAGTCATCTTTGCACAACGAGCCAAAGATATTCATATATCAAAGAAATACATAATCATTTCGGAAGTTATATAACAATAATTATAACCATGTTGATCAATTCACCTTTGCACTTAAGCTAAAAATATTCAATTGTAAATTCAATGGTCAAGCGATCATACCAAATCAACAATTCAACTTTTGCACTATCGGGCAAAAGAGAACCTATGGTCACGATCATACCAATAATCTACCCATCTTTACACTCAAGTCAAAGAGAAATATCATCATTAGGGTTATAAGAATGTTATATAAAAATAATATAATCAAAACATGGTTTTAAATTTCAAGAGTAAGATTCATAAATCAACGATAATTTGGTCGGAGAAAGAAACCAATTTGTTGTGAATAGTACCCGTATTAAATGACATAGTCCCGTATACGTGCATAGTAACCTCGACACGAAAAGATAAAGTTTCATAATAAAATTCATATCCATATTTATAACACCTTAATCCAAATGTTATAAATCACTTAGAAATCTCATAATCTAATATTATTAATATTATAATAATATTTTAATCATTTCTCAAACTTATAAATAATTTAATCCAATTATTTACACTTTAATAATTAATGCATTTAATCATCTAAAATGCCAAACTCATAAGATTTCATCATCATTAACCAAAACCCTCATAAAAATCTGCATATATCTCATATATGATTCTCAAACCCAATAAATCATATTTTCCAATTTTCTTACTTCACATAACATATTTAATTCATTTACTCATAACTAGAACATTTTCATGAAAAATACCAAATCAGTTCTAAAAATATTTCTTTTCTGGGATTTAGTATAAAATAGTCCCATATTGAACATATATTTTTCTCAAAATTTTAAAAATTCATTTACTATTTTTCATATGGCTAAAACCACCGAATATTTAAACATTTATCATAAATTGTACTTTTATCCAAAAATTCCGAAATTCACAGTAGTACACTCGATATTATATAGATGTACTCTCAATAAAAATTTCATCAATTTTGGAGTTAACATGAAGGAGTTATAAATAGTTACTTTTAAAATAGTCTTTTCTCATAAAATCCATAACTCCTAATCTATACATCCAAAAATACCTCAAAATAATCGTAGTGGTGTAAAATTCAAGAATGATCAAAACATGGATACAATCAAAGCTAGTATCCAGAATAGATATTTTAGACGAAAAGAAAAATTTTCATTTTTTGGTGAATAGTCAAGATATTGAATAGTGCCGATATCGTGAATAAGAATAAACTCACACCAAAAGATAGAAATTCCACAAAAAAAACATCTTCACGCTTCATGAATAGTACTCATGAATAGTAACTCGTGAATAGTAACTCATGAATAGTAACTCGTGAATAGTAACTCGTGAATAGTAACCCCGACATGAAAAAGTTCCAAATTTGATAAAAAGTTTCAACCAATATTTCAGCATAATGATATTGAAGAAATAATATCATTACGAAAAAAATATCCCTTACCTCGAAAGACAGTACTTCTAGTTGAAACACCGGATATAGTGCTGAAGGGAACTTGTGAAAGTAGTATGCACACAAGCCAATCATGTTTGATGATAAAGCATATACTTTGTAACAATCTTATTCATTTATTAATAAAAATTCATTAATTTATTAAAAAAGGCTTTCCTACTCGATCGAGGATTTCAAATGGGCCAATTAAATCGAGGGTTGAGATTTCCTCTCTTCATCATTTATTGCTTCTAAAATAACTCCTTCTTGCACCTTCTTCTTTATATTCATCAGCTCTTGGTCTGTAGCTTGAGCAACTTTAAATTTATCGATTAAAGTAGATTCTACTTGTAAGACCCCGAATTTTTTTAAATAAAATGGAATTTCCTTTATTTATTATTTTGAAATAGTAAGAGTTTATTTGATTAATGTGGTTAGTTATGGGTAAAATGTACAAATATTTCAAAAGCAAGTGGTTATAAAATATTCATTGTTGTCGGGAAATATTCGTTTGGTCGTGGAATATTCTTCTTTGTCGTGAATATTCGATGCGACTATCCAATAGAATGTTCCTTGTGGGCCCCATAACAAAAAGCGATTATCGAAGAAAACGACAAGTATAAGTTATTTATAAATAATCTTGGCGTAGTTATTCACTTTCAATTAATCTTGTTGGAATACTCTAAATTGGTTAAAACACAAGAAGATACTGCAGATACACAATTATTGATTCTTACGTAAGAAGAAGGCACTACTCAATAATTGTTACATGTAATCTGATTAATTAAATCGTTCAATATTTTATTTTATTGATTCAATAATTGCTACTGTTTGATATTTTATATTATTGTTGTTTCATAGTTGTCACTTTGCACAATATTTTTTATTATCAGATCAATAATTCATATTATTGGAATAATATTATTAGATAATATTATTGGCAATGTCTAGAAAGTTCTGTCTAAGGAGAGGTTTGGTCACCTAATTGCGCCACCAAGAAGGAGAAATTCTTATTGAAAGCCCCTCTTCCGAGGAAACTACCGGTGGTTGTGATTTGTGATTCGTAATATTATTTGTGAATAATTAATTATTGATTTATATGATAAGGAAAATATTCATTTTATGTGGATATAGATGGAGAAAATATTTTAATGTGACAATTGTTGAAAATTGATATTTTATCTTTTCTGATAAAATAATTCATTTAAATATATTATTATATTTTAATAATATAATAATGGTGATATTTTTTACAATAAAAGTGTGATATATGAATAAATGAGGAGGAAGAATATTTTTGTTACAATAAATATTAAAAACATGTTTTTCATGTTTGTGGACCCCATTTCTTGATTGAAATTTGATTATAGCTTGTAAAATCGCCCGTTTGTGGATTTCGGTCAATTTCTGTTTGGAATTTGGAAAAACTTTTTTCTGCAAAGTTGTAGAGAATGGAATTTCCTATGAAAAAGACACGGGGTTTGAATTTTTCTGATAAAAGGGCTATTTATTATGAATTATTGAAGTTCTGAAGTTCTAGAATAATTAATTTTTGAAGTTTTAAATATTTTTGTTAATAAAAACATTTTTGTTATGATTAGTGGGTTGTTAAACATGTTGAAATCTGATTTCAAAGGTTGGCGTAGAAAAAATATAAATATATTAATATTATATTAAATTTTCTGCTTTGGTGTTCTAAGCATTTTCCTATAAATAAGGTGCTTAGGTTAGAATTGAAAATCACACCAGAAATTGAAGTTTTATCTCTCTATATTATCGAGCGTATTCTTGTGAGTATTTTGATATCTTGAGAGTTGCTATGCGGTGCAAGTTTCTTTCAGCGTTATATCTGTTACTCCATCCAGAAGTACTATTCTTTTGAGGTAAGGGATGTTATTTTTCTTTTAAAAATGATATTATTTCTTTCAATATCATTATGCTGGAATATTGGTATGATTTTTCTTGCGAAATTCCGATCTTTTCATGTCAGAGTTACTATTCATGAGTTACTATTCACGAGTTACTATTCATGAGTTACTATTCACGAGTTACTATTCACTAGTACTATTCACGAAGCATGATAATTTTTCTTGTGGAGTTTCTACCTTTTAGTGTCAGAGTTACTATTCACGTATACGACACTATTTACGTATACGGCACTATTCACGAATACGACACTATTCACAGAAAAATTAAATTTTCTTTTCTGTGTCCAAAATTATCTATTATGGTCCTATCTTTGACTTGATCTATGTTTTGATCTTTATTTTTAAGTTCTGCTGCACAATAGTTTATTATGGAGTATTTTTGAACTTGGATTGTCTAAAATATGAATCCTTAATATTTGTTCTTTTGTCTCACAGGATTCGTTTTCTTTAAAATATATTTTTCATCATCCTCAGTCCTAAATGATGATATTACTAAATATCTTTGGCTTGTAGTGCAAAGATGGTTGATTTTCTTATGAATATCTTTGGCCCGTAATGCAAAGATGTACAGGTGTTGAGATGAACATGACCAACTGATGAATATCTTTGGCCTGTAGTGCAAAGATGAATATTTGATTCAAGAAGTATGTTGATTGATGTTACAGGGATAAAATATTGATGATGGACTTTTAAATTCATAGATGATAGTAGATTTCATTCTCTACTTAACTCTTCTAATGAATTATTGTTTCCGTTGCAGTTGTTGATCTAAAACTTGTTGTCTATTGTATTCTATCAGATTTTTCCCTGTTGAAGACTAAGGATAATTTGTTGTACATTATCTTAGTCATAATATTCTTTACTGGGCTAGTTGAGCTCACCCTTTTCCTTTTTGTTCCATTTTTCTTCTCAGGAGGCGAGAATATAGCAGGAACTAGTCGGGGTGTGGAGTGATGGTTCAAGATAGTTGTTTTAGTAGTCCTCACTATTATGTATAATAGTGTATCAATAATTGTAATAAGGACTTTATTTGGGTGTGGATATTGTCTAGAAGACAATATTTGTATTTAAACTCACAGCATAAGTGTTGTTGTATTTTGCACGATAATTGTAATAATGAACTTGTAGTTGTTTCTGTACCATATATTTGGCGACTCAGAATAGGTTGGGTGGATTGGACCTATTTTGGGGCGTCATACGATTATAGAGAGCTTAGGGATATGGTCTCTGATGGAGATCGGGGAATAGAACTAGGAGGGGAGAGACGAGTAAATCCTTCGCTAGTGTATCCTACCTAAGCTTATTTGTTGGTTGGTCAAAATATAGGGATATTATGTGATATGTTAATTTCTTTAATTAACCCTTGTTTTATGGCAGTAATTGAGAATGTCGACTGAGAATGTTAACAATGGAGTAAATGAGACCTTGGAGACACCTTTGCTCACCAATGAGGAGAACGTGCAACAGGCTGACAATATTCTTCCTGTGAACAACACCACTGAGAAGATGATGAACGACGGGATGTTTAGAAGCTTTTTGCAGTTCATGCAAAATCAGATGAGGGAGACTCGTGTCCAAAATACGGGTGAAAATGATAGTAACACACGGTTTGTCACAGCCAAGTAGTTCAAAGAGTTGGGACCACCAGAATTCTGGGGAAAGCCAGATCCGATTAAGGCAGAAACGTGGGTCAAACAAATCACCAAGATATTCGATGTCTTGGGATGCACGGAGGAACAGAAGGTTCCATTCGCCACTTTTATGTTACGTAATGAGGCGATTCTTTGGTGGGAATCATGAAGCGTAACCCGACTTGCCGCACTCAATATGTCTTGGGAAACGTTTCAAAAACCGTTCATTGACAAGTACTTTCCTGAAAGTATTCGTCATATGAAGGAGGTAGAGTTTATTAGACTAGAACAGAATAATATGACGATGTCCCAGTACGAGGTGAAGTTCGCGTAGTTATCCAGGTTTGCACCTCATTTGGTGGAGAATGAGGAACGTATGACGCGGATGTTTCTGAGAGGTTTGAAACCCGACATACGTCAATATCTCATTTCTTATAAATTTTCTCTATATTCAGATGTTGTCAACATGGCTCAATTATTAGAGTGAGATAACGAGTACGTTCAACTGAGGGACCAAAACCAGGGTCATACCGGTGACAGCAGTCATCGGAGCAATGACAACCAACGGGGAGGGAAAAATACGGACAAAAGCGGTAACCACTCTGGTGGTAATCGTGGCCATGATAATAGAAGAAGTGAGTCAGGAGGAGATTTTAAAAAGAGAAGGTACAACAATGACAATGCGAAGACGTCGACCAAAGCATCAACCGATTCTAAGGGAAGAGAATGACCACCGGGGTCGTATCTTATAAATGTGGAAAGAGGACACATCATTGAAACTATCCACAACAGTTGAAGGTATGTTATAATTGTGGAAAAGAAGGTCATATCGCTTTCGAGATTATGCAGTGGCGAAACCCAGTCCAGCGGGGATGGTGACTCAAAAGGCTGTCCCAGAAAAGTCAAAGTCGGCGGTTCCTGGAAGAGCGTTTTTCGTGACTTCTCAAAAAACGAGTAACCTGAACGAAGTTAGCACGGGTTAGTTAATTATAAATTCTTGTGAAGTATATACCTTATTAGATACCGTTTCTACCCATTCTTTTATCTCTCATACTTATGCTCAACGTTTGAACTCGACTCTTGAGAGATTAGACTTTGACTTATCTGTTGAAACTCCGTTAGGAGAAACTTTCGTTACATCCACTATTTAGAAATCTTACTTGATTCAGGTTGGCACTATCACATTACCTGTTGATCTTATCTCTTTAAAGATACTTAATTTTGATGTGATTTTAGGGATTGATTGGTTAACTACTCATTATGCCAAAATTGATTGCTTTCGTAAGGTTGTTAGTTTTCATATTCCTAAGCAACCTGTTATTCGAATTCAAGCAACCAAACCATTGAAGTCAAACTCTTTCATATCAAGCCATAAAGCCATTCGTTTATTGAAAAACGGATGTCAAGCTTTCTTAGCCCATGTCATGGACTTGAACAAAAATACGTCAGATTTGAATGATATTTCTGTTGTTAGTAAATTTCCTGACGTATTTCCTGAAAAATTTCCTGGCCTACTCCCAGAACGTGATATTGAATTTTGTATCGACTTTGAACCCGGTACAAAACCCATTTCTAAAATCTCATATCGAATAGCTCCTATTGAACTTCAGGAGTTAAAAATCCAACTATAGAATGTGATACCCAAGCCTCTATCTGGTGACTTCCTTTGTGGAATGCACCAAAGCTAGACTCTCCGTAGGGGACGCCATATTCGTGTGGTAGTAAAATGATAGGTGCCATTGTGACGTGCTATCCAAGATTGAGATATGAGTCATAGTTGAGAGCAACCTAAGTCGATGTCGAAATCGTAGTTTTCTAGGCTTAGCTGGTTATTATCAGAGATTCGTGGAAAGATTTTCTTGAATCGCTACTCCATTAACTCAACTGACTCATAGAGATACAAAATTCGAATGGAGCAAGGAATGTGGGAATAGCTTCGAAGAACTCAAGAGGAGACTCATTTCGGCATATGTTCTGACCATACCATTCTGAAAAAGTGAACGTGGTAGCTGACGTGTTGAGTAGAAGATCGTATACGAGTATGAGTGAGATATTGTCAAAGACCCATTTTGTATAACTTACAAATGATAGAGATAGAGTTAAAGACTCTAGAGACTCACGTGATGATATACGAGTAGAATCGACTTTAATCGATAAAGTTAAAACCGCTCAAGCTACACACCAGAGCTGATGAATATGAAGAAGGAGGTGCAAGAAGTTGTTATTCCAAAAGCGAGAATCGGCGATGTGAGGAAAGCTCAAACCTTTGATTTATTAGTCCATTTGAAATCCTCGATCAAGTAGGAACTGTGGCCTATAGACTCGCTTTACTACCAAGTATGTCGCGTGTTTATAACGTTTTTCACGTACCAATGTTACGTAAATATGTGGACGACCCGAACCACGTTATTGAGTTAGAACCAGATGAAATAGCCGAAGACTTAACGTACGAGGAGGTACCTGTCAAGATCTTGGATATGAAGGAGCATGTCCTTCGCACAAAGGTCATACCACAAGTTAAGGATTGTGGAGGAACCATGCTATTGAAGAAATGACCTGGGAGTTGGAATCAGAATTGAAAGTGAGGTATCCTCACCTTTTCGAAACACCAAGTATGTACATCAATTTCGAGGACAAAATTTCATAAGGAGGGGAGGTTGTAAGACCCCAAATTTTTTTAAATAAAATGGAATTTCCTTTATTTATTATTTTGAAATAGTAAGGGTTTATTTGATTAATGTGGTTAGTTATGGGTAAAATGTGCAAATATTTCAAAAAAGCAAGTGGTTATAAAATATTCATTGTTGTCAGGGAATATTCGTTTGGTCGTGGAATATTCTTCTTTGTCGTAGGGAATATTAAATGCACTCACGGCCTTGACCTTGTGTGTGGGCCCATAACGGAAAGTGATTGGATGAAGAAAGCGCAGTAGTATAAGTTATTTATAAATAACGGCGTAGTTATTCTGAATTAATACTATTGGAATACTCGGTGGTTAAAACACACGAATAACTTTACGGTATTGCACCAATTATTGATTCTTACATAAGAAGGCACTACTCGATAATTGTTACGATAATTCTTGTTCAATATTTTATTTTATTGATTCAATAATTTCTATGTTGATATTTTATATTATTGTTGTTTCAATAATTGTCATCTTTGCATGATATTTTCATTATCAAATCAATAATACATATTATTGGAATAATATTATTAGATAACATTATTGGCAATGTCTAGAAAGTTACGCTAAGGGAGAGGTTTGGTCACCTAATTTAATTGCGGCATGATAAGGAGAAATTCTTATTGAAAGCCCCTCTTTCTGAGGAGCGGCACGGTTGTCGATGATTGTGATTACAGTAATATTATTTGTGAATAATTAATTATTGATTTATATAATAAGGAAAATATTCATTTTATGTGGATATAGATGGAGAAATTTTTTAATGTGACAATTGTTGAAAATTGATATTTTATCTTTTCTGATAAAATAATTCATTTAAATATATTATTATATTTTAATAATATAATAATGGTGATATTTTTTACAATGAAAGTGTGATATATGAATAAATGAGGAAGAATATTTTTGTTACAATAAATATTAAAAACATGTTTTTCATGTTTGTGGACCCCATTTCTTGATTGAAATTTGATTATAGCTTGTAAAATCGCCCGTTTGTGGATTTCGGTCAATTTCTATTTGGAATTTGGAAAAACTATTCACGTATACGATACTATTCACGTATATGGCACTATTCACGAATACGACACTAATCACAGAAAAAATAATTTTTTTTTCTGTGTCCAAAATTGTCTATTATGGTCCTATCTTTGATTGGATCTATGTTTTGATCTTTATTTTTAAATTCTGCTCCACAATAGTTTATTATGGAGTATTTTTGAACTTGGATTGTCTAAAATACGAATCCTTAATATTTGTTCTTTTGTCTCACTGGATTCGTTTTTTTTAAAATATATTTTTCATTATCCTCAGTCCTAAATGATGATATTACTAAATATCTTTGGCATGTAGTGTAAAGATGGTTGATTTTCTTATGAATATCTTTGGCCCGTAGTGCAAAGATGTACAGTGTTGAGATGAACATGACCAATTGATGAATATCTTTGGCACATAGAAAAAAAAGATGAATATTTGATTCAAGAAGTATGTTGATTGATATTACGAGGATAAAATATTGATGATGGACTTTTAAATTCATAGATGATAGTAGATTTCATTCTCTACCTAACTCTTCTAATGAATTTGTTTGTTTCATTAGATTGTTGATCTAAAACTTGTTGTCTATTGTATTCTATCTGATTTTTCCCTATTGAAGACTAAGGATAATTTGTTGTACATTATCTTTGTCATAATATTCTTTACTGGGCTAGTTGAGCTCACCCTTTTCCTTTTTATTCCATTTTTCTTCTCAGGAGGCGAGAATATAGCGGGAACTAGTCGGGGTGTGGAGGTTGTTTTAGTAGTCCTCACTATTCTGTAAAATTGTGTATCAATAATTGTAATAAGGAATTTATTTAGGTGTGGATATTGTCTAGAAGACAATATTTGTATTTAAACTCACAGCATAAGTGTTGTCGTATTTTGCAAGACAATTGTAATAATTAACTTGTAGTTATTTCTGTACCATGTATTTGGCGACTCAGAATAGGTTGGGTGGATTGGACCTATTTTTGGGGCGTCACACTACTCATATATTTTACATCATCACGTGGGTCCCTAGAGTCTTTAAATCTATCTCCATCATTTGTAAGTTATACGAAATGGGTCTTTGTGATAACAACATTGCACTCGTAACCGCATACGATCTTCTACTCAACGCGTCAGCTACCACCTTCGCTTTTCTAGGACGGTGTTGAATGGTATTATCGTAATCTTCAATAGCTCGAGTTAACGTCTTTGGCGTGAGTTACGTTAGTTTTGGGCAAAGAAATATTTGAGGGTTTTTGTGACTCTCCCAAAATAGGTATACATCACCCATCTTGGGTCGCCAAATACATGGTACTGAATACAAATACAAACTTAATTATACAACATGAGCTGAGAGTTTTTACACGAATATTGTCTCATAGACAATATCCAAATTCAAATTCAATCCTCATTACATTTATTATCACACTAAATAGTGAGGACTACTAAAACAACCATCTCGGGCCATCACTCCATTCCCCGACTAGTCCCGGCTACGTTCTCATTTCCTGAAGAGAACAATGAAAGCAAAAGGGTGAGCTCAACTAGCCCAATAAGAAATATTATGGCTAAGATAATGCATAATAAATTATCGATAGCCTTCAACAATGTTAAACTGATAAAATGCAATAAACATCAAGTTTAACTGCAGCAGAACAAGCAATCCCTTAGAAGAGTCAAGTAGAGCATGATATCTACTATCTTCTATGATTTAAAAAGTTTATCATCAATTTTATTGTTGAGACTCAACTTAATAAATAAATCACATCACTGAATTATCCATGTACTACCGACCAATGATATTCCTTAGTATCACAACCACGAATTATCCATGCACTATGGGCCAAGGATATGTTAGAGTTTATGTCCTAGAGGCCAATTATTTGATATAATTGCTTAAGATTTTGATATTATATTTGATTGAATAAATGAATGATTTTATTATGATTTTTATTTACTGCGTTATATAAATGTTAATATAATAAAATTTCTTAGAATAGTGATACAAATTATATAGTTTCAAGTATGTGACTTGAACATGAGATTATATAATTATAATTAGTATCGTTGCTCTTAAATGTCCCTAGTCGAGTATCATTGTTGATGGGATAACAATGATGCATTGAGACTAGTATGTGGATCGATTGATGACCAAATCTCATTTAATTGCATAAATATATGAGATATTAAGTCGATGCATAGGTACATGTTAGAGAACGATGTATTAGACGAGACCCACCATGAGAATTCTACATGGAACAATATGCAAAGTGTCATTAGCGATTCTCATAGTGACAATGATGTAATGGTCCTCCGACCTGAAATCACTATATTACTACACGGGAGTTTATGTGTTTTGATATCATCAAATGTTACCTTCAATAGGGTGGACTATAAAGATTATTATTGGGTACATCATGAATTGTGTGAGGAATATGAGTGATCTAGATGGAATTTAACCCTCCTATATATTAGGGGTGATATGCATAGGCCTCTTGATTGAGTAGGACTATGAAATGCATGGCCATGCTCAAATAGTGATTTGTTTCATTTAGTCTACTCATTGATCAAGAAAACATAGATTAAATTAGGAAGAGTATGACACATTCCATGACTCGAGTTTAATCTAGGATGTCAAGGTTAAAAGGATTAAATTACATTGAAACATTGGTCACGAAAAGGTTGCATCGAATCATCGATCTTATTATTACTTGGGTAGCAGTGATGCATTACTAGATGCCGCTCACTGTTTATAATTTTATAATATGATTTTAAAATTATTGTCAATGTAATAATAACCTATAGGGTCACACACATAGAACGTAATTAAAAGGGAATTAATTTAAATTGTAAAGATTTAAATATGTCAATATGATTGATAGTATTTAAATTACGATTTTAAATTAATAGGATAAATTATATATAGGTATATTAATTAAGTAAGACTTAATTAAGATATATATATATATATATATATATATATATATTATAAATTTTTTATTAAATTAGGTTTTGATTAATTCCTTTTAATATTATATATATGATATGTAGCATCCATTTAGGTATTATTCATTAACTTGAAAACCCTAGCTTCTTAGAGAGAGACTAGAGAAAGCAGATTCTGAAAATCCTCATCCTTGGTGGCTAGTCTACCGTAGTTCCTTTTTATTGCATATCATTATGATGGTTCAAGTAGGCGTTCGTGTGAATCTTGTAGGCGCTAGATTCGTTTGGATTGCGTTAGAGATTCGATCGTATCAATTCCAACTTCAATAATCGATATAAATTTCTAACCACTGAATTAATTTGGTTTTCGCATGGATCCTGTTTAGGGTTTTGAAATTGCTTTATATTGTTCTATTTCTGCTAAGTTTTATGTGTCGAAACCCTACAGGATATTCATGTTTTCAATAATGGTCATGATCATACCAACAATTGTCCATCAATGCACTACGAGCCAATGAAGAATTTTATCATTTGTAACATTACATGTCATGATTATACCGAATGATCCCTGGTCATAATCATACCAATCAATAGTTCATCTATGCACGTAAGCCACTGATGACTTTCATCACAATATAAGCATGAGGATGAAGACAATGATATAAGAATTCAATTAAAAGAAAGCAAAGGATAAATTTTTAAAGATTTATAATTTAATTTATCTAGAATTCAATAATGTCTAAATTATCAACACGATACTGCTTTGTGGAGTAAAATTCAAGAATAATATTGTATCAAAAATGATTTAGACAGAAAAGAAATCAATTTTTGTCATGAACAGTACCCCGGGTGAATAGTAACCCGTGAATAGTACTTCGAGAATAGTACTCTGTGAATAGTACCCCATGAATAGTACCCCGTGAATAATACTTTGTGAATAATATCCCGTGATCAGTACTCCGGCATGAAAAAGCTTAAAATTTAACAAGAATGTTCAAAAATATATCTTTGTGAAACGATACTAGATGAAGCGTAAATTTCAAGGACATTCTACTAATTTCACGGAGTATAGAAGCAATACTTTACCAGAATGAGTGTAGAATTAGGAATACGGGACGAAATAATATTACTCACATACTACAGAGTATAGAAGAAAATATTATTTCTTACGAATACTGAAAAAATAATATCCCTTACTTTAGAAGAAGACTGGATACTAGAATAGTGAAGTAGCATAATACTCTTCTTCTTTCAATCTATAACTTCTCTCTCTATAATTACTCTTGTGAGTCTTAGTGAATCGGTGAGAATGAAAGAAGAATGAGCTTCTATTTATAGGAAAACGTAGTTTCAATAATTGCATATTTTGGGGCTCGAATTATTACAGTATAGTACCTTCATCTTTTCTTCTATTTTTAATTTAGTTCTACAAGTATTATCAAACTTGCACCACCTCCTCTAATAGTACATGCACGTGAATCAATAGTATATGCATGTGAATCAATAGTTCCATTCATGTGAACAAATAGTTATATGCATGTGAACCAATAGCAATTAATTGCTCATTTATCCGATTAATTACCCGATTGGTTAATTTAACCTCCAGAAATCAATTATTATCAAAATAAATGTTGATTTACACTAACACTAATAATCCCAACACAATGGAAATATCAATTTCATCTTTAATCAACACAAATTTATTCATCATTAATATTATATCTCATAATATTTTAAAACTAAATCATTCCCAGAAAAGAGGGGGCTTTTCGATAAGGATTTCTCCCTATTGGACGCAATTAGGTGACCAAACCCCTTTCCTCGACAGAACTTTCTAGACATCGTCAATAATGCAAATAATAATATGAATAACTTTATCGTCTCAATTATTTATTTAATAATATAAAATATTATGCAGAGATAATCTTGTGACAATAATTGAATCAATAATATGAGAGATATTATGCAGCAATTATTGTAGCAATAATTGAGTATAAATGAGTGACTTCTCACGTAAGCATCAATAATCAAAGATACTGTACAATACCGTGTGCTACTATGCAACCACGCGTATTACTGTACTTTTACCACCGGGTATTTCAACAGTTAACGATAAAACTTTCGCCGTTAATTTTATAAAAAGATATTTCTATCGTTTTCTAACTCCGACAATACTTTTATTGTGGGGTCCACCAATGATTGTGTTGTCGTACGAATATTCCCTGTTAAAATGAATATTCCCCGACCAATCGAATATTTTATAACAACTTGCTTACTTTGCAAAATTTATAAATATTACCCACAACTATAATATTATATCAATCTACACCATAATATTCAAAAATATATTTCAAGAAAAATTAATCTTTATTCATAAAAGTTGGGGTCTTACAACCTCCTCTTCTTATGAAATTTCATCTTCGAAATTAGGGTATGTACCTGGTATGTCAAAGAGGTGAGGATACCTTGATTTCATTTCAGATTCTAACTTCCAGGTCATTTCCTCCACATCGTGGTTTCTCCATAAAACTTTGACTTGAGGTATAACCTTGGAGCGTAGAATATGATCCTTCTTATCCAAGATTTTAACAGGTACCTCTTCATACGTTAAATCTTCCCCTATCTCGTCAGGTTCTAATTCAATAATGTGGTCCGAGTCTTTCACATATTTACGTAACATAGATATGTGAAAAACGTTATGAACACGAGACATAGTTGGCGGTAAGGCGAGTCTATAGGCCACAATTTCTACTCGATCGAGGATTTCAAATGGCCCAATGAATCGAGGATTGAGCTTTCCTCTCTTTCCAAATCTTGTAACTCCTTTCTATGGAGCAACACATAACAACACATGCTCTCGAACATTGAATTCCACGCCTCTTCGATGAAGATCAGCATAACTCTTTTGTCGATCTTGTGAGGTCTTTATACGTTATCCAATCATTTGAATCTTTTCCGTTGTCATGCGTACCAATTCTAGTCCCAACAACGTTGTTTCACCCACCTCATCCCAGCATACTGGAGAATCCACACCATAATATTCAAAAATATATTTCGAGAAAAATTAATCTTTATTCATAAAAGTCTGGATCTTACAGTTTTAGAAATGGGTTTTGTATACTGGGGTCAATACAAAATTTGATTTCACGCTCTGGGGGTAGGCCAGGAAGTTCTTCAGGGAATACGTCAGGAAATTTATTAACAATAGAAATATCATTCAAA
This sequence comes from Panax quinquefolius, assembly GCA_020205615.1. Taxonomy (NCBI): domain Eukaryota; kingdom Viridiplantae; phylum Streptophyta; class Magnoliopsida; order Apiales; family Araliaceae; genus Panax; species Panax quinquefolius. The sequence goes on along the minus strand of CM035173.1, from coordinate 69,146,907 downwards.
TCTGACGTATTTTTGTTTAAATCTGTGACATGAACTAAGAAAGCTTGACATCCATTTTTCAATAAATAAATAGTTTTAAGGCTTGATATGACAGTGATTAACTTTATTGGTTTGGTTGCTTGAATTCACATAATACGTTGGTTAGGAATATAAAAGCTAACAACCTTACGAAAATAATCAATTTTAGCATGATGAGTAGTTAACCAATCAATCCCTAAAATCACATCAAAGGCAAGTATTTTCAAAGAGATGAGATCAACAAGTAACGTGAGGGTATCGATTTGAACCAAACAAGATTTATAAATAGTGGATGTAACGAAGGTTTCTCCTAATGGAGTTTCAACATATAAGTCAAAGTCTAATTTTTCAGAAGTCAAGTTCAAACGTTAAGCGCAAGTAGGAGAAATAAAAGAGTGGGTAGAACTGGTATCGAATAAGGTATAGACTTCTCAAGAGTTTATGATTAACTTACCCGTAATAACTTCGTTTGGGTTCCTCGACAAACACTTTCACTTAAACTACCAGCTTTGACTTGTCTGGGACATCCTTTGGCGTCACCATCCCAGTTGGGCTTGACTTCACTACACGATAAAATCGAGCTAGTTGACCTTCTCTTTCGTAATTGAAACACGCTTTGGGTTGCTGCGTACAGTTTGGACGGATGTGTCCCTCCTGTCCGCATTTGAAATATACGACCGGTGGTCGTTCTCCTTCCTTCAAAACGGGTGCCGGTGTTGCTATCGATGTCTTTCAGTCATTGTTGAATCTTCTCTTCTTAAAGTTGTTCTCACTTAGTTCACCTTTCCTATTATCTTGGCCATGATTACCACCGAAGTGGTTACCATTTCTGGCATGATAATTTCCTCCACGATGGTTATCGTTGTTCTAATAGCCGTTGCCACTAGTACGATTATTATCGTGTTGTTGGTCGTTGCCTTTTGGTTGAGCTGACTCATAATCACGTTCTAATAACTGAGCCCTATTCATAACATCTGAATATAAATAAAGTTTGTGAGAAATGAGGTATTGACATATTTCAGGTTTCAAACCTAGCAAAAACATTCGCGTTATTCGCTCCTCATTATCAACCCAATGGGATGTAAACCTGGATAACTTTGTAAACTTTGCCTCGTATTGCAGTATGGTCATATTATTTTGCTCCAGCTTGATGAATTCTACCTCCTTCATGTTACGAATACTTTCAGGAAAGTACTTGTCGTTGAATAATTCTTGGAACTTCTCCCAAGACATCTTTAGTGCGAAAAGATGAGTATGCCTTATAGATTCCCACCAGTAATCTACTTCTTCACGCAACATAAAGGTGGCAAAGGAAACCTTTTGCTCCTCTGAGCATTCAAAGACATCAAATATCTTGGTGATCTGCTTAATCCACATCTCTGCCTTAAGTGGTTTTGACTTTCCCAAAAACTCCGGTGGTCCCAGCTCCTTGAACTGCTTAGCGGTGACTAGACGTGAGTTGCCAGTGTTTCCACCTGCATTTTGAACAGAATTTTCTCTCGTTTGGTTTTGCATAAATTCTAAAAAATTCCTAAATGTACCATTATTCGTCATTTGGTCGGTGTTTTTGTTTGCACGAGGATTATTGCCTTCCTGATGCACATTATCCTGGTTATTGATCGGTGGTGACTCAACGGTCTCATGTGCTCCATTGCTTATCTCAACAAATTCAGATGCCATTCTCAAACACTGTCACAAAACAAGGGTTAATTGACATGCCACATATTATCCCTATATTCTGACAGACCAGTTAAATTACAAATAAACTTAGGTAGGTCATACTAGCGAATGAATTACCCGTCTCTCCCCTCCTAGTTTTAGTCTCACATCTCAGCCAGGGATCATATCCCTAAGCTTTGATACCAACTGTGACGCTCCCAAAATAGGTATACATCACTTATTCTGAGTTGCCAAATATATGGTACAAAATTTAAATACAAACTTCTTTTATACAATACGACAAAAGCTTAGCTGAGTGTTTTAACACGAATATTGTCTTCTAGAAAATATCCACACTCAACGGATTCTTCATTATAATTATTATCACACTATTTTATAGAATAGTGAGGACTACTATAACACCATCTCGGACCATCACTCTGTTACCCGACTAGTCCCGGTTGCGTTCTTATTTCTTGAAGAAAACAATGAAAGCAAAAGGCTGAGCTCAACTAGCCCAGTAAGAAATATTATGACTAAGATAATGCAGAATAAATTATCGTTAGCCTTCAACAGTATAACAACCGATAAAATACAATAGACGACAAATTTTAAATCAACAACTGCAGCAGAATACACAATCCATTAGAAGAGTCAAGTAGAGCATGATATCTATTATCTTCTATGATTTAAATGTTTTTCATCAATTTTATCGCTGAGACTCATCTTAATAAATAATCAACATCACTGAATTATCCATGCACTACGAGCCAAGGATATTTGTGAGACCCCAAATTTTATGAATAAAGATTTAAATTTCTCGAAATATTTTTTTGAATATTATGGTGTGGATTTGATATAATGTTATAGTTGTGGGTAATATTTATAAATTTTGCAAAGTAAGCAAGTTGTTATATAATATTCGAGTGGTCGGGAAATATTCGTTTTAACAGGGAATATTTGTTAGGTTTGTAATATTCAAGAACGCAATCAAATTGCATAAAAAGTGCGGAAACGTGTAAAATCAGAGTTTAAAAAATTTACAAACCATATACCCGGATCACCCTTTATGCACAATTATTAATTAAACGAAAAGATATGAAGAACAAACATACCCTTGAAGATCCGAGCTTCCTCGTGCAAGTTCACCTCAAATCCTTTCGCGTTCAACTTGAATCCACCGGGTTTGGTTCCTTCCTTTGATCAACGTTAGCCACCCATATGTTTGGCCTCTGAGGGTGATCCACCAAGGAAAATAAAGATTCAAGAAGAAGGGGTATTGGCTCAACCCTAGTTTTCTATCTCTATAGAAAAGGCGTACTCTTCCACAAATTGGAATTATTACGTACGTTGTAAAAGTCAACAACCCCAACACTCATAATAAGACTCCTCTTATTTATAGATGTGGGCAACCCACCTTAACAATTAAGGAATTGGGTTTTATTTAATTAATTAAATTCTTTTAATTAATTAAGCTCCCTTAATCTTATTAGGATAAATTAATTAAACTCCTTTAACTAATTTTCCTCCTAATCCTATTAGGAATAAATGAGAGTACTTATATTAAATTAATTCCTAAACTCTTTTAGAAATTAAAATAATAATAATTGTAATAATATTAATAAGACTCCTCTTATTAATTTATATTTAATATTTCTAAAATATTAAATAATAAATATTAAGGTATTTAATTTATTCTATCACCATAGATTAAATTAAATATACTTAACTATATTATTACGATTATGCCATTAACTTCTTAAATAATTATTCTTCCTTTTATGGTGTGACCCTTTAGGTTCTCCATATTAAATCGGTTGTGAATAAATCAATTAGAACAATTCTAATCTTATTTAAATAAATAAATTAAACAATTAATTTATTTAAATAAATAATATTTATTCTACAATAGGGATAAGCCTCCCTAGCGATCAACGACTTTCCAGATAATATAGATTTCAACATTAATCATAAAAGAACATTTGAGTAAATAGTTACTGATGCTGATTCAATCCTTCCACCATACTGATGTCCCAATTAAATATAAGGCATGGAATTCTTGTCAAAGTCTTATTTTATTTAATTATATGTATTTCGATCCTTAAATGCACAACTCCAAATAATGCAAATTAGAAGCTCCTTTCTAATTTCATTCTGCCTTGGCCAAAGACTACTGGGTTGTCATTTATCGAATCACATAGGACATTTCTCTTCTTTTATTAGAAGTGGTAGATTCTTTATTGATCATATATTATCTCCATGTACAACTTGTTATACCCAAGCATACCCTTTGATATACCCTAAGGGTCTTAAGGAATAAGTCAAAGTATAACTCATCATACACAAGATACTATAATGATCTCAAGTCCAAGGATTACTTGTACTACTATCACTACAGGAATTCCTATTGACAGGAAAGTAAAACTCCATTAGGTATTCCTTAGCGAGCCACGTTCGATAAACTTATTCTCTAATAAGCACCTACATACTTGCTTTAGTGTCTCCACACAAATGATCATGAGATCAATCATCCTCATCCAATGAGCAAGCAACGTATGTACCAATCTATCCGGATTCACTAATCCCCAATTTAGTAATCCAATGATTGGGAACTATTTTAGTTTTAAGCTTTCTAAGAATTTAGATCTCATTAGAATGATCATCATCATTATTCTAAAAGCATTGCTTAAAACTATGGGTTTATCACATATTATAAAACAACATTATGTAGATAATTAAAAGCCTTTAATAAATTAATACTTTTTATTAATAAATGAATAAGATTGTTATAAAGTATATGCTTTATCATCAAACATGATTGGCTTGTGTGCATATTACTTTCAATCTCCCACTTGCACTAAAGCCAATCGCCATTGTATCTTATACTCTTCTTCTCTAAGTGACGATTATCCTGCTGTTGGATAAGCTTTAGTTAATGGATATGTAATGTTGTTCTTGAGAGTCCACCATCTCTATAGTGATTTCCCATCTTTCAATGATTTTTATAATCAAATGAAAGTGCCACAACACATGTTTAGATCCAAGATGAGACTTAGGAACTATTCCTAGTTACAGAATGAACTTTTAATCCAAACAATCAACTTGCGACTTCATTTATAGCTATATACTTTGTCTTTATCACTAAACCAAAGAACTCTTTCTTTGTTTGGAACCTTTCCAATTCAACGCACCTTTGTTCAAGGTAACCCTTTACCTTAAAGTGGATTTTTCTGTCGTCTTGAGTCGTCTGAAAAACTTGAGTGCATTAAGCCCTCTAGTTTTAATTAAGACCCACCATGAATATGATCACATCCTTAGTGCTTGGTTAAGCACTTTAAGATGTTTTCAACGACTCATAGTGAACTTCTCCATAATATGACCGATCAATATCGGGTCTCGTACATTTCATTGCATACATGATTGTCACTCATGCGACCTCTCTTTCGTGGAGTCTCGTGGGGACTATTAAGAGATACACTCCATATAGCTCATCGACATGAGACATCTCTTGGAGTTTGCCATGCTAAACGACTTTAGCATCAAATGAATATACGTTCCTTGGGTTAAGTCGAGCATCCTCTTGTATCTATCTATATAGATTTTATCCCCAATTAAGATACTCTTCCCAAACCATTCATGGAGGAATGTTTAGACAACTTTATCTTTTCTGATTGTAGCATTGATAAGTTATTTCTCATCCGTAGTATATCATCATATAATACTAGAAATTTCAAGACGCTCCCACTGACCCTTTTGCACACACTAGAACTCTTACCTCATCGTATGTAACTCTGGATCATCATCTTCTATGATGCATACCTCATCATCATCATCCATGATGAATCCATACCTCCTAGGTATCTTCAGTACTATTTCAGATTTATGATTCAGTTGTGGTACAATAGGTCTATCTACAGGTTCCTCTTATTTGACTTATAGTATTTTGTGGTTCTTGAACTCTTCAAGATCTATTATCCTCCCACTACCCCTTTTAATGATAAACACCTTTATCTTAGAAGGCAGCGTGTTTCGTAATAAACACCTTTTGCTATGTAGGATTATAGAACATATGCCCTAAACTTACTTTAGGATGTCCCACAAATCTGTACATGTCAAATTTTGTCCCAAGCTTATCCTTTGAAACCTTTTCACATAAGTTGGACAACCCCTTATCTTAACATACTTAAGATTAGGAATCCTCCCATCCATAACTTTTATGGAGTCTTGGGGTAGATTTTGAGGTTACCTTTTTGTAGATATGCGTACCATTTCTAGGACATGACCACAGAAGGATACTGGAATGTCGGTAAAATCATTATGGACCGCACCATGTCCAACAAGGTACGATTTTTCCATTCAAATACATCAATCAATTATTGCGTATCAGGAGGCGTCCATTATGAAAAAACCATTTGAGATGATCTAAAAACTTATTTTACAAGTATTCCTTCCTTGATCCGATCAAAGAATCCTAATACTTTGCCAATTTGTTTCACTTTTGAATTCTTTGAACCTTTCAAATAATTCACACTTGTATTTCAGTAAATACACACATTCAACTCTTTGAATGATCATCTCCTTTTCTTATATTATTTTGTTCAATATGCAAAATTATTTTCATGTAAGTCAAGTATACAAAATTTATTAAGTAATATTCCAGTTCCATATAAAACATTATTATTATAAATAGAACAACAATTATTCTTAATTATAATACCAAAGATTTCATTGTCCAACAATAAAATGGAAATAATGTTTTCAACGAGAACTAGAATACAATAACAACTTATTGACTTAATAGATTTGCCCGTAGGCAGTGCTAAACTATAAGTTTCTATGGCGAATGTTGCAACCTTTGCTTCATTTCCCACACATAGGATTACTTATATTTGTTTAGCTTTCTACTTCTGTTTGGTCCTTTCATAAATCTATATTTATGATAACCAAAGTTGGTATCCAATACCCAAGTAGAACCTTGACTTAAAGAAAAATTTATTTCAATCATGAACAAAAACTGTATTTATAACCGAAACTTCACTAAGCTTCTTTTGGTTAGCCTCTGCAAGATGCTTCTCAGATTTCTTTCCAAAGTCGGGCTTATTGCGTTGGAAGCAAACTCCTTTGCTATCCGTGACGGTTTTGCTCTTATTATCCTTTGTTTATGCCTTTCTATTTACCTTCTTTGAATCGTTCTTCTTTTCGAAGATCCTTTGGCTCCTACCAAGTAAGACTTGATCTTTCTTGGTTGGAAAGTGACTCTCATCATTTTCAACATGTTAAGCAAATCAACGGTGATATCTAGCTTGTTTATATGAAAAATTCACAACAATTGTGAAAGGAGTCCGGGAGTGAGTGCAAGATCAAATCTTGGCTCAACTCTCCATCCATGACAAAACCAGTTGTCTGGTTGATCAATCAAATTGATTATGTTAAGAACCTTTTTCTGCATCTTTATAGTGCCATTGGCCATTCTAGATCGTAAGAGCTCCTTAGATATCTCGATATCTTTCGGTCCTACTTTCCTCACCATCAACTACTTGATGTGCGGGAATATAGTAGGAGCATCCATAGTTTCATCTTGTATTTGAAGCTCGTTACTCATGGATGCGAGCATGATGCATTGAGCCAATCACATCATCTTGCCACTTTCTAAAAGTAGCAATCTCTTCCTCAGAGGCATTGTCTGCAACCATTGCAGGGATAGGCGTATTAAGGACATAAGATAGCTTTTCAGCTATGAGAACTATTCTCAAATTCCTTAAGCATCTAATATGCTTCGCAGTGATAGTAATTTTAGACATTGTAAAATTCTGTAAATGAATTTGTAATTAACAACATTTTAACATACATTCTTTTATTAATTACCAAAATAAATTAGGTCTTGTTTTAAATTGGTATCTCCTATATTTTCTTCAAACTATATTACCCTCAATATATATAGTTCGGCAAAATCTAATTAAAGATTTGCTAGTGAGAATAAGGATCCCATTTCAAATGTATATAGCCTTGTGGTGACACAACAAACTATATATAAATAAATAGGTAGACAACTTTTCTCAATTACATCAACTATGCAACTCCTTGTATTTTGCCTCTTAGATTATTTTGATCAAGTGGTGGCACATCCGAATCAAAATTATCCAAGTTAAGTCCAACCTAGCACTCCATATATTCAAAAAAGAAAAATATCATCCTTGTGGTGACACAACAAAATAATATTGTTCAATTTTCTTTATAAGCATCAAATGTGATAAATTAACATCTTAAATACTTAATACTTGCCTTGTGGTGACATAACAAACTCATATTAAATATTTAATACTCTATTAATTTTATCATGCTTTAGAAAGCGACGTTCGATATTCCAAATATCTTTGAACGCTTATGACTTAATATAAAAATTGAGGGGTTTGTTATTAATTTGTCTCATCTTGTTTAGCTACGTACACATATATATATAAAATACGCGTTATATTAATGAACATGCGAAGCATGTTTGCATAATATATAATATATATATAGTATAGCATGCACATATAGAATACTATATTCTACCCGGATTGATTATGGACTTTTATTCTAGTTTGGTTCACTAGAGCCACCAAGTGAACCAAAAGGTCAAACCCTAGGGTGCAAGAAATAATATTTAAATATAACTATTACATTTAAACCCTGGGCCCATTACAAACGGGTCTTCAAGCGCTCCTTGTTCCTTGATCTCCAATTCTTCAAAATTAATTCTAACTATTCCTATTACAAAACTATTTAAAATAAATAGAAACCTTGATCGCCATCGAGGGGAAGTACATAAGAGGAGATAGAATTTACATTAAGAAAAATTAGAGAAGGCGAGGTACACGGAGACCCCATTTAATAAAACCCATACATTCATGCATCCAACTAAAATAAAATCCAATCACATTGGTCAATAGTCCATAATCAATCCCATTTATTATCATACACATCATCATATGTATCAATAAATAACATTCATCTTATGAATAATAAACATTTAATATATATATTGATATCATTTAATGGGCAAATTTAGTTAGTATAAAATTTATTTTTGAATCAAAATAAACTCCTTTATTTTAATCCAAATTTAAATTAAAATAAAACTATTTTATTTTAATTTATCCAATTTTGAATAAAATAAACTATTTTATTTTAATCAAAACTTTTAATCAAAATAAACTCCTTTATTTTAATTAATTATGGAATCCAATTCCACGTAAAAAAAATATTAAAGAAAACACTATTTCTTTTCCTTTTCACAAATAAACTCCTTTATTTTGAATAATATTAAATCTTATTTCATATTTAAATAAACTCCTTTATTTAAGGAAACATGGATTCTCTTTCCTATTCATAAATAAACTCCTTTATTTTGAATAATATGAAATCATATTTCATATCTAAATAAACTCCTTTATTTAAGGAAATTAGGATTCTCTTTCCTATTCACAAATAAACTCTTTTATTTTGAATAATATGAAATCTTATTTCATATCTAAATAAACTCCTTTATTTAAGGAAAATATAATCCAATTTCAACTCCAATTAGTTATCATGGAATCCAATTCCAACTCTAATTAGTTAGCATGAAATTCTAATTTTAAAATTAAAATAAACCTTTTATTTTAATATTAAAATAAACCTTTTATTTTAAAATTAAAATAAACTTTTATTTTAATTATAAAATAATTAATATATATATATATATATATTATATTAACCGTATATATATATATATATATATATATATATATATATATATATAATTAAAATATATATATACTAACTAAAATATAATATAAGGCAACTAAAATTTCCTTTATTTGTTTGAATCCATGTTATTGATTCTCATGAATGGAAAGAAAATATTGTTTCCTGCAAGTGATTCAAAAAAATTTGGAAACATGGAAACATGGAAACATGAAACATGATAATAGGTAATCATTTATGTTAGTCCACGTACTAGGCTCAGCGAAAAAAAAAGAAAGAAGAAGGATTACCGATTTTTTTTTTTTTTTTAAATTTTCTACAACAAAATTATGCCCAATAAAATTGTTCTAAACACATATCAATATACATATCAAATTAAAACAATTAATAATTCGCATAAAGGTTTGGCTCTGATGCCACTGTTAGGTTTGTAATATTCAAGAACGCAATCAAATTGCATAAAAGTGCTAAAAGCGTGTAAAATCGAGTTTAAAAATTTACAAACCATATACCCGGATCACCTTTTATGCACAATTATTAATTAAACGAAAAGATATGAAGAACAAACATACCCTTGAAGATCCGAGCTTCCTCAGGTACAAGTTCTCCTCCAAATCCTTTCGCGTTCAACTTGAATCCACCAGGTTTGGTTCCTTCCTTTGATCAACGTTAGCCACCCATATGTTTGGCCTCTAGAGGTGATTCACCAAGGAAAAATAAAGATTCAAGAAGAAGGGGTATTGGCTCAACCCTAGTTTTCTATCTCTATAGAAAAGGCGTACTCTCCCACAAATTGGAATTATTACGTAATTTGTAAAAGTCAACAACCCCAACACTCATAATAAGACTCCTCTTATTTATAGATGTGGGCAACCCACCTTAACAATTAAGGAATTGGGTTTTATTTAATTAATTAAATTCTTTTAATTAATTAAGCTCCCTAATCTTATTAGGGATAATTAATTAAACTCCTTTAACTAATTTTCCCTCCTAATCCTATTAGGAATAAATGAGAGTACTTATATTAAATTAATTCCTAAACTCTTTTAGAAATTAAAATAATAATAATTGTAATAATATTAATAAGACTCTCTTATTAATTTATATTTAATATTTCTAAAATATTAAATAATAAATATTAAGCTATTTAATTTATTCTATCACCATAGATTAAATTAAATATACTTAACATATTATTACGATTATGCCATTAACTTCTTAAATAATTATTCTTCCTTTTATGGTGTGTGACCCTTTAGGTTTTCCATATTAAATCGGTTGTGAATAAATCAATTAGAACAATTCTAATATTATTTAAATAAATAAATTAAATAATTAATTTATTTAAATAAATAATATTTATTCTATAATAGGAATAAGCCTCCTAGCGATCAACGACTTTCCGGATAATATAGATTTCAACATTAATCATAAAAGAACATTTGAGTAAATAGTTACCGTGCACAATTCAATCCTTCCACCATACAATGTCCCAATTAAATATAAGACATGGAATTCTTTGTCAAGTCTTATTTTATTTAATTATATGTATTTCGATCTTTAAATGAACAACTCCAAATAATGCAAATTAGAAACTCCTTTCTAATTTCATTACGCCTTAACTAAGGACTCTTTGGGTTGTCATTTATCGAATCACATAGGACATTTCTCTTTTTTATTAGAAGTGGTAGATTCTTTATTGATCATATATTATCTCCATGTACAACTTGTTATACCCAAGCATACCCTTTGATATACCCTAAGGGTCTTAAGGAATAAGTCAAAGTATAACTCATCATACACAAGATACTATAATGATCTCAAGTCCAAGGATTACTTGTACTACTATCACTACAGGAATTCCTATTGACGAAAAAGTAAAACTCCATTAGGTATTCCTTAGCGAGCCAATGCTCAAAGTGAACTTATTCTCTAATAAGCACCTACATACTTGCTTTTAGTGTCTCCACACAAATGATCATGAGATCAATCATCCTCATCCAATGAGCAAACGTATGTACCAATCTATCCTGGATTCACTAATCCCCAATTTAGTAATCCAATGATTGGGAACTATTTTAGTTTTAAGCTTTCTAAGAATTTAGATCTCATTAGAATGATCATCATCATTATTCTAAAAGCATTGCTTAAAACTATGGGTTTATCACATATTATAAAACAACATTATGTAGATAATTAAAAGCCTTTAATAAATTAATACTTTTTATTAATAAATGAATAAGATTGTTACAAAGTATATGCTTTATCATCAAACATGATTGGCTTGTGTGCATATTACTTTCAATATTTATATGACAACATAATCATTGGCGGACCCCACAACAGAAGTATTGTCGTAGTAAGAAAACACTAGAATTATCTTTTTATAAAAATAACGGCGAAAATGTTACCGTTAAAACTGTTGAACTACCCGATAGTAAAAAATACGATGTCTGGCGTGATTGCATAGTAGCACACGGTATTGATTATTGATGCTTACGTAAGAAGTCACTCAGTTATACTCAATTATTGCTACAGTAATTGCTGCATCATATCTCTCATATTATTCATTCAATTATTGTCACAGTATCATCTACATAATATGTTATATTATTCAATCAATAATTGAGACGACAAAGTTATTCATATTATTATTTGTAATATTGACAATATCTAGAAGTTCTGTCAATGAGAGGTTTGGTCACCTAATTGCGCGCCAATAAGGAGAAATCCTTATCGGAAAGCCCCCTCTTTCTTGGGAACGACCTGGTTGTTAAATATTATGAGTTATAATATTAATGGTGAATAAGTTCGTGTTGATTAAAGATGAAATTGATAGTTTCATTGTGTGGGAATTATTAGTGTTAGTGGAAATTGACATTTATTTCGATAATAATTGATGTCTGGAGGTTATATTGACCAATCGGGTAATTAATCGGATAAATAAGTAATTAATTGCTATTGATTCACATGATTATAACTATTTGTTCACATGTGTGTACTATTGATTCACATTCATTTACTATTAGGGGAATTGGTGCAAGATAGTATCACGACCACGAATTATCCATGCACTACGGGCCAAGGATATTCGTGTTTTCAATTATGGTCATGATTATACTGAATAATCCCTGATCATAATCATACCAAGTCCATCTATGCACTACGGGCCAAAGATGACTTTTACCACATCATTTGTAACATTACGGTCATGATTATACCAAATAATCCCTGGTCATAATCATACCAAGTCCATCTATGCACTACAGGCCACAGACGACTTTCAACAAAATATAAATATGATGAGTAGTTAATCAATCGATTCCTAAAATCACATGATAGGCAGGTATTTTCAAAGAGATAAGATCGACAGGTGACGTGAAAGTGTCAAATTTATAAACAGTGTAGGTAACGAAAGTTTCTCCCAACGAAGTTTCAACCAATAAGTCAAAGTCTAACTTCTCAGGAGTCAAATTTAAACGTTGAACACAACTATGTGAAATACAAGAGTGGGTAGAACTAGTATCAAATAAGATATAGACTTCACAAGAGTTTATAATTAACTTACCCATAATAACTTCGTTCGGGTTTCTTGACAAACGCTCTCACTTAAACTACCGGATTTGACTTTGCTATAGGGTACATTTCACCCTTAAGTGCTTCGTCACATTCCTGATCCATGATTTGAATCATTATTCTCCGATCCATATTGAATTGGGGTTGACCGCTCTGCACAGGGTAATTCCGAATTCGATGTTGGATTCTCCCAATTGTTGTCCAAAAAGCAAAATCCATTTCATCTATTTTGACTTTATTGGATCGGACGTCTTTTTCGACAATATCAACGCGTCGTGCAACTTTTACCCACGCATCATCTATTCTCCTTCGTTCAGTTGTTTCTGTTTTCATCAGATCTTTGATCAAAGCATTCTCAGATTCCAGCTCTAATATCTTATACCCTGCCAAAGAGTGCTTCTGTTCAAGCATCGCACATCGGGTAACACAATTTTGAATTGTTGCATCTCTTTGCTCTACAACCTTCTACCGTTCTTCCGGCTACTCTTCTAACTCATGAATACGATTTTGTAATTCTAAATTTTGATCATAAAATTCTTCTAATAAATTTTCCTCAGGTTCCTCTTCTTCCTCACTCTCAGCTGCTACCTCTGCGACTAGCTCTGGTGCAACTATTAGTTCTTTACTCACCACGTAGATATCTCTAATTTCTTCTTCATCTAACATCACATTAACCTGGTTAGTGATTAAAGGTGTCTCAATGGTCTCATTCACTCCATTGCTAACATTTTCAGCTGCCATTTTCAAACACTGCCATAAAACAAGAGTTAATTGACATCTCACATATTATCCTATACTCGTGGCCAATTAAATACCAAATAAACTTAGGTAGGTCATACTAGCGAAAGGAATTTCCGTCTCTCCTCCTAGTTCTTATCTCACATCTCTACCGGGATCATATCCTAAGCTTTGATACCAACTGTGACTCGCATCCAGGACTTGGATAACACCTCACAATGATACCTATCAACTTGCCACCGTTACTCACGGCGTTCCCTACGGAAAGTCTGGCTTCGGTGCATCCCAAGACTTGGAAGTCACCAGATAAAGGCTCGGGGCTCTTTTCTATGGCTTTGATACCAACTGTGATGCCCCAAAAAATAGGTATTCATCACCCATCTTGATTCGCCAAATACATGGTACAAAATTCAAATACAACTTAATAATACAACTGTCATGTAAAATACAACAAAACATAATCTAAGAGTTTTAATACGTATATTGTCATCTATACAGTATACAAACATAAAGGAGTCCTCATTACATTTATTGTCACACTATTTAATCAGAATAGTGAGGACTACTAATGCTATCATCTGGACCGTCACTCCTTTCCCCGACTCGTCCCAGCTATATTCTCATTTCCTGAAGAGAACAGTGAAAGAAAGGGTGAGCTTAATTAGCCCAGTAAGAAATATTATGACTACGATAACGCAGAATAAATTATCAATAGTCTTCAACAATGTTAAACTGATAAAACACAATAGACATCAAGTTTAACTACAGTGGAATAAGCAATCCATTAGAAGAGTCAAGTAGAAAATAAAACCTACTATCTTCTATGATTTAAAAAATATTTTCATTAACTTTTATCGCTGAGACTCAGCTTAATAAATAAACCACATCTTTTAATCATCCCTGTACTACGGGCCAAGGATATTCATTAAATCATCAATGGTAATGACTATACCGAAAAATCCCTAGTCATAATCATACCAAGTCCATCTCTGCACGTAAGCCAAAGATATACAACTATAAAACCAACAACCAACAGTCCATCTTTGCACGTAAGCCAAATATATACAACTATAAACCAACAACCAACAATCCATATTTGCACGTAAGCCAAAGATATACAATTCAATAATCCACATTCCATCTTTGCACGTAAGCCAAGATAACTTTTATTACCATATAAGCATGAGGATGATGACAATGATATAAACATTAATCAACTGCAAACAAGGATAAATATTAAAGACTTTAAATTTATCCAAATATTATCAACCACTCATAATCTAATATTATTAATATCATAACAATATTTTAATCACTTTTTAAACTTATAAATAATTTATTTCAATTGTTTACACTTTACCAAATAATGCATTTAGTTATTCAAAATGCTATACTCATAAGATTTTATCACCAATGATCAAATCCTTTATCAAAATCTTCATATACCTTATATAGGATTTCCAAGCCACAAAATCCTATTTTCCAACTTTGTTACTTCACATAACATATTTAACTCATATGTTCGTAACTAAACTATTTTCATAAAAAATACCAAATCAGTTCCAAAAATATTTCTTTTCTGAGATTTAGCAGAATATAGTCCCATAATGAACATATATTTTTCTCGGAATTTTTAAAATTCATTTACTATTTTTCAAAAATTAATTTCTAATTAATTCCTTAAGAAATTAGCTACCTCAAGGTTAACTCCAGAAATTTCCAAATCTTGGAAGGATCTTACACATGTTAACGTGAGCCTCCAGTTTAAATTTCATGGTCATCGGAGTTATAGAACTCCGGTTATAGCATTTTTCGTCAAAAAAACCTAAATATTGAAATGGTCATAACTTGCTCATTTTAAGTCGGAATAAGCTCATTTTTGGACAGGTGGTACCTTATACCATATACTTTCATGTCCCAAAAGGCCAGAATTTATTTCATAAATTAAGTGGTCGAAACATCCCTTCTAAAAATCTGGACAGTAGCATTTCGGTAATTTCCAGCTTTTGACTCCTTTGCTAAAATCAGTCTACACGAAAATCTACAACACCTTTTCCAGTGATTCCACTTGGAGATGCTACAAAACTCATAGATCTAACTCTAGAACTTGACCACACTCAAAAATTTAAAATATGATAGGAGATATGGTTAATTGAATTTCATGTTCCATTTTCATCAAAATCTGATTTTCAATCCTTTGCGATTTCTAAGAAACTTTTATGTTTTCACATAACAACCAACATAACTCATCATAACACTTACTAATACTTTATATACCCATGATTTTCATCTGTCCAATGCTTTTATTATGATTCTCATCATAATCAACGTAACCAGATCATTTCCATAATTTAATAAGGAATGAATATAAAGGATCATTCACCATGCATGTAGTAATCCACATAGACAGGTTATTCCAACAGAATAATAAAGAATGGAATAATGTAAGAATTCACCATGCATGCGATAGAGACCATATGATGCAAGGTTATTCCCAATAGAATAATAAATAATGGAACCAGTCCGAAGAATAAACGCACGACATAAATGATATTCCGAAAATATAATAAAAATCTAAAATAATAAATAATGGAACCAGTCCCACGTAAAATGCATGACATGATATTCCGATAGAATAATAAATAATGGAATAACAACGAAATTTCACCATGTATGCGGTATTTCACAGATATAAACAAAGTTATTCCAATGTAATAATAAAGAATCGGAACCAAGTCAAAGTAAATTACATCGAAATAGGATATTCCAACATAATAATAAAGAATGGAATAATAGAAGAATTTCACCATGTATGCGACTTCAGCATAAACAAAGTTATTCCAACATAATAATAAGGAATGGAATAATAGAAGAATTTCACCATGTATGCGATTGCTTAGATGTAGACAAAAGTTATTCCAACATAATAATAAGGAATGGAATAATAGAAGAATTTCACCATGTATGCAGTACTTCGCATAGATAGGTTATTCCAACATAATAATAAAGAATGGAATAACAACTCTTACGAGTATTGAAAGAAAGTAATTCTCTTCATGAATACGAAAGAATAATACCCCTTACCTTAGAAGAAACTGGATATTGGAATAGAAAGGTAGCAGACTTCTTCTTCTTCTCTCTCTATAGATTTTCTCTATAGCTTCTCTATATAATTTCTCTCTCTAGAGTTTCAAAGAATTAAGTAAGAAATAATGAAGGAATGAGCTTCTATTTATAGGAGAATGGACTGAATAGTAACTAATTCATGAACGGTCCAGTTGATTTACTTTTAAATGGATTTATTCCATATTAAAACTTAAAGCAACGGTCCATACTGATTCACTATTAAAACTTTAAACCAATGGTCCATACTGATTCACTATTAAAACTTCAAACCAGCGGTCCATACTGATTCACTATTAAAACTTTAAACCAGCGGTCCATACTGATTCACTATTAAAACTTTAAACCAACGATCCATATTGATTTACTATTATAATTTCAACCAATGGTTTGAAAAATTAGCACATCTCCTCATGGAATAATATTGTACCCAAAAATGATTTGGACCAAAAAGAAATATATTTTGTTCAGGTGAATAGTATCCCATAAATAGTAACTCATGAATAGTAACTCATGAATAGTAACTCATGAATAGTAACTCGTGAATAGTAACTCATGAATAGTACTCCGACACGAAAAGTGCACTGAATACCCGATTGAACAATATAACCTCTAGACATAAATTATTATCGAAATAAATGTCGACTTCCATTAACACCAATAATCCCAACACAATGGAACTATCAAATTCATCTTTAATCAACACGAACTTATTCATCATTAATATTATAACTCACAATATTTAACAACCAGGTTGTTCCCAGGAAAGAGGGGCTTTCAATAAAGATTTCTCCTATTACATGCCGCAATTAGGTGACCAAACCTTTCCTCGATGTAACTTCTAGACATTGTAAATATTGCAATTTAATAATATGAACAACTTTGTCGTCTCAATTATTGATTTAATAAGTATATCATATAACGCAGATGATATCTTGTGACAATAATCGAATCAATAATATGAGAGATATGATGCAAGAATTATCAGTAGCAATAATTGAATATAACCGAGTGACTTTATCACGTAAGCATCAATAACCAATACCGTAAAGCTACTATGCAACCACGCCAGATTCGCATTTTTACTACCGAGTAGTTCAACGGTTTTAACGGTAAAACTTCCGCCAGTTATTTTCATAAAAATATTTTTGTCATTTTCTCAATCCGACAATAATTCCGTTGTTGGGTCCACCAATGATTGTGTCGCCGCATTTAATATTCCTGTTAAAACGAATATTCCCAACTAATCGAATATTATATAACAACTTGCGTGCTTTGTAAAATTTATAAATATTACCCACAACTATAACGTTATCTCAAACCCACACCAAAAAAAAGTTTGAAAAAATATTTCGAGAAAATTAAATCTTTATTCGTAAAATCTGGGGTCTCACAATCTCCCCTCCTTATGAAATTTTGCTCTCGAAATTTACGTACGTACCAGGTATGACAAAGAGGTGAGGATACCTTGAATACCTTTATCGTCGAAAATATTAAATTCATCTTTGCAATACGGCCAAAGATATTAATTAACAATTCATCTTTGCACTACTGCCAATCAGATAACCAATAATAAATAGTTCATCTTTTCTGCACCACAGCCAAAGATATACAATCAGAAACCAATAATGCCGAAAACTCGACTTAATAGTATCACGACCACGAATTATCCATGCACTACGGGCCAAGGATATTCGTGTTTTCAATTACTGATCATGATTATACCGAATAATCCTCGGTCATAATCATACCAAGTCCATCTATGCACTACGGGCCAAAGATGACTTTTACCACATCATTTGTAACATTACGGTCATGATTATACCGAATAATCCCTGGTCATAATCATACCAAGTCCATCTATGCACTACAGACCACAGGTGACTTTCAACAAAATATAAATATGATGAGTAGTTAATCAATTGATTCCTAAAATCACATCAAAGGCAAGTATTTTCAAAGAGATAAGATTGACAGGTAACGTGAAAGTGTCGATTTGAAATAAGATTTATAAACAATGTAGGTAATGAAAGTTTCTCCTAACGAAGTTTCAACCAATAAGTCAAAGTCTAACTTCTCAGGAGTCAAATTTAAACGTTGAACACAACTAGGTGAAATACAAGAGTGGGTAGAACTAGTATCGAATAAGATATAGACTTCGCAAGAGTTTATAATTAACTTACCCGTAATAACTTCGTTCGGGTTTCTTGACAAACGCTCTCACTTAAACTACCGGATTTGACTTTGCTATAGGGTACATTCCACCCTTAAGTGCTTCGTCACATTCCTGATCCATGATTTGAATCATTATTCTCCGATCCATATCGAATTGGGGTTGGCCCGCTCTGCATGGGTAATTCAATTCGATGTTGATTCTCCCAATTGTTGTCCAAAAGCAAAATCCATTTCATCTATTTTGACTTTATTGATCGGACGCCTTTTTCGACAATATCAACGCGTCGCGCGCTTTTACCCACGATCATCTATTCTCCTTCGTTCAGCTTGTTTCGCTTTCATCGATCTTTGATCAAAGCATTCTCGATTCCACTCTAATATCTTATACTCGCCAAAGAGTGCTTCTGCTCAAGCATCGCACATCGGTAACACAATTTTGAATTGTTGCATCTCTTTGCTCTACAACCGCCTACCGTTCTTCCGGCTACTCTTCTAACTCATGAATACGATTTTGTAATTCAAAATTTTGATCATAAAATTCTTCTAATAAATTTTTCTCAGGTTCCTCTTCTTCCTCTTCTTCTTCACTCTCAGCTGCTACCTCTGCGACTAGCTCGGGTGTAACTATTAGTTCTTTACTCACCACGTAGATATCTCTAATTTCTTCTTCGCCTAACATCACATTAACTTTGGTTAGTGATTAAAGGTGTCTCAATGGTCTCATTCACCCATTGCTAACATTTTCAAATTTACATTTTCAAACACCGCCACAAAACAAGAGTTAATTGACATCTCACATATTATCCCTATACTCCGATCCAACCAATTAAATACCAAATAAACTTAGGTAGGTCATACTAGCGAAGGAATTCCCGTCTCTCCTCCTAGTTCTTATCTCACATCTCACCCGGGATCATATCCTAAGCTTTGATACTCTGTGACTCGCATCCGTTAGACTTGGATAGCACCTCACAATGATACCTATCAACTTGCCACCGCATCACTCATATCCCCGCATAAAAAGTCCAACCGGTGCATCCCAAGACTTGAAGTAACCAGATAAAGGCTCGGGGCTCTTTTTATGGCTTTGATACCAACCATGACGCTTCCAAAAATAGGTATTCATCACCCATCTTGAGTCGCCAAATACATGGTACAAAATTCAAATACAACTTAATAATACAACTGTCATGTAAAAATACGACAAAACATAATCTAAGAGTTTTAATAATATATTGTCATCTAGACAAGATACAAACTCAAAGGAGTCCTCATTACATTTATTGTCACACTATTTAATCGAATATAGTGGACTACTACTAATGCTATCATCTGGACCGTCACTCCTTTCCCCGACTCGTCTCAAAATTATATTCTCATTTCCTGAAGAGAACAATGAAAGAAAGGGTGAGCTCAACTAGCCCAGTAAGAAATATTATGACTAAGATAATGCAGAATAAATTATCAATAGTCTTCAACAATGTTAAACTGATAAAATACAATAGACATCAAGTTTAATCAAGAAGAAATAAGCAATCCATTAGAAGAGTAAAGTAGAAAATAAAACCTACTATCTTCTATGATTTAAAAAATGTTTTCATCAACTTTTATCGTTGAGACTCAGCTTAATAAATAAACCACATCTTCTAATCATCCCTGTACTACGGGCCAAGAATATTCATTAAATCATCAATGGTAATGACTATACCGAAAAAATCCCTAGTCATAATCATACCAAGTCCATCTCTCACGTAGTTTCCAAAGATATACAACTATAAAACCAACAACCAACAAATCCATCTTTGCACGTAAGCCAAAGATATACAATTTAATAATCCACACCCATCTTTGCACGTAAGCCAAGATAACTTTTATTACCATATAAGCATGAGGATGATGGCAATGATATAAACATTAATCAATCTGTAAAACAAGGATAAATATTAAAGACTTTAAATTTATCCAAATATTATCAACCACTCATAATCTAATATTATTAATATCATAACAATATTTTAATCACTTTTTAAACTTATAAACAATTTATTTCAATTGTTTACACTTTACCAAATAATGCATTTAGTTATTCAAAAATTCTATACTCATAAGATTTTATCACCAATGATCAAATCCCTTATCAAAAATCTTCATATACCTTATATAGGATTTCCAAGCCACAAAATCCTATTTTCCAACTTTGTTACTTCACATAACATATTTAACTCATATGTTCGTAACTAAACCATTTTCATGAAAAATACCAAATCAGTTCCAAAAATATTTCTTTTCTGAGATTTAGCAGAATATAATCCCATAATGAATATATATTTTTCTCGGAATTTTTAAAATTCATTTACTATTTTTCAAAAATCAATTTCTAATTAATTCCTTTAGAAATTCGCTACCTCAAGGTTAACTCCAGAAATTCCCAAATCTTGGCAAGATCTTACACATGTTAACGTGAGCCTCTAGTTTAAATTTCATGGTCATCGGAGCTATAGAACTCCGGTTATAGCGTTTTTCGTCAGAAAAACCTAAATATTGAAATGGTCATAACTTGCTCATTTTAAGTCGGAATGAGCTCATTTTTGGACATGAGGTACCTTATACCATATACTTTCATGTCCTAAAAGGCCAGAATTTATTTCATAAATTATGTGGCCGAAACAGCCCTTCTAAAAATTTGGATAGTAGCATTTCGGTAATTTCCAGCTTTTGACTCCTTTGCTAAAATCAGTCCACACGAAAATCTACAACACCTTTTCCAGTGATTCCACTTGGAGATGATACAAAACGCATAGATCTAACTCTAGAACTTGACCACACTCAAAAATTCAAAATATAATAGGAGATATGGTCAATTGAATTTCGTGTTCTATTTTCACCAAAATCTGATTTTCAACCCTTTGTGATTTCTAAGAAACTTTCATGTTTTCACATAACAACCAACATAACTCATCATAACACTTACTAATACTTCATATACCCATGATTTTCATCTGTCCAATGCTTTTATTATGACTCTCATCATAATCAACGTAACCAGATCATTTCCACAATTTAATAAGGAATGAATATAAAGGATCGTTCACCATGCATGTAGTAATCCACATAGACAGGTTATTCTAATAGAATAATAAAGAATGGAATAATAGAAGGATTCACCATGCATGCGATAGAGACCGCATTATGATAAAGTTATTCCCAACAAAATAATAAATAATGGAACCAGTCCCAAGTAAGTAATACGCATACGTGATATTCGACGTAATAATAAATGTGGAATAATAAATAATGGAACCAGTCCCACAGAAAAAGCATCAGACGTGATATTTCAAGGACGAATAAATAATAAATAATGGAATAACAATGCGGTAATTTCACCATGTATGCGGTAAGATAAAACAAAGTTATTCCAATAATAATAATAAAGAACGGAACCGTGTGCTTCAAGCGAAATTCATGACCGATAAGATATTCCAATAGAATAATAAAGAATGGAATAATAGAAGAACTTTCACCATGTATGCGGTACTTCACATAAACATGTTATTCCAACATAATAATAAGGAATGGAATAATAGAAGAATTTCACCATATATACAGTATTTCGCATAGACAGGTTATTCCAACATAATAATAAGGAATGGAATAATAGAAGAATTTCACCATGTATATGCGATTACATATGTATACAGTTATTCCAACATAATAATAAGGAATGGAATAATAGAAGAATTTCACCATGTATGCGATTATTTAAGATGTATGTAGTTATTCCAACATAATAATAAGGAATGAAATAATGAAGAATTTCACCATGTATGCAAGATTATTGATGTATAGCAGTTATTCCAACATAATAATAAGGAATGGAATAACAACTCTTACGAGTATTGAAAGAAAGTAATTCTCTTCATGAATACGAAAGAATAATACCCCTTACCTTAGATGAAACTGGATATTAGAATAAAAAGGTAGCAGACATCTCTTCTTCTTTCTCTCTATAGATTTTCTCTCTATAACTTCTCTCTATAATTTCTCTCTATAATTTCTCTCTAGAGTTTCACAGAATTCTCGTAAGAAATAATGAAGGAATGAGCTTCTATTTATAGGAGAATGGACTAAATAGTAACTAATTCATGAACGGTCCAGATTGATTTACTTTTAAACGGACGATCCATATTAAAACTTAAAGCAACGGTCCATAATACCGATTCATATTAAAACTTTAAACCAACGGTCCATACTGATTCACTATTAAAACTTTAAACCAAATGGTCCATACGATTCACTATTAAAACTTTAAACCAAATGATCCATACCGATTCACTATTAAAACTTTAAACCAACGATCCATATTGATTTACTATTATAATTTCAACCAACTATTCGAAAATTTAGCACATCTCCTCATGGAATAATATTGTACCCAAAAATGATTTGAATGAAAAGAAATATATTTTGTTCGAAAAGAATAGTATTCCGTGAATAGTAACTCGTGAATAGTAACTCATGAATAGTAACTCATAAATAGTAACTCGTGAATAGTAACTCGTGAATTGTAACTCATGAATAGTAACTCGTGAATAGTAACTCGTGAATAGTACTCCAACACGAAAAGTGCCCTGAATACCCGATTGAACAATATAACCTCTAGACATAAATTATTATCAAAATAAATGTCGACTTCCACTAACACCAATAATCCCAACACAATGGAACTATCAAATTCATCTTTAATCAACACGAACTTATTCATCATTAATATTATAACTCACAATATTTAACAACCAGGTTGTTCCCAGGAAAGTGGGGGCTTTCCAATAAGGATTTTTCCCTATTGGCGCGTAATTAGGTGACCAAACCTCTCCTTGATAAAACTTCTAGACATTGTAAATATTGCAATTTAATAATATGAACAACATTGTCGTCTCAATTATTGATTTAATAGTATATCAAATAACGCAGATGATACTGTGACAATAATCGAATCAATAATATGAGAGATATGATGATGCACAAATATCGTGTAGAGCAATAATTGAATATAACTCGAGTGACTTATCACGTAAGCATCAATAACCAATACCGTGCTACTATACAACCAAGCGCCAGACATCGTATTTTTACTATCGAGTAGTTCAACAGCTTTAACGATAAAAAACTTCCGCCGTTATTTTCATAAAAATATTTTGTCGCTTTTCTCAATCCGATAATAATTCACATGATTTACTATTAGGGAGGTGTGGGGTCCACTAATGATTGTGCCATCGTCATTCATTTAATATTCCCCTATTAAAATAATTTCCCACCAATCGAATATTATATAACAACTTACGTACTTTGTAAAATTTATAAATATTACCCACAACTATAACGTTATCTCAAACCCACACCAAAATTTTGAAAAAATTTTTCGAGAAAATTAAATCTTTATTCATAAAATTATTCTATTGGAATAACTTTAGGTCTCTATTTCTTTGGTATTTTTTCACTATTCACCCAATTACTATTCACTCTAGTATTATTCACTTGGGTATTAGGGGCACTTTTCATGTGAGTGCTATTTACGATAATTACTATTCACCCAAATTACTATTCATCCGAATATTGTTCACTTTCGGGTATTTGGGGTACTTTTCATCTTGGGTACTATTCATGAGACTTTAAAGTCTATTCAAGGAATACTATTTACTCAAAAAATATGTTTCTTTTACATCCAAAATTATTTTTGGTATATGAATATTATTCTTGAATTTTACTCTACAAAGCAAAGATCATGTTGACAATTTAGGCGTTATTGATTTACGGATAAATTAAATTATAAATCTTTAAAATTTATCCTTGAACTTGTTTTATTGAATTATTATGTCATTGTCAATCCTTATACTTTCCTATTGTGATTAAAGTCATCTTTGGCTTACGTGCATAGATGGAATTGGTATGATTATGACCGGGGATTATTCGGTATAATCATAACCAGTAATGTAACGAATGATGTGGTAAAAGTCCTTATTGGCCATTGATGGACCGTTGTTGGTATGATTATGACCAAGGAATTCTATCATGACCATTGATGATTAGATGAATATCCTTGGCCGTGGTAGTGCGGGATGATTCGATGATGTGGTTTATTTGTTAAGCTGAGTCTCGATAAAGTTGATGAATTTTTTAAATCATAGAAGATAGTAGATTTTATGCTCTATTTGACTCTTCTAATGGATTGCTTGTTCCTTTGCGATAAACTTGTTGTCTATTGTATTCTATCAATTTATTATCTTTGTTGAAGGCTAAGGATAATTTATTACGCATTATCTTAGTCATAATATTTCTTACTAGGCTAGTTGAGCTCACCTTTTTCTTTCATTTGTTCTCATCGGAAATGAAAATATAGGTGAGAGAGTCGGGGAATGGATTAACGGTCCAAATGCTTATTTTAGTAATCCTCACTATTCTATAAAATAAAGTGACACATAAATGTAATGAGGACTCCATTGAGAGTTATATTATGCTTATTCTTGTTTAAACTCTCGACTTATGTTTTGTCGTATTTTACCCACCGTAATTAAGTTTGTATTTGATTTATGTACCATTTATCTTGGGTGATGTATACCTATTTTGGGGGCGTCATAATATTCATTAATGTATCACAACCACGAATTATCCATGCCTTTATGGGCCATCGTGTTTTCATAATGGTCAAGATCATGCCAAATAATAATTCATCTTTGCACATTCATACCAACATCTTCCATCATTACTACGGAATGATTTTTACCACATCATTTGTAACATTACGGGTCATAATTATCTATGAATAATCCACAGTCATAATCATACCAATAAACAGGTCCATCTATGCAATACGACGAAAGATGAATTTCATCACATATAAGCGTGAGGATGATGACATGATGATATAAGAATTCAATTAAATGAAAGCAAGGATAAATTTTAATGATTTATATTTTAATTTATCCGATTCTTTATATCCAAATTGTCAAAATGATATTGCTTTGTGGAGTAAAATTCAAGAATAATATTGTATCAAAATGATTTGGATTAATTTTACGCATGAATAAGACTCTAGAATGAATAGTATCTTGTGAATAGTCTTCATGAATAGTACTGAATAGTGCTTTATTACTTCTGAATAATACTTTATGAATAGTACTTTAGTGAATAGTACCTATGAATAGTACTCATCATGAAAAGCTTAAAATTTGACAAGAATGCTCGAAAAATATCGCTAGATGAAGCGCAAATTTCAAGGACATTCTACTAATTTCACGAATTATAGAAGCAATACTTTAACAAAATGAGTTAGAATTAGGAACGAAGCGAAATAATATTACTTACATCTTTGCGGTATGGGATATTCTTACAAATATTGAATAAAATTCCTTACAAATCTGAAAATAATATCGTAGCGAATATGAAATAAATAATACCCTTTAACTTAGTAGAAGGTTGGATAACGCAATAGTGAAGTACCGAATACTCTTCTTCTTTCTCTACAACTTCTCTCTCTATAATTGATCTTATGAGTCTTAGTGAATTGGTGAGAATGAAAGAAGAAATGAGCTTCTATTTATAGGAAAATATAGTTTCGATATTACTTTTTTAATTTAGTCCTTCAAGTATTATCAATCTTTTTTCTCCTCTTTATACATTCATGTGAATCACTAGTTCCATACATGCATGATGTAATTGCATGTGAACTAATATATTTAATTGCTCATTTTATCCTATTAATTGCTTTAAATTAATTATTATCGAAATAAATGTGATTTCCACTAACACTAATAGTCCCAACACAATGGAAATATTTTTTTATCAATAATTTCATCTTTAATCAACATAAACTTAATCATCATTAATATTATAACTCACAATATTTAACATCTCATTCCCGATTTCAGATAAGATTTCTCCCCGTTGGCCAGCGCTATGATTAGGTGGCCAAACCCTTTCCTCGATAGAACTTTCTAGACATCGTCAATAATCTAATAATATGAATAACTTTGTCGTCTCAATTATTGATTTAATAATATAAAATATTATGCGATGATAATCTTGTGATAATAATTGAATCGATAATATGAGATATTATGCGTGATTCTCTTAATTGTACTGATTTCTATACTAATGAGATATCATTTCTTTTTTATCATTTTCTTTGGTATTTTTTTTTCGAGTTACTATTCACCCAATTACTATTCACTCTAGTATTATTCACTTGGGTATTCGGGGCACTTTTCATGTCGGAGTACTATTTACGAGTTACTATTCACGGATTACTATTCACCCAAATTACTATTCATCCGAATATTATTCACTCGGGTATTTGGGGTACTTTTCATGCCGGGGTACTATTCATGAGGTACTATTCCCGAAGTACTATTCATAGGGTACTATTTACTCAAAAAATATGTTTCTTTTCTGTCCAAATTATTTTTGGTATATGAATATTATTCTTGAATTTTACTCTACAAAGCAGTATCATGTTGACAATTTAGACGTTATTGATTTCTGGATAAATTAAATTATAAATCTTTAAAATTTATCCTTGAACTTGTTTTATTGAATTATTATGTCATTGTCATCATCCTTATACTTATATTGTGATTAAAGTCATCTTTGGCTTACGTGCATAGATGGAATTGGTATGATTATGACCAGGGATTATTCGGTATAATCATAACCGTAATGTAACGAATGATGTGGTAAAAGTCCTTATTGGCCTGTAGTTCATTGATGGACCGTTGTTGGTATGATTATGACCAAGGATTATTCGGTACAATCATGACCATTGATGATTAGATGAATATCCTTGGCCGTGGTGCAGGGATGATTCGATGATGTGGTTTATTTGTTAAACTGAGTCTCAGCGATAAAGTTGATGAATTTTTTTTTAAATCATAGAAGATAGTAGATTTTATGCTCTATTTGACTCTTCTAATGGATTGCTTGTTCCGTTGCAGTAAACTTGTTGTCTATTGTATTCTATCAATTGTTATACTGTTGAAGGCTAAGGATAATTTATTCTGCATTATCTTAGTCATAATATTTCTTACTAGGCTAGTTGAGCTCACCCTTTTCTTTCACTGTTCTCATCAGGAAATGAAAATATAGCTGAGACGAGTCGGGGAATGGATTGACGGTTCAAATGCTTATTTTAGTAATCCTCACTATTCTATAAAATAGTGTGACAATAAATGTAATGAGGACTCCATTGAGAGTGTATATTGTCTAGAAGGCAATATTCTTGTTTAAACTCTCAGCTTATATTTTGTCGTATTTTACACGACAGTTGTATAATTAAGTTTGTATTTGATTTATGTACCATTTATCTGGCGACTCAAGATGGGTGATGTATACCTATTTTGGGGGCGTCATAATATTCATTAGTATCACAACCACGAATTATCCATGCACTATGGGCCAAGGATATTCGTGTTTTCACTAATGGTCAAGATCATGCCAAACAATAATTCATCTTTGCACCCTTAGCCGAAGAGAACGCATGGTTATGATCATACCAACATCTGTCCATCAATGCACTACGGGACAATGAGGGCTTTTACCACATCATTTGTAACATTACGGGTCATAATTATACCGAATAATCCCTGGTCATAATCATACCAATAAACAGTCCATCTATGCAATACGACCAAAGATGAATTTCATCACAATATAAGCATGAGGATGATGACAATGATATAAGAATTCAATTAAATGAAAGCAAGGATAAATTTTAATGATTTATATTTTAATTTATCCAGAATTCAATAATATCCAAATTGTCAAAATGATATTGCTTTGTGGAGTAAAATTCAAGAATAATATTGTATCAAAAATGATTTGGACAAAAAAGAAATTAATTTTTGTCATGAATAGTACTCTGGGTGAATAGTATCTTGTGAATAGTACTTCATGAATAGTACCCCGTGAATAGTGCTTTAGAAGTAGTACTTCATGAATAATACTTTGTGAATAGTACTTTGTGAATAGTACCTATGAATAGTACTCCGACATGAAAAGCTTAAAATTTGACAAGAATGCTCAGAAAAATATCCCCGTGAAATGATACTAGATGAAGCGCAAATTTCAAGGACATTCTACTAATTTCACGGAGTATAGAAGCAATACTTTAACAAAATGAGTGTAGAATTAGGAACGAAACGAAATAATATTACTTACATACTGCAGAGTATGGAAGAAAATATTCCTTACAAATATTGAACGAAATAAAATTCCTTACAAATACGAAAAATAATATCGTAAGCGAATATGAAATAAATAATACCCCTTAACTTAGTAGAAGGCTGGATACTGCAATAGTGAAGTACCAGAATACTCTTCTTCTTTCTCTCTATAGCTTCTCTCTCTATAATTGATCTTATGAGTCTTAGTGAATTGGTGAGAATGAAAGAAGAAATGAGCTTCTATTTATAGGAAAATATAGTTTCGATAACTGCACGTTTAGGGGCTCAAATTCTTATAGTATAGTACATTCATCTATACTTCTATTTTTAATTTAGTCCTTCAAGTATTATCAATCTTGCACCACCTCCTCTAATAGTACATGCATGTGAATCAATAGTTCCATACATGCAAACCAACAGTAATTTGCATGTGAACTAATAATATTTAATTGCTCATTTATCCTATTAATTGCCCGTTTGGGCCAGAAATTAATTATTATCGAAATAAATGTCGATTTCCACTAACACTAATAGTCCCAACACAATGGAAATATTTTTTTATCAATAATTTCATCTTTAATCAACATAAACTTAATCATCATTAATATTATAACTCACAATATTTAACAACCAGATCATTCCCAAGAAAGAGGGGGCTTTCCGATAAGGATTTCTCCCCATTGACGCGCAATTAGGTGGCCAAACCCCTTTCCTCGATAGAACTTTCTAGACATCGTCAATAATGCAAATAATAATATGAATAACTTTGTCGTCTCAATTATTGATTTAATAATATAAAATATTATGCAGATGATACTGTGACAATAATTGAATCAATAATATGAGAGATATTATAAAGAATTCGCATACCAATAATTGAGTATAACCGGTGATTTCTCACGTAAGCATTAATAAGCAAAGATATTGTATAATACTGGTATTGCTACTTTATGCAACCACGCATATTCATCGTTTACCAAGGGTATTTCAACAGTTAATGTGACGCCCACGAATCCGGGTCCTCTGACCCCGGTCCGGTAATCACGATAAAATACTAACATCCACCTCTAAACAACATACGATAACAAAAATGCGGAATATAATAAATGTACGTCGTTCATTCAAAAGGTTTTACTAGTCCCAAGATACGATAACCTTAATATCATCTTACAATCATACCCCAAAATAAATATTAGGGTTCATATTACATAATAGTAATTTAAACTAGGCATAAGGAAAAGTTTGCCCCTTGCCGCTATTCTACATCTTTCCTTTACCCTTGTCCTTCCCCGAGGTCTCGGCCTTAGCTGCAATATAATTCATGATATTGCAAGAATTAACAACAAGTTTGCCCAGAAAGTTTAAATACAACAATAAGGATATATCATGATGAATGGAAAAATAGCTGAAAATAAATTCAACAATATGAATATCTGAAGGATTCAACAATATGAATATCGCAAGCAAAGATAATGATTGCTTTTAGAATAACTGCTAGTCAAATAGACTTTAAACTATAACACTTCAATGGAATCAATAGCTAATTGACCCTTTGGTTACTGGCTACAGAATAAGTACTTGAGGGGATCAGCCTCACGTACACTATGTATATGCATAACATTTAAATCTGATCTGTGTATCTTATATTAGATACCTGGGGTATTCCCCTATCATAGAAGGGGTGTTCTTTCAGTTTAAGAATCCTTACCATCAATTGACTTGGATAGTTTTTATAAAACTTCATACGCTTGTCTGATCGAATAAAGGTTCAGTCTCTATCTAACCCAGTTCAAGAATTATTGAACTTTAAATGATGTACAAGTCTAAGACTGTACGAACTTAAGTGCACAAAGTGCGAATATCAATAATATCGATGTGGAATAATTTTAATGTAATTAAACCACTTAATAGCATGCTTAGAAATAAGATTCAAGCTTAAATGAATAACTTTCAATTCAACAATAACCTACTCAATATAATATGAGAAGGATTAGAAACTTTCACAATAAACAAAGTTGTGTAAGTTAGGAAACATTGCAACACAATAAAATAGTGTTCGGATACTTACTCAATATAAATTTAAGTAAGGTTAGGGAAACTTGCTCAATAAAAGAGTAAGAATTCTGGAAAACTTGCACAATCAAAGAGTGAAGTTCATAGAAACTTGCCTGTTTGCTCAGCTACAATTAGTTCTAGCTTTAATTACTTGCGTTGAAATGACCTAACATTAACAAGTCAGTCTTTTCAATTAGTATGTGTAAACTATTATGAGTCTACACTTAAAATACTCAAGTCTTCACATAGCATGCTTCTTAACACGTTATATGGCACATTGGTCACATATTACAAGATAAAGAAATCATATAAGCATGCCTTAAATTTCAGAACCAAGAACAGAATCTATTTGTGACTGCAGGATGGCGCAGTGCGCTTTGGTCTGAAACTTAGGGAATGGCAGTGATTCTTGCGCTATCCCTTGGCCAGACCAAGGTTGAGCTTCTGCTCTCCTGACTTCAGTCTAACTCTAACACACTAATTATACATGTATTTTAACATACATACATGCTAGATATTCACATATAACACATGACTATACTTGACTTCACTATCACAAGTTTACTTATAATTTATATGTCATTAAAACATAACAAGGTCATGTAATCATTTGTGCCTTACAACTTGATCATTCAATACCCAGTAGTCATGCTTGTATATATATACAACACATGTATACTTTACTCACATAGTTCATATTTTAAAAATTTCCCTTTTATGACTATGTGTGAATAAGTGAAAACTATACATTAATCAAACGATGTTCATGTCATTATGTCTATAGGCATAATGAATCCTAATACACATGCATGCATGGTCATAACATACTTTACTCATTACTTGATGACATTAGTTTTCTCATTCTAATTTTCTTTGAATTTTACACTAACTCAACTTAGCATATACAAGGCATATTAGCATATAACTCTCATGCATTTACAACATATATTAAAGCCATATATGCATGCTCAAATATTCAGAACTTAATAGATAAAAATCTTTGTCAAGTTCTCTTTGAAAAGTCTTAAGTTTCTTATCTTTGAAATAGTCAAATCTTTCAATCATGTATGCTAGTGTGTTCAATCACTTTAGTCTTACATTTCATGTCAATATAAACCATATTATCATGTCCATAAAGTAAAAATGCTCACATGATGCATTCGTGACAAAGTTCACTTTTGAAATCACAAATCTCATTTCAAGACCACAAGTATTGTGTCAATCATTGCTATACTTGTTCATCCTATATGCATGTGCTTACAAGTGCATGTTAAAATAGTTTACAAGCTTGTTTTAACAGTGTACCAACAAGTTAGCATGAATGAAAAACAAATGAAATTATCATAGGTAGTGTGCGAGCTTGCGTGCATTGTACCTGCACCCTAGAATAATTAGAGGCGTATTGCGCTATACATGCCGTAAAAAAAAGCGATTTTGGGTTATGGCAGCAAGCGCTTTAACCCTAGTACAATTAGAGGCCTAGCCATTTGCTTGCTAGATGTCGTATCGAGAGCGATGAAAGTAGACTCATTTGCGAGCCTTAACCAACTTGTTTCACTTGTTTCTAACATGTTCCAAACCATCATTTGAGAGTTCAAACATGTAATCCTACTTCCTAAACACATAATAACATGCTAATTCACTTTGATTAACAAAGAATTTCAAGTAATTTCTATCATTTGACAAAACCTATTTCAAGAACATAAGTTAAGATTTTATACCTCTTGAAGCTTAAAGAACTTAGTTTCCCTCTTCTGAGCTTGCTAACTTCTTCTTTAGACAATACACTCACAAACTCAATTTCTCAGTATTGCAACAGACAAAACAAAGCAACGTAAAAACTAAAATTGAAGCTACCATTTATACAAGAAGCTTGTACTGGGCATTCAATTTATATTGAGGTTTGAATTAAAGGAAACATCAAGAAAACATTAGACAATAGAAAGTTGGCCAACTGCCACTTCTATAGCCAATAGCCTAGAATTTACTAGCCATTAAAGTTACGTAAACTAGCTCAAGACACTGTTCATGTACTAATGTGACTCTTAATTTGGGACAAGCTCAGCAATAAGTTATTTAAGGCTTAGTTTGGATACTATATGTCCCAAAATGTAATATAAATGTGTTACAACTACTACACAAAGGAAATTTGGGATTTATTTATGTACTCACATTATATTGTACATTAAATACACGCAGTAAAATAATGCAGTTAGGTCTATTAACCAGGTATCTCTATAATTATATTTTACTACACACATAATCACATAAACACATTATTTAATATTATATATATCTAGTGTACACACATAACTTCTTTTCCAATTTCTGGAATACACGGACATTCATTTATTTCTATTTAACAATCATTTATGATTTTATTGCACTACTTGATACTCCATATCATTAGAATATATTCTTATCATATGATTCTATGCATGTCACACATTTCTCCAATGTTCCAATTCATTTTCTATAGCAGAACTTAATCATCTCTCAGATTGGACATTTGGCCTTGCATTGCGCTATTTAATCTTCTTTGGAGGCTGACAACAAGTAATGGGTCCTGGCGATGCCAAAATAGGTTAGCTTCAAGCCAGTTCCAAATCCTATCACCACATAAGTTTCATATAGAATAATTAACTTCTTCAATGGTGATATACCCATACTTGACATAAATTAATATATACAAATCTTGCCACTATATCCAAATAGATTGAATATTTAAACAATAAGAATCCTATCAATTTCTTGATATTAAAACTCTTAGGGTTAGTCCACTAATTTAAATAACTATTAGTGACTCCCTTTAATCATTTCATAAATTCACATAACCACATAAGGTTTTAATAGACTCATAAAATTCACATATTTAATTAATAAGGAGTTTAAAATTTGTGGACGTTACATCCCTCCCCCCTTATAAAAATTCCATCCTCAGAATTGTAAAAATAAGGTTATTCAAATAAAAACAGATAATTCGCTCTCATTTTCTCTTCTAGCTCCCACGTAGCTTCTTCTACTGCATGATTCCTCCGAAGAATCTTAACGGAATGAATAATCTTATTCCTTAGCTTCTGTTCCTTCCTATCTAGTATCTGGACAAGAAATTCCTCGTACGATAAGTCTTTCTTGACTTGAATTGGTTCATAGGAGATAACGTGCTTGTAGTCCGGTTTATATGGTCGCAATACTGACACATGAAACACATTATGAATGTGCTCAAGTTCAGGAGGTAACGCTACCTCGTACGCCACTTCACCGACTCGCCTCAGAATCTTGAAAGGTCCTATGAACCTAGGGCTCAATTTGCCCTTCTTCCCAAAATGAATCTTCCCTTTCCAGGGAGATACTTTCAGAAACGCATAGCTTCCTACCTCAAAATCTTTCTTCTTGCGATGCAAGTCCACATACTTCTTCTGGCGATCTTGAGCTGCTACTAATTGGGCTCTTATCACCTTGATGATTTCTACCGTCTATTGTACCAATTCTGGTCCCAATAGTCGACGTTCTCCAACTTCGTCCCAGCATAAGGGCGTTCTATATTTCCTCCCATACAGTGCTTCGTACGGCGGCATTCTAATACTGGCGTGATAATTATTGTTATACGCGAACTCTACTGATGGAAGGTGATCCTCCCAACTACCCTTGAAGTCCATCACACAAGCTCGAAGCATGTCTTCAAGTGTCTGAATCGTCCTCTCGCTTTGTCCATCTGTCCG
Source organism: Panax quinquefolius (assembly GCA_020205615.1). Lineage (NCBI taxonomy): Eukaryota > Viridiplantae > Streptophyta > Magnoliopsida > Apiales > Araliaceae > Panax > Panax quinquefolius. Next base: position 69,111,899 of record CM035173.1, on the reverse strand, counting down.
CGGATGATACGAGGTACTCATCCGTAGTTGTGTCCCCATTCTTTCTTGAAGACTCTTCCAAAAGTTTGACGTGAATCGTGGATCTCTATCTGATATAATAGATACCGACACCCCATGACTCGAGATAATTTCCTTGACATATAATTTGGCTAACTGGTCCAAACTATACTTAATCTTAATTGGCAACAAGTGAGCTGACTTAGTAAGACGATCTACAATCACCCATATGGCGTCGTGCCCTTTCTTCGTTGCTGGAAGTCCCACCACAAAGTCCATTGTGATGTGCTCCCATTTCCATTCTGGAATTTCTAATGGTTGTAATAACCCGCTTGGTCGTTGGTGCTCTGCCTTGACTCTTTGACAAGTTAGGCATCTACTCACGTATTCTGCAACTTCTCTCTTCATGTTTGGCCACTAGAAGTGGTGAAGCAAATCTTGGTACATCTTCGTGCTTCCTGGGTGTATCGAGTATCTCATATTGTGCGCTTCTTGCAAAATCTCCTCTCTCAGTTCTGGTACTAGCGGTACCCAAATTCGTCCTTCAAATCTTAGCAATCCAGTGCTATCAATCTTAAATTTTAATTCATCACCTTCAGTCAATCGCTTCTTGATGTTAATGTAATCTTCATCCTTTTCTTGTGCTTCTTTAACCTTATCCAATAAAGTTGGACTCGTTGTCACTGTAAATAATTGTTCATTGGTCTCCATCGGATACTTATTCTCCAAGTGCAATCATTCAAAATCTTTCACCAATTCATCTTGAATGGTCAATTTCAATAACTTCTCTCTGCCTTTTCTGCTTTCAAGGCATCCGCCACTACATTTGTTTTGCCTGAATGGTACAGAATCTCACAATCATAATCTTTGATCAATTCTAGCCATCGGCGCTGCCTCATGTTTAACTCTCTCTGCGTGAAGATATACTTCAGACTCTTGTGGTCCGTATATATCTCACACTTCTCACCATACAAATAATGCCTCCAAATCTTCAAGGCAAAAACTACCGTTGCTAACTCCAGATCACGAGTTGGATATCCCTTCTCATAATCTTTTAGCTGACGTGAGGCGTACACAATGACCCTACCGTGTTGCATCAGTACACAGCCAAGACCCTTGTGTGACGCATCACTATACACTACAAACCCTCCCGTGTTGTCCGGTAAGGCCAACAAAGGTTCTTGACTAAGCCTCTTCTTCAATTCTAGGAAACTTTCTTCACACTTCTCCGTCCAAATGAACTTAACTGTCTTCCTGGTAAGATTGGTCAATGGTGATGCTAATTTGGAAAAATCCCGAATAAATCTCCTATAGTATCCCGCCAATCCTAAGAAACTCCTGATTTCTGTCGGCGTCTTCGGCTGCTCCCAATTAATAATCGCTTCTACCTTCGCTGGATCCACCGAAACACCATTCTTGTTGATAACGTGTCCTAAAAACTGCACTCTCTGCAACCAAAACTCGCACTTGGAGAATTTTACATACAACTTCTCCCTCCTTAATGTCTCCAACACTATCCGAAGATGCTCGACGTGTTCTTCCTCCGTTTCTGAATATAATAGAATGTCATCGATGAATACGACAACAAACTTATCTAAATACTGTTTGAACACTCTGTTCATTAAATCCATAAATCTTTCTTTGGCGCGTTAAATCAAACCAAATGACATTACCGAAACTAAAAGTGTCCATACCAAGTTCTACGAATCTGCCGTCTTTGGAATATCCTCTGGCCTCACTTTCAGTTGGTGATAACCGGTCCTTAATTCAATCTTTGAAAAGTACTTTGCCCCCTTCAATTGATCAAATAAATCGTCTATCCTGGGCAACGGGTACTTGTTCTTAATGGTGACCTTGTTCAACTCTCGGTAGTAGACACAAAGTCTTAGCGTCTTCTTTACGAATAAGGCTGGTGCTCCCCACGGTGATATGCTCAGTCGAATGTATCCCTTATCTAACAACTTTTGTAATTGAGCCATTAGTTCTTTCATCTCTACCGGTGCCATACGATACGGCGCTTTGTATATCGGTGTTGTCCCTGGTGCTAAATCAATGACAAACTCAATCTCTCTATCCGGTGGCAATCCCGGAATCTTATCTGGGAAGACATCAACGAAATCCCTTACAATAGGTATCTGACTCAGTTCATCCTTGACTCGTCGAGTATCAACCACGTGAGCCAAATAACCTATACAACCCTTCCTAAGCAATCTCTGTGCTTGCACCATCGTCAGACAATGAGATTGTCTCAGTGATTTACTACCATAAAATACCACCTTCAACTTATTCAGAGTCTTAAGGTGTACACATTTCTTCTTATAGCCTATAACTGCTCTGTGAACCGATAACCAATCCATTCCAAGGATTACATCAAACTCCCCCAAACGAATCGGTATCAAATCCACTTTGAGCTTAAATCCTTGCAATTCGGTATAACAATTCCTATGAATGTATTCTATGGGGATAATTTCCTTGTTCGTTATTTCTCTACGTTCATAGGGTGTTCTAATCTCTCACGGGGGTAAGTCTAACTGCTTAGCAAATTCTTCCGAAATAAAAGAAGGTAGCTTTTTGAATCAAAGAACACGTATGCATATATATCATTGATCGGAATATACACGACACCACGCCCTTAGACTCCACCGCATCTTATACTGGTCATATGTTAAGCGTTAAATGCTGGTTGGTGCATTGGCTTGGTAGGTGGCCCTCGATGTTCGACCCATTGTTGTTGTTGTTGTGCTTGCCATAGGCATTGCATCGCCCTTTTTCTTCGGGCAGTCCTTAATTTGATGGTCTATGGCTCCACACGAGAAACAACCTCCCTTCTACTTATTCGGACATTGAGGAGCCATGTGCCTCGGTTGTCCACAACGATAACAAACACTCTTTCCCTTCATGCACTCTCCCGAGTGGTTCCTCCCACAGTTGTTGCACTTTATACTTTTCTTGGCCTCCCCTCCAGACTTATTGCCTCCAGAGGATTGGCTCTCCGTCCATTTACGCTTGTTGGGGTTTCTGCCTCCGCTGCTTCCCCCTTTCTGACCTTCCTGACCGATCTTCTTTTCTTGTTTAAATCGCGCGATGGCTTCATTTCCTCCTTCGACAATGATAGCCCTTTCCAAAAGATCAGAGTAAGTCTTAATCTTCAACACAACCACTGCCTTCTTCACCCATGGTTTCAGTCCTAATTTGAACCTTCTTGCCTTTCTGGCCTCCGTGTCAACCTGATGTGAAGCGAATCGGGCTAACTCGTTAAATTTTGCCTCGTACTCTGCAACAAACATACTACCTTGCTTCATTTCCAGAAACTTAACTTCCATATCCTGTTGCGTATTCTCTGAGAAGTAATTCTCGAGGAATAGCTCCTTAAATCTGTCCCAAGGAATAACTCCCTCTTCTGCTTGCCACTTATTAGCTTTCCACCAATAGTTAGCTTTGCCCTTCATCATGAAAGTGGCAAAACTCGTCTTCTGTGCTTCGGCCATGCGTGCGACCTCAAACACTTTCTCCATCTCTTCTATCCATGTCTAGGCTTCAATTGGATCCAAAGTTCCTCGGAACTCCAGTGGTTCTACCAATTTAAAGTCCTTAAAGCTAGCCAAGTGTTATCCTGGCTGTCCTGCTGCCGGTGGGGATCTGTTTTGCATTGCCTCAGTTAATAGGTTAATGAAGTTCTGCATGGGATCAACATTTTCCCCTCCACCATTGTTAACGGATCCTTCCTCCCTCTGATTCCATGGAATTCTCCTAGGTGGTATGATCTAAGGAAAGGAAGAAAATTATTAGGCTTTATGTGATATGCTATTCATGTTAGCATTAAGAAGTTTAAGACGTCTATCAATCATTTTTGATTTAAAAAAACAACTTCATTATCACAATAAAACTCGATGGATTTCCTCAACCCATCACTTACATACTCTACTTGAGTTTTCTAATAAGGTTATAACCTAGGTTTCGTATTCTTAACGTTTATAACCTACGGCTCTGATACCAACCTGTGATGCCCCCGAATCTGGGTCCTTGATAAGTGGATTTCATGTCCACGAATCGTTGTCCATTTCATGCTTAATTGTTGCTATTTTTTTTGTGTTTATGTTCGTTTTTATTTTTTTTGTGTTCTTTTATGTGTAGGGTGGTCGTTATGGCATTTAACAAGATTTGGAGTCAAATGGGAGCATTTGTGGAAGAATTCATGAAGCAAAAGAAGTCAGTTAGCAGAATAGAGGCCCGTCGGGGCGGGCTTGTTATGCTTATATACCCCCGCCGGGGCAGGGGGTCTCGATTGACTGACACTCCTGTTGTGTTCTGAACTCTGCTGGGATATGAATTTGAGCGTTTGAATAGCATATGGACTCTAATGAGTGGAGAATTTCGACTGGGACTTGTGTGTTGGACATCTATTACTCCATTAATAACGAATTAAACAACACACAAGGCATATTACGGAGAAAATATTCCAGATTTCCTAAGCAAGCATTGGATGAAGATTTTAGAGAGATTTTCGGGACAATTGCAATTCTAGGCTACGTGAAGGGTTTTTTTTCAATATTCTTCTTCTTAGACTATTATTTGTAATTGAAAGAATGTTATCTTTGATTTATTCAGTATTAATTCATTTATGATGAACTAATTCACTTTTTAGGCTTATGATGGATCCTTAAGTGAATCAGTGATTTTGTAAACCTTGATTTCCAGTTCAATAAGCTATTTCCAGTTTATCTATATTAATTTGAGCTTGAATTTATGAATTGCCTGATCAACAATTCTTTGTGGATTTGTATGGAATCGAGAGAGGATATTCTAATCTAGACTTAGTTAATATAGCATGTGTTCATGAATTTTGTGAATAGCAGAATCTTGATGAATGTTAAGGTAGAGATATGCTTGACATCGCATATAATCGGATAGAGAACTTAATCTTCAACCTTCTTTAATTATAATTCACATAGAGATATAGTGAGTTAGTTGATTAAGGTGTTTAACTTGTTTCTATCTAAATTGTGGATTTAAGTTAATACATTTTTAGTGCATCAAGAGGTGGCTAATACTACATTCATGTTCTTGATTAATAAACTGGGATAGTGAATTGAATTGGAATAAAGGTGTAGAAATCAGAGTGAAACTTAGGGTGAAATCATAAGTCTAATTCTCCATTAATTGTTTGAAATTCCAGATTTTGATATTTGTGATTGTTTTGTGGTAATTTATTTATTTCTTAATTTAGTTTTTATAATTATAATCATTGAATCGAATAGTTTAATAAAATTAGGGTTATTAGGAAATTGATACTTGTAAGGTTAAATTTCTTACTACTTTGTCTCTATGGGAACGATACTCTACTCATTACTATATTACTTGTTAACCTCGTATACTTGCGTGTTGTGCGCATATAAATTTTACCCAACAAGCTTTTAGCACCGTTGTCGGGGACTATTTATTATAGATCTTAATATTTTTACAATATCAATTTAATTAATCCAGTTTTACTTAAACATTTTTATTTTTGTTTTGTTCCTCTTATTTCAGGTTTTTCAAGTGGTTTATGTAAACTCAGTCCAAAAATCCAGACTTGCTGCCTTTTGAGGACGACATTGAGAAACGATTTCAGAGGTTAAGTAAGTGGATCAAGGAAACGAGGAAAGAATTTGAAAATTCTAAGAAAGAAGAGGAAATGGCAGCTGAAGATCAGAAAGCGTTAAGGGACTTTGCCACACCCTAGGTGACTGAACTGCAGTCAAGCATCACCAAGCCCGCAATTGCTGTAAATACATTCGAATTCAATCCTGGGACGATTCAGATAATCCAGAATTCAGTGCAGTTTGGGGGATTGGCTAATGATGATCCAAATGAACATCTAGTCAGCTTTCTGGAGATATGCGACACCTTTAGGTATAATGGGGTGTCGGATGATGCGATGAGACTTCGCTTATTCCCATTTACTTTACAGGACAAGGCGAAGAGTTGGTTACACTCTCTACCACCGGGTTCGATAACTACGTGGGAAGACTTAGCTTAGAAATTCCTTGCCAAATTTTTCCCACCGGCAAAGACTGCAAAAATGAGGAATGAGATAACAATGTTTGAGCAGCAACATAGGGAGTCATTATATGAGGCATGGGAGAGATACAAAGAATTGCTCAGGAAGTGCCCACATCATGGATTGCCCAAGTGGCTGCAAATGAACACTTTTTACAATGGATTACATGGGAATCTCAGAACGAGTATTGATACAGCGTCGGGTGGAGCATTCATGGCTAAGAGTTACGAGGAAGCCTACGATTTGATTGAAACCATGGCGGCTAACAACTACTAGTGGCCCACAGCAAGAATGACACAGGCAAAGGCGGCTGGGGTGTTGGAAGTAGATGGGGTGACAACAATACAAACACAAATTTATGCGCTGTTCAAGAAGTTGGATGCCATGACAGGGGGCTCGAGTCAATGGAGTTGCGATGTATATGTGAATTGTGTGCGGGTGACCATCCTACGGATCGATCACGTAATCAATCCGACATCCGTCCGGTTCGTAGAGTAGCTTCTACGAGGGTCCATGAAATATGTACCAAAACACTTATAACCAGGGGAGTAGGAATCACCCAAATTTCTCGTGGAGCAATAATCAGCAACATCAAGCTCCACGACTGTCTTTTCCCCTAGGTTTTCAGAATCACCAACAACCGGCTCAACATCAGGAAAGAAAATTAGATTTCGAGGAGTTGGTGTCGAAGTACATAACTAACAATGAGGCAGCAATGAAAAATCAAGCAAGGGCCATCAAGAACTTGGAAAATTAGATGGGGCAAATTGCCTTAACATTAAATAACGAGCCCTGAGGACCCTACCAAGCGATCTGAGAGAAATCAAAGGAAACCATGAGCGATGTCGAGCAATTACATTGAGGAGTGGAAAACATCTCGTTGGTAAAGAAGCGAAAAATTGATGAATTTCGGATGAAAAAGTTGTTGATAGCGATAAAGTGGTTGAAGGAAATAAGGGTGAGGATAAGCAAAGTGAGAAAACAAAGTTAGGCGACAAACCGGTTGTATATCCTCCACTCTTTATTTTATTGAGAGGGTCCTAAATGAAAATTAGATAAGCGATTCATGCGAAGTTTTGGAAGTTTTAAGAAACTTGATTAACATCCAGTTCATGAAGCCCTAGAGCGAGATCTTAGAGTTATGGGAAATTCATGAAAGGATTACGAAAAGAAAGAAATGGGAAGACTTTGAAATAGTGGCACTAACGAGAGAGTAGTGCGGTGTTACTGAGAAGTTGCCACCCAAGTTGAAAGACCGGGGTTTTCATTCCATGCGATTGGGAACATGTCTTTTAACAAATGTTTATGTGATTTGGGGGTGAGTGTGAACCTTATGCCATTGTTAGTATACGAATTTGGGTTTGCCGCTTGCTAAAACTCTGAATATTTATTGCGGTGGCGGATAGGTCGATCCACATATCAAGAGAGGCATAGTAGAGACATCTTGGTTAAGGTGGATAAGTTTATATTCCCGGACTTTATTATTACGGATTTGAGGAGGAGGAGAACATCCGATTATCCTAGGGAGACCTTTCTTGGCCACGGGTAGGACACTTATAGACGTGCAAAAAGGAGAACTTACTATGAGGGTCCAAGATCAAGAAATCAAATTCAACGTGTTCAAGGCCATGCAATTCCCTACAGATAAGGAAGAATGTTTTTGGATGGATATAATTGAGCAAATTATCAGTGAAGATATGGGTAAGAGTTTGGTCAATGATCCATTAGAAATAACTTTATTGGGGGATGAAGAGTTCGACGACCCAGAATTTGTTGACTACTTACAGATGCTAGATTCGCTGCCACGAGTGAGCCGATTTAGAGCACCATTTGAACCCTTGCACATGGAGGAGACAACCACAGAAAAATTGAAACCGTCATTGGAGGAGCCACTAACTTTAGAACTTAAGCCACTCCCTAAACATCTCAGGTATGCGTATTTAAGCAATTCAAATTCTTTACCTGTTATTATTTTTGCTGCACTTAACGATTGCAAGAAGAAAAGTTGCTGAGGGTGCTTAGGGAACATAAATCAGCGATAGGGTGGACAATAGCTGATATAAAGGGAATCAGCCCTTCATTTTGCATGCACAAGATTCTGATGGAAGATGATGCAAAACCGACTGTGGAGCAACAACGACGAATTAACCCCATCATGAAGGAAGTTGTGAAGAAGGAAATTTTGAAGTTGTTGGATGCCAGTATCATCTACCCGATTTCCGACAGTAAGTGGGTTAGTCCGGTCCAGTGTGTGCCATAAAAGGCAGGTATGACTGTGGTGCAGAATGAGGATAACGAGTTAATACCAACAAGAACAGTGATAGGTTGGAGGGTTTGCATGGATTATAGGAAGTTGAATAAAGCAACCCAAAAAGATCATTTTCGCTGCCCTTTATCGATCAAATGTTGGACAGATTGGCGGGGCATGAGTATTACTGTTTATTGAATGGATACTCAGGATATAACCAAATAGTTATCGCTCTTGAGGATCAAGAGAAGACTACATTTACGTGCCCTTATGGCACATTCGCGTTCAGGAAAATGTCATTCGGGTTATATAATGCACCTGCAACCTTTCAATGGTGTATGATGGCCATTTTCTTTGACATGGTGGAGAAAAATATTGAAGTCTTCATGGACGACTTTTTACTACATGGGGACAACTTTGATACTTGCCTAAAATTTGGTAATGGTGTTACGATGCAAATCATCGAACCTCGTGTTAAAGGGCTTTGGGAAAAATGCCACTTTCATGGTTGAGGAGGGCATAATTTTGAGCCCAAGGTATCGGCTCGAAAAGGATTGGAGGTTGATAAAGCGAAACTGGAAATAATCAAGAAATTGCCTCCACCGAGCTCGATTAAGGGTATTAGAAGTTTTACGGGACATCTTTGGGGTTCTACAGGAGATTTATAAAGGACTTCTCTAAATTGAAAACCTTTATGCGTATCTTTTAGAGAAGGATTATTTTCGGTTTGACAAAAAAAAAAGAAGCCTTTGAGTTGTTGAAAAAGAAGTTGACTAGCCCCCCGTGATCATCGCATTGGAATAATATGCCTTTTGAGTTCGGTGATGTGTGATCTGGCAACTATCTGGTTGGGGCTATTTTGGGTCAACGCCGAGAGAAGGTGTTTCACGCTATATATTATGCAAGCAAAACGTTCACGGAGACTCAAATGAACTATACAACTACAGAAAAGGAATTGCTTGCAGTGGTGTATGCGTTTGACAAATTTCGGGCATACTTGATCGGGACTAAGGTGACAGTCTACATGGACCTAATTGCGAAAAAAGATGCTAAGCCACGCCTTATCCGATGGATTCTCCTGCTTCAAGAGTTTGATTTAGAAATAAAGGATAGAAAGGGGACAGAGAATCGAGTAGCCGATAACTTGTCTAGGCTGGAAAACCAAGGGAAATTGAAAGAGGACAAGTGTGAAATTAACGAATCATTCCCAGATGAGCAATTGTTTGGGATGAATAAAGAATTTCCTTGGTATGCGGATTATGTAAATTATCTTGTGAGCAACATTCTTCCACCTGACCTCACAAGACAACAGAAAAAGAAGTTTCTTCATGATGTAAAATGGTACATATGGGACGAACCTTATTTGTTCAAGTAGTGCGCCGACAAAATGATTAGAAGGTGCGTGCCCTACAGTGAAGTGAAGAACATTCTGCATGAGTGCCACTCATCTGCGTATGGGTGACATTATGGGAGTAAGAGGACAACAGCGAAGGTGTTGTAATCTGGGTTTTATTGGCCTACATTATTCAAGGATGCCCACCATTTTGTCAAAACATGTGATAGGTGTCAAAGGGTGGGCAACATTTCAAAAAGGAATGAGATGCCTCTACAAACTATTCTCAAAGTTGAAATTTTTGATGTATAGGGCATCGATTTCATGGGGCCATTCCCTTCATCTCTGAAGAATCAGTATATTCTACTTGCAGTGGATTACGTATCATAGTGGGTTGAAGCTGCAGCACTACCATCAAACGATGCCAAGGTGGTCCTCAAATTCCTACAGAAAAACATTTTCACGAGGTTTGGCACGCCAAGAGCAATTATAAGTGACGAAGGTAGTCACTTTTGCAACAAATCATTCACAACTCTATTGGCAAGGTATGGGGTCAACCACAAGGTAGCAATGGCTTATCATCCCCATACCAGTGGGCAGGCTGAGGTGTCGAACAGAGAAGTAAAGAAAATATTGGAGAAAGTGGTGAATCCGAATCGTAAGGATTGGTCACTCCGGTTGGATGATGCATTATGGGTATACCGGACTGCGTATAAGACACCGTTCGGGATGTCACCATAGTAACTACTGTATGGAAAGGCTTGTCACCTACCAGTCGAGCTACAACATAAGGCTTATTGGGCAATACAAAAAGTCAATTTCGATTAAGCAGTTGTAGGGGAAAAGAGATTACTTCAACTAAATGAGCTCGATGAATTTCGCCTTCAAGCCTACGAGAACTCCAAGTTATACAAGGAAAAAGTTAAAAGATGGCACGACCAAAAAAAATTTCATAGAACATTCGAGCCCGGTCAATCAGTCCTTTTGTTCAACTCACAACTGCGATTGTTCCCAGGAAAACTTAAGTCGAGATGGTCGGGGCCATTCACTATAAAGCGAGTGTTCTCTCATGGCGCCGTTGAACTTTACAATCGCAATCCATTAGAAACGTTCAAAGTCAATGGTCAACGTTTAAAGCACTATTGGGGTGGCGAGTCCAACACCAATGTCATCGCCATCACATTGGTAAGCCACCACCGTGAACGAGGAGTAGTCGGTCAATTTGAACGACTTAAAATCAAGCGCTAATTGGGAGGCAACCCAATCATAAATTTATTTTCAGTGTTTTTACTCACAATTGTTAGCATATAGTTTTTATTAAGTTTTTAGGTAGTATTATATAATAAAAGTCTTGTTAATCTCTCCACAATACTTTATTTTATCAACAATACACTAATTCGTATGTTGCATGTCTTGCAGGATGGAAAAAGGAATATTGAGTGGGTTAGCATGAAGCAAAGATGAGAAACAAAGGAGTTTAGCAGAAGCCATGCCCACTGGGGTGGGCCTAAAATGAACTCCCCATAGTACCCCACAAAAAATGGGGTCCTCAATGCCGATTAACAATAGCTATGGTCTCAATACCTTAACGTTGGATTTCTAAGCTTTAACACCCCAGCGGGCTGAGGTCTTAAAATCAACCGACTTCTTGGCAGTTATGTGTGTTGCTAGACCTCATTACTTCTCCATCAATTGAACCTCTACATCAATCCCACTACTCCTACTTCTCACCCACGATTGTGCCACCATCAAATACTCCTCCATCTTAACTCTAACCACGACCCACTACACCCTCTTCTACCCCACTAATCCCAATACTCCATTACTTCTTCCCACCTCTTCAATCCACCAATATACCCCATCACACCACCTCTATATATTGCCACATCTCATCCCAAATTCTTCACAAAACTCTTCAACTATTTTCAAATTAGGGAATTCATAGGGACTACTTGAGAGCAATTGAAGGTCAAATTGACAAGTTGGGGGAAAATTTGTCTGTGCACACCATGTGTTCGACAAAGTGTGTGAACCAAGTTTGGGGGGCAAAGATACTGTGATACAAGCAATAGAGAGCAAATGGCTTCACAACCAATATCGAAATGCCAAAGGGGAGAGAGTTCAAGGCCCGCACAACCGACACGGACCTTTGATCGCCAGATATTTGTGAGTGCCGCCGCCACCGACCGGTATGATTATATGTAGACAAAAGCAATTACACCGGAGCGGGGATTGGCACCGGATCCTGTTGATGGAGAGATGATGCATCAAATCTATCAGAAGGGTTGGAACAAATTCACTGAAGAGCCTGAACCCGCCGTGGTCAACATAGTCAAGGAATTCAATGCGAACGCCGAGGATAAAGCCCCATTCAATGCTTATGTGCGGGGTCGCTTGGTTCCGTTCAGTGCCGATGCAATCAACACCTTCTACCAATTGCGTGTGCCTCGACAATGCCAATATGCCCAACTACAGGATTTTGATTCGGACTACGAGGAAATACTAAAGGAAATAACTAAACCGGGAACAACATGGATCAAAGGTCGGAAGGGAGGCACAGTGTTCCATAGCAAAGATCTCAGTCGGTATGGAAAAATTTGGTACGCATTCCTATGTGCTAAACTGTATCCACCCCAACACCCCTCGGACGTGACCAAAGAAAAGGCGTTACCGTTATACGCGATTGTGCAAGATTTCATCATAGACGTCGGGGCCATCATTTGTTTCTCCATCCGCTGGTGCTTACGTGGAAACTTTTCGGGCAGCTTGCCACACTCATCACTTATATGTGGGTTGTGTCACCAAGCAGGTGTGAGATGGTCAGACGATGAGCCCACACAGATGCCGCTTACGTTGCTAGACTCCAGAATGATAGCACGATATTCAGTATGGGCCGGAGGCGATTCCCATCCTCGAGGACTGGGCTTTATTTTTCCATCGGCTTCGGAGGATGAAGTTGATGCTGCAGACACGTCAGAGGATGAGGATGAAGCTATGAGAGATCAAGGGGCCGAGCAGGTACCGCAGACCAAGGCACTATCCAGTCCTCAGTTCCTTAAATTTCAACGTTAAATGAATGCCCAGATCAAGGCAGCACGTCGGGAGATACGGTGACTCGCATTGAGGCAAGACCACATGTTTGATGCTATGAATGAATCTTTCACCTCACTCAATATGACCCTTCAGAGTTTCAATCCAGCTGCATAATTTCCATATCAGTAGCATGTGCCTATGCCGCGGTTTCCACCAAGTGATTCAGAAGAAGAAGATCAACAACCACCTCCTCAGACTTAAGCGATTACAGGGAAGTCCTCACATACTTAATTATGATCATTCATCCAATGAGGGCATTGAATTACTTAAGTTTGGGGGATTTAAATTCTTGTTTGCATGCATATGTAGTACTTAGGTTTAAATTTGTCATTTTAATTCCAGTGTTGCATATATGTTTTAACATAGTTGCATGATAACTTAGGCGCATACATAGCAGCTTAGGTTATTTTTGTTATTGCGTTGTTTTTAATTCTGTTAATAGTGCATTTTGTTATGTTAGTGCATTTTGTTATGTTATCTAAAAAAAAAATTAGTTAAATATTATGTTTGCATATATCCAGCAGTGTTGTAGTTCATGTTATTTGTGGGCTAATGATGAGATTGAGAATAAGTTAACCAATACAGCATTGATTATTAGAACTATGAGATAATTTCTATTATGAATTGAATCTTGCGCTTGTTTGAAACTGGTATAAAAAGGTTAGCACGCTAATAACATCCTTGTTGACTGGTCAGTTCAAATTGATACATAAATAGTTTCTAAAGGATAATGCTAGAGTAAATGAGAAAACGACAAGGATAGGCAGTAAAGGCGAAGAATTGGGCAAGAACCTAAGTTTGGGGGAATAGCTGTGGGGTACATAAGCTTTATGTAAAAAGAGGAGAAAAAAAAATAATACCGTGGCTAGTTTTGTTTTGGGGCCTTTGTTACTTGAGCAAGTACGCCCGAGGGGATTGTCTTTACACCTAGCACCCTAAGGTCTTTTATGGTCTGGGAGTCGTTGATTGAAAGCTCGCTAAGGGGTAGCACTTTTAGCCTAATGGAATGAGATATTTCACAGTCATGGTTAAAAAAAATGAATAAAACGGGAAAAGAACAAAAAGCCCCCGTGAAAAAAAAAGAAGGAAAAAAAAAATATTTATAAATAAAGTATAAGTACCCTGTATGAACCCCTGGAAATAGTAATTGCTTATTTTTAGCTGGAATGCACTTATTTTTGGAATTTTTAAGTTTGCACTGTATGATTCCTTTTAAGAAATTGGTTATGTATTGAATTTGAGTCCGTATCAGTTATCATGGATGTTGATCACACACGCACACTATACCAGTGATGATGGTTTAAGATTTGAGAATTATTATGGAATTATGGATTGGTTTTGGTAATTAATATTGTAGATTATGCTTGTTTTCTCTGAGGCCAATAAGATAATTTTGATTATGCGATACTGTTGGATTTGTAAGCATAAAGATTAGATCATATTTATTTCATCTTATTGCATTGCATTGCATGTAGTTTGTTTTATGCTCGAGGACTAGCATGGTTTAAGTTTGGGGGATTTTGATAAGTGGATTTCATATCCACGAATCGTTGTCCATTTCATGCTTAATTGTTGCTATTTTTTTGTGTTTATGTTCGTTTTTATTTGTTTTTGTGTTCTTTTATGTGTAGGGTGGTCATTGTGGCATTTAATATAATTTGGAGTCAAATGGGAGCATTTGTGGAAGAATTCATGAAGCAAAAAAGTCGATTCTAGAATAGAGCGAGAATAGAGGCCACTTATATACCCCCATGGGGGGTCTCAATATTGGTTAGCGAAAAGGATGCCTTGAAGCGGGCTCGATATAAAGCCTGAGACCCCATTGGGCGGGGGTCTCGATTGGCAGACACTCCTGTTGTGTTCTAAACTCTATTGGGATATGAATTTGAGCGTTTGAATAACATATAGACTCTAATGAGTGGAGAATTTCGACTAGGACTTGTGTGTTAGACATCTATTACTCCATTAATAACGAATTAAATAACACACAAGGCATATTACGGGGAAAATATTCCAGATTTCCTAAGCAAGCATTGGAGGAAGATTTTAGAGAGATTTTCGGGACAATTGCAATTCTAGGCTACGTGAAGGGTGTTTTTTTCAATATTCTTCTTCTTAGACTATTATTTGTAATTGAAAGAATGTTATCTTTGATTTATTCAGTAGTTAATTCATTTATAATGAACTAATTCACTTTTTAGGCTTATGATGGATCCTTAAGTGAATCAATGATTTTGTAAACCTTGATTTCCAGTTCAATAAGCTATTTCCAGTTTATCTATATTAATTTGAGCTTGAATTTATGAATTGCCTGATCAACAATTCTTTGTGGATTTGTATGGAATCGAGAGAGGATATTCAAATCTAAACTTAGTTAATATAGCATGTGTTCATGAATTTTGTGAATAACAGGATCTTGATGAATGTTAAGGTAGAGATATGCTTGACATCGCATATAATCGGATAGAGAACTTAATCTTCAACCTTCTTTAATTATAATTCACATAGAGATATAGTGAGTTAGTTGATTAAGGTGTTTAACTTGTTTCTATCTAAATTGTGGATTTAAGTTAATACATTTTTAGTGCATCAAGAGGTGGCTAATACTACATTCGTGTTCTTGATTAATAAACTGGGATAGTGAATTGAATTGGAATAAAGGTGTAGAAATCAGAGTGAAACTTAGGGTGAAATCATAAGTCTAATTCTCCATTAATTGTTTGAAATTCCAGATTTTGATATTTGTGATTGTTTTGTGGTAATTTATTTATTTCTTAATTTAGTTTTTATAATTATAATCATTGAATCGAATAGTTGTAAGGTTAATAGGAAATTGATACTTGTAAGGTTAAATTTCTTACTACTTTGTCTCTATGGGAACGATACTCTACTCATTACTATATTACTTGTTGACCACGTATACTTGCGTGTTGTGCGTATATAAAATTTACCGAACAGTCCTCTGACCCTGGTCTGGTCATCATGATAAAATACTAACATCCACCTCTAAACAACATACGATAACTAACATGCGGAATATATTAAACGTACGTCGTTCATTCAAAAGGTGTTACTAGTCCCAAGATACGATAACCTTAATATCATCTTATAATCATACCCTAAAATAAATATTAGGGTTCATATTACATAATAGTAATTTAAACTGGGCATAAGGAAAAGTCTTCCCCTTGCCATTATTCTACATCTTTCCTTTACCCTTGTCCTTCCACGAGGTCTCTAAGGCTTATTTTGCAATATAATTCATGATATAGCAAGAATGAGCAACAAGTTTGCCTAACAAGTTTAAATAAAACAATAAGGATATATCATGATGAATGAAAAAATTACTGAAAATAAATTCAACAATATGAATATCTGAAGGATTCAACAATATGAATATCGTAAGCAAAGATAATGATTGCTTTTAGAATAACTGTTAGTCAAATAGACTTTGAACTATAACACTCCAATGGAATCAATAGCTAATTGACCCTTTGGTTACTGGCTACAGAATAAGTACTTGAGGGGATCAGCCTCACGTACACTATGTATATGCATAACATTTAAATATGCTCTGTGTATCTTATATTAGATACCTGGGGTACTCCCCTATCATAAAAGGGGTGTTCTTTCAGTCCAAGAATCCTTACCATCAATTGACTTGGATAGTTTTTATAAAACTTCATACGCTTGTCTGACCGAATAAAGGTTCAGACTCTATCTAACCCATTTCAAGAATACAGGAAAACTTGCACAATCAAAGAGTGAAGTTCACAGAAACTTGCCTGTTTGCTCAACTACAATTAATTCTAGCTTTAATTACTTGCGTTGAAACGACCTAACATTAATAAGTCGGTTTTTCAATTAGTATGTGTAAACTATTATGAGTCTACACTTAAAATACTCAAGTCTTCACACAACATGCTTCTTAACACGTTATATGTCACATTGGTCACATATTACAAGATAAAGAAATCATATAAGCATGCCTTAAATTTCAGAACCAAGAACAGAATCTATTTGTATTTGCGGGATGGCGTAGTACACTTTGGTCTAGGCTTAGGGATCTGCAATTCATGCTTATCCTTAGCCGGACCAAGGTTGAGCTTCTGCTCTCCTGACTTTAGTCTAACTCTAACACACTAATTATACATGTATTTTAACATACATACATGCTAGATTTTCACATATAACACATGACCATACTTGACTTCACTATCACAAGTTTACTTACAATTTATATGTCATTAAAACATAACAAGGTCATGTAATCATTTGTTCCTTACAACTTGATCATTCAATACTCAGTAGTCATGCTTGTATATATATACAACACATGTATACTTTACTCACATAGTTCATATTTTAGAAATTTCCCTTTTATGACTGTGTGAATAAGTGAAAACCATTCATTAATCAAACGATGTTCATGTCAATATGTCTATAGGCATAATGAATCCTAATACACATGCATGCATGATCATAACATACTTTACTCATTACTTTATGACATTAGTTTCCTCATTCTAATTTTCTTTGAATTTTACACTAAGTCAACTTAGCATATACAAGGCATATTAGCATATAACTCTCATGCATTTACAACATATATTAAAGCCACATATACATGCTCAAATAGTCAGAACTTACTAGATAAAAATCTTCGTCAAGTTCTCTTTGAAAAGTCTTAAGTTTCTTATCTTTGAAATAGTCAAATCTTTCAATCATGTATGCTAGTGTGTTCAATTACTTTAGTCTTACATTTCATGTCAATATAAACCATATTATCATGTTCATAAAGTAAAAATGCTCACATGATGCGTTCGTGACAAAGTTCACTTTTGAAATCACAAATCTCCTTTTAAGACCACAAGTATTGTGTCAATCATTGCTATACTTGTTCATCCTATATGCATGTGCTTACGCGTGCGTGTTAAAACAGTTTACAAGCTTGCTTTAACAGTGTACTAACAAGTTAGCATGAACAGAAACTGAACAGAAATTATCATAGCTGGTGCAGGCCTGGCGTAGTTGCGTTGCATCCTAGAATAATTAGGGCGTAGCTGCGCCATGCCAGAAACAAAATTGATTTTGGGTTATGGCCAATGCTACCTTTCCTAATCTGAATTAGAGTAGCAATTGCGTCGTACACAGTATTAGAGGCGATGGCAGACTACATTTGCGAGCCTTAACCAACTTGGTTTCACTTGCTTCAAACATGTTCCAAACCATCATTTGAGAGTTCAAACATGTAAGCCTACTTCCTAAACACATAATAACATGCTAATTCACTTTGATTAACAAAGAATTTCAAGTAATTTCTATCATTTGACAAAACCCATTTCAAGAACACAAGTTAAGATTTTATACCTCTTGAAGCTTAAAGAACTTAGTTTCCCTCTTCTGAGCTTGCTAACTTCTTCTTTAGACAATACACTCACAAACTCAATTTCTTAGTGTTGCAACAGACAAAACAAAGCAACGTAAAAACTGAAATTAAAGCTACCATTTATAGAAGAAGCTTATACCGGGCATTCAATTTATACTGAGGTTTGAATCAAAGGAAACATCAAGAAAACATTGGATAATAGAAAGTTGGCCAACTGCTACTTCCATAGCCAATGGCCTAGAATTTACTAGCCATTAAAGTTATGTAAACTAGCTCAAGACACTGTTCATGTACTAACGTGACTCTTAATTTGGGACAAGCTCAGCAATAAGTTATTTAAGGCTTAGTTTGGATACTATAATTCCCAAAATGTAATATAAATGTGTTACTACTACTACACAAAGGAAATTTGGGTTTTATTTATGTACTCACATTATATAACCCATGTACATTAAATACAAGCAGTAAAATAATGCAGTTAGGTATATTAACCAGGTATCTCCATAATTATATTTTACTACACACATAAACACATAAACACATTATTTAATATTATACATATCTAGTGTGCACACATAACTTCTTTTCCAATTTCTAGAATACAAAGACATTCTTTTATTTCTATTTAACAATCATTTATGATTTTATTGCACTACTTGATACTCCATATCATTAGAATATATTCTTATCATATGATTCTATGCATGTCACACATTTCTCCAATGTTCAAATTCATTTTCTATAGCAAACTTAAGCATCTCCCGAATGGACACCCGTAGGCTAACGCCATTTTATCTTCTTTGGGGACGGCCTTGCAATTCTTGTAGGGTCCTGAAGTAGTCTTAGAAATAGGTTGGCTTCAAGCCAGTTCCAAATCCTATCACCACATAAGTTTCATATGGAATACTTAACTTCTTCAATGGTGATATACCCATACTTGACATAAATTAATATGTACAAATCTTGCCACTATATCCAAATAGATTGAATATTTAAAGAATAAGAATCCTATCAATTTCTTGATATTAAAACTCTTAGGGTTAGCCCACTAATTTAAATAACTATTAGTCACTCCCTTTAATCATTTCATAAATTCACATAACCACATAAGGTTTTAATAGACTCACAAAACTAACTCATTAAAATTAAATCACATATTTAATTAATAAGGAGTTTAAAATTTGTGGACGTTACAGTTAATGGTAAAACTTTCGCCGTTAATTTTATAAAAAGATATTTCTGTCATTTTCTAACTCCGACAGTAATTTCGTTGTGGGGTCCACCAATGATTGTGTCGTCGTACTAATATTTCTTGATAAAACGAATATTCCTCGACCAATCGAATATTTTATAACAACTTGCTTACTTTGCAAAATTTGTAAATATTACCCACAACTATAACATTATATCAAATCCACACCTTAATACTTAAAAATAAAATTTCGAGAAAATTAATCTTTATTCATAAAATTTGGGGTCTTACATTGGCGACCTAAGATGGGTGATGTATACCTATTTTGGGGGTGTCACATGGGTGGCTAACGTTGATCAAAGAAAGGAATCCAATCCCACGTATTTAAGGAGACCACGAAGGACTAAGAGTTGAACTTGTACCTGAGGAAGCTTGAATCTTCAAGGGTATAATTATGAACTTCTTCTTCTTCGTTTATATTGATAATTAAGCACAAAGAATGATTATGGCATGGGATTGTATGAAAATTTTAAATTCTAATTTATCGTGCTTACGCACTATTTTATATGATTTGATTATGTAATCACGCTATATAAAATCCAAACAATGGTATCAAAGCCAAACTTTATGCTAATTGTTGATTTTATGATTCCGTATATGAATTGATATGCGATTGAATCAAATTTACTATGAAAAAAATATGAAGTTTTTTGTTTTTGCTACCCGGCACGGCCGCGCCTATCTACAGAATGGTTTTATTATTCACGTGATGAATATTTATTTATTGATGCATATGATGATATGTATGATAATAAATGAGATTGATTATGGACTATTGACCAATGTAATTTGATTTGATTTTAGTTGGATTTATGAATGTATTGGTTTTATTAAATAGGTTCTGCGTACCTCGCCTTCTCTTATTTTTCTCAATGTAAATTTTATCTCCCTCCTATGTACTTCCCCTTGACTGCTGATTAAGGTATCTATTTTTATAAATAGTTTTGTAATAGAAATAGTTAGAATTAAAATTTTGAAGAATTGGAGACAAAGGAGCAAGGAGCGCTTGAAGACCCGTTTGTAATGGATCTCGGGTTTAAATGTAATAGTTATGTTTAAATATAATTCTTTTCAGTTCACTTGAAGGCTCTAGTGAACCAATCTAGAATAAAGTCCATAATCAATCTGAGTAGAATATAGTATTCTATATGCATGCTTATACTAGATATATATATATATATATATATATATATTATATTATATAACATGTTTCACATATTAATTAATATGACGCGTATTTTATATATATGTATGCATGTGCGCTAAACAAGATGAGACAAATAATAACAAACTCCTCAAAGAAATTATATTAAGTCTAAAGCGTTCAAAGGTATTTGGAATATCGAACTTCGCCTTCTAGCATGATAAAAATAATAGAGTATCAAATAAATTACTATAAGTTTGTTGTGTCGCACAAGGCTTATATTAATTTTTTGAGATGTTATTTTATCACATTTGATTCTTATAAAGAAATCAAACAATGTTGTTTTGTTGTGTCACACAAAGACAGTGTTTTTTTTTTTGAATATATGGAACTGCTAGGCTGGACTTAACTTGGATAATTATGATTCAGATTTTTCGCACTTGATCATAATATTATAGGAGACAAAATAAAAGGAGTTACATGTTGATGTAATTGACAAGAGTTGTTCTGACGCCTCCAAAACAGGTATACATCACCCATTCTGAGTCACCAAATACATGGTACAAAATACAACTACAACTTAAATATACAACTGTCGTGTAGAATACGAGTTTTAACACGGATATTGTCTCTTAGACAATATCCACACTCAAATTCAATCTCATTACAATTATTATCACACTATTTTACAGAATAGTGAGGACTACTAAAACAACCATTTGGATTGTCAATCCATTCCCCGACTAGTCCCAGCTATATTCTCATTTCCTGAAGAGAACAGTGAAAGAAAAAAGTGAGTTCAACTAGCCCAGTAAGAAATATTATGACTAAGATAATGCAGAATAAATTATCCTTAACCTTCAACAGTATAACAACTAATAGAATACAATAGACAATAAGTTTTAGATCAACAACTGCAGCGGAATAAGCAATCCATTAGAAGAGTCAAGTAGAGCATGATATCTACTATCTTCTATGATTTAAAAGTTTACCATCAATTTTATTGCTGAGACTCAGATTAATAAATAATCCACATCACTAAATTATCCATGCACTACGGGCCAAGGATAATTCATGTATTTTCTGATAATTCGTGATCATGCCAAACAACAATTCATCTTTGCATCCTTGGCCGAAGAGAATGCATGGTTATGATCATATCAACATCTGTCCATCAATACACTACGGGCCAATGAGGACTTTTACCACATCATTTGTAACATTACGGGTCATGATTATACCAAAAAATGTGAGACCCCAAATTTTATGAATAAAAATTTAAATTTCTCTAAATATTTTTTTGAATATTATGGTGTGGATTTGATATAATGTTATAGTTGTGGGTAATATTTATAAATTTTATAAAGTACGTAAATTGTTATATAATATTCGATTGGTCGGGGAATATTCGTTTTAACAGGGAATATTCGTACGACGGAACAATCATTGGTAGACCCCACAATAGAATTATTGTCGGATTGAGAAAACGACAAAAATATTTTTATGAAAATAACGGCGGAAGTTTCTCATTAGCTGTTGAAACACCCGGTGTTAAAAATACGATGTCACGTGGGTTGCATAGTAGCACTGCGGTATTGATTATTGATGCTTAATTATGTGAGAAGTCACCGGTTTTGCTCAATTATTACTCTCAGATGGTTGTTGCATAGTATCTCACGTTATTTGATTCAATTATTGTCGATATTTTATATATTATTAAATCAATAATTGAGATAACAAAGTTGTTAATATTATTATTTGTAATATTAACGATGACTAGAAGTTCTGTCAAGGAGAGGTTTGGTCACCTAATTGTGCGCCAATAGAGAGAAATCTTTATTGGAAAGCCCCCTCTTTCCTGGGAACGACCTGGTCGATTAATAGTGTGAATTATGATAATGATGATGAATTTTGTTTTATTATTATTATAAATGTAATAAAACAGAAAACTTTTTATATAAAACAGAATACTTTTATAGAGTTATTTATTTTATTTGATTATAAACAGAATATAATATATTTTATTATGCATAGTGCCTGCATAGTATTTGCATAGTAAAATCTTTTATATAAAAAGAATACTTTTATAAATTTATTTGTTTTATTAGATTATAAATAGAATATATTATATTTTATTATGCATAGTATTTGAATAGTGCCTGCAAAGTGTTTGCATAGTAAAATCTTTTTATATAAAATAGAATACTTTTATAAAGTTATTTGTTTTATTAGATTTTAAATAATATATATATATATATATTATAAATAGATTATATTATATTTTATTGCATAGTATCCTTTCCATTCTCCTATAAATAGGATGCTTAGTTAGAATTGAAAACACACCAGAAATTCAGAAAATTCTTCTTCTATAATCTTGAGCGTATTTCTTTAGAGTTTCAAGAAGCTTTAAGCGTAGAAAACGGTATAAGTTTTCTTCAAGAATATCCTCACCCTACTAGTAGGAATACTCTTCTTTCTAAGGTAAGGGGTATTATTCTTTCGTATTCATGAAGAGAGTTATTTTCTTTCAATACTCGTAAGAGCTGTTATTCCATTCTTTATTATTATGTTGGAATAACTTTTACTTTTGTCTGATCTGCATACATGGTGAAATTCTTCTATTATTTCATTCATTATTATTACATTGGAATAACTTTATGCATGCGGTCTATCTATCGCATACACCGTGAATCTGTTGTTATTCCATTCTTTATTATTACATTGCAATATCCCGTGCATGCGGTTTCTGCGCGACACAGTTCCATTCTTTATTATTACATTGGAATATCACATGCATGCGGTTTCTGCGTGACACAGTTCCATTCTTTATTATTACATTGGAATAACTTTTGCATGCTTGATTACATGCTCTGGTGAATTCTTTTGTTATTCCATTCTTTATTATTACATTGGAATAACTTTGTCTATGTGGATTACCGCATGCATTGTGAATGATCCTTCATATTCATTCCTTATTAAATTGTGGAAATGATCTGTCTACGTGGATTACCGCATAGCGGGCGAAAATGCATTTGCAGTTTCATATATTCAATTATACTCAGTTGGTTAATGTTTTGGCTTCTATACTCTATGAAATTAGTAGAATATCCTGGATATTTGTACTTCATCCAGTATCTTTTCATGAAAATATTCTTCTGAGCATTCTTGAATTTTACTCCACAAAGAAGTATCATGTTGACAATTTGGACATTATTGATTTCTGGATAAACTAAAATTTTAAATCTTTAAAATTTATCCTTGAACTTGTTTTATTGAATTATTATGTCATTGTCATCATCCTCATGCTTATTTTGTGATAAAAGTTATCTTTGGCTTACGTGCATAGATGGACTTGGTATGATTATGACCAGGGATTATTCGGTATAATCATAATCTGTAATGCTATAAATGATGTGGTAAAAGTCCTCAGTAGCCTATAGTGCATTGATGGACAGTTTTTGGTATGATTATGACCAGGGATTATTTGGTATAGTCATGACTATTGATGATTTAATGAATATCCTTGGCCTTCAGTGCAGGGATGACTCGATGATGTGGTTTATTTATTAAGTTGAGTCTCAGCGATAAAAATTGATGAAAACATTTTAAATCATAGAAGATAGTAGATATCATGCTCTACTTGACTCTTCTAATGAATTACTTATTCCACTGCAGTTAAACTTGATGTCTATTGTATTTTATCAGTTTAACATTGTTGAAGGCTAATGATAATTTATCATGCATTATCTTAGTCATAATATTTCTTACTGGGCTAGTTGAGCTCACCCTTTTGCTTTCATTGTTCTCTTTAAGAAATGAGAACGTAGTCGGGACTAGTCGGGGAACGGAGTGATGGTCCAAGATGGTGTTATAGTTGTCCTCACTATTCTATAAAATAGTATGACAATAAATGTAATGAGGACTCTATTTGAGAGTGGATTTTGTCTAGAAGGCAACATTCCTGTTTAAACTCTCAGTTATGTTTTGTCGTATATTAAACGACGTTGTATAATTAAGTTTGTATTTGTATTCTGTACCATGCATTTGGCGACTCAAGATGGGTGATGTATACTTGTTTTGGGGGTGTCACAGTTGGTATCAGAGCTTAGGGATATGATCCCTGGCTGAGATGTGAGACAAGAACTAGGAGGGGAGAGATGGAGAATTCCTTCGCTAGTATGACCTACTTAAGTTTATTTGGTTTTTAATTGGTCGGTCAGAGTATATGGATAATATGTGATATGTCAATTAACCTTTGCTTTGTGGAAGTATTTGAAAATGACATCCGAGAATGTTGAGATAAGCAATGAAGCACATGAGACCGTTGAGTCACCACAGATCAATACCTAGAATAATGTGCAACAGGAAGACAATAATCCTCAAGTAAACAACGACACCGATCAAATGATGAACGATGGGATGTTCAGAGGCTTTGTGTAGTTCATGCAACACCAAACGAGAGAGACTCTTGTTCATAATGCAGGTGGAAACAATGGCAACCCACGGTTGGCCACTGCTAAGAAGTTCAAGGAACTCGAACCACCGGAGTTTTTTGGAGAGACAAAACCACTTAAGGCGGAGACGTGGATAAAGCAGATCTGCAAGATATTTGATGTCTTGGGATGCTCCGAGGAGCAAAAGGTTCCCTTTGCCACCTTCATGTTGCGAGCAGAGGCAGATTACTGGTGGGAATCTTTAAAGCATACTCAACCTACCGCACTGAAGATGACTAGGGAGAAGTTCCAAGAATTGTTCAACGACAAGTAATTTCCCGAAAGTATTCGTCACATGAAAGAGGTAGAGTTCATCAAGCTGGAGCAAAACATCATGACCGTGTCGCAGTACGAAGCCAAGTTTGCCGAGTTGTCCCGATTTATGTCCCATTTGGTTGATAATGAGGAGAGAATAACGCGAATGTTCTAAGAGGTTTGAAACCCAAGATATGTTAATATCTTATCCCTCATAAACTGTGTTTGTATTCAGATGTTGTTAATAGGGCTCAGTTATTGGAGTGCGATAATGAGTCAACCCAACCAAAAGAGAGCAGCCAGCAAAATGATAATACCAGTGATAGCAGTCATCGAAGCGGTGACAATAAGCGTGGAGGGAATCAACATGCCAGAAATGGTAACCACTTCGGTGGTAATCATGGCCAAGATAATAGAAGTGGAAATTTTAAGAAGAGAAGGTTCAACAATGATGGAAAGACAGCAGCACCAACACACGTTTTTAAGGAAGGAGAACGACCACCAATTGTATGCTTCAAATGCGGAGGGGAGGGACATATCAGTCCAAACTACGTGATGCAGTCCAAAGCATGTTACAATTGTGGAAAAGAAGGTCATCTAGCTTGGATTTTGTCGCGCGCGACAAAGTCAAGTCCAATGGGGGGCGGTGGCACCAAAGGCGGATCTGAGACAAAAAAAAGTCGGTGGTTTTGGGAAGAGCATTTTTGTGACTTTTCAAAAGCGAGTAACTTAGAATGAATTTAGCACGGGTTAGTTAATTATAAATTCTTGCGAAGTCTATACCTTATTAGATACCGATTCTACCCATTTCTTTTATCTCTCTTGCTTGCGCTCAACGTTTAAATTTAACTCCGGAGAAATTAGACTTTGACTTATCGGTTGAAACATTGTTAGGAGAAACCTTCATTACCTCCACTGTTTATAAGTCTTGTTTGACTCAAATCGACACTTTCACGTTACCTGTCGATCTTATCACTTTGAAAATACTTGCCTTTGATGTGATTTTAGGAATCGATTGGTTAACTACTCATCATACTTTTCGTAAGGTTGTTAGCTTTCATATTCCTAACCAACCTGTTATGCGAATTCAAGCAACCAAACCACTAAAGTTAATCACTATTATATCAAGCCATAAGTAAATAGCCCCGAACCTTTCTTTGTTGACTTCCTTGTGTGGAATGTACCGAAGCCAGACTTTCCATAGGCGACGCTGTGAATGACGGTGGCAAGTTGATAGGTATCAATGTGATGTGCTATCCAAGTCTTGGATGAGAATCATAGTTTTGAATGATATTTCTATTGTTAATAAATTTTCTGACGTATTCTTGAAGACTTCTTAGCCTACCCCTAGAGCGTGAAATCGAATTTTGTATTGACCCCAGTACAAAACCCATTTCTTCAACCCTTAAATATTTCTTCAACCAACATGAACGTATAATGCGCCAAAGAAGTTGGCTCGAGCTATTGAAGATTACAATTATACCATTCAATACCATCCTGGAAAAGCGAAACGTGGTAGCTTACGCATTGAGTAGAAGATCATATGCGGGTACGAGTGCGATATTGTCAACGCAAAGGCCCATTTTGTATAACTTACAAATGATGAAGATTGAGTTAAAGACTCTAGAGACCCACGTGAAGATAGCGAATATACGAGTATAATCGACTTTAATCGATAAAGTTAAAGCCGCTCAAGCTACACACCCAGAGCTGATAAATGTGAAGAAGAAGGTTCAAGAGGGCGTTATTCTAGAAGCAAGAGTCGATGAAAAGAGGAAATATCAACCCTCGATTTAATTGGCCCATTTGAAATCCTAGATCGAGTAGGAACTATGTCCTATAAACTCGTTTTACCGCTAAGTATGTCGCGTGTTCATAACATTTTTCACGTATCGATGTTACGTAAATATGTGGACGACCCGAACCACGTTATTACATTAGAACTAGACGAGATAGCAGAAGATTTAATGTATGAGGAGATACGT
Organism: Panax quinquefolius; assembly: GCA_020205615.1. NCBI lineage: Eukaryota > Viridiplantae > Streptophyta > Magnoliopsida > Apiales > Araliaceae > Panax > Panax quinquefolius. The sequence continues at coordinate 69,084,667 of CM035173.1, read as the reverse complement.
GTTAAAATCTTGGATAAGAGGGATCGTATTCAACACTCAAAGGTTATACCTCAAGAGTTAGAATCTGAAAGGAAGTCAAGGTATCCTCATCTCTTCAGCATACCAGGTACGTACGTAAATTTCGAGGGTAAAATTTCATAAAGAGGGGAGATTGTGAGACCCCAAATTTTATGAATAAAGATTTAAATTTCTCGAAATATTTTTTTGAATATTATGGTGTAAATTTGATATATTGTTATAGTTGTGGGTAATATTTATAAATTTTACAAAGTACGCAAGTTGTTATATAATATTCGATTGGTTGGGGAATATTCATTTTAACAGGGAATATTCGTACTACGGAACAATCATTGGTGGACCCCACAACGGAATTATTGTCGGATTGAAAAACGACAAAAATATTTTATGAAAATAACGGCGGAAGTTTTACAGTTAACTGTTGAAACACCGGTGTTAAAAGAAATGCTGATGTCTGGCGTGGAGGTGCATAGTAGTACACGATATTGATTATTGATGCTTACGTGAGAAATCACTCAGTTTTTGTGACGCCCCCAAAATAGGTATACATCACCCATCTTGAGTCGCCAAATACATGGTACAAAATACAAATACAAATACAAACTTAATTATACAACCGTCGTGTAATATACGACAATACATAAACTGAGAGTTTTAATAGGAATATTGTCATCTAGACAATATCCACACTCAAATGAGTCCTGATTATATTTATTTTCACACTATTTAACAGAATAGTGAGGACTACTAATGCTATCTTCTGGACCATCACTCCTTTCCCAGAGCTCCATTTATATTCTCATTTCACGAAGAGAACGGTGAAAGAAAAGGTGAGCTCAACTAGCCCGATAAAAATATTATGACTAAGATAATGCGGGATAAATTATCAATAGTCTTCAACAATGTTAAACCGATAAAATACAATCGACATCAAGTTTAACTGTAGCGGAATAAGCAATCCATTAGAAGAGTCAAGTAGAGATTAAAACATACTATCTTCTATGATTTAAAAATGGTTTCATCAACTTTTATCATTTGAGACTCAGTTAATAAATAAACCACATCTTCTAATCATCCACGTACTATGAGCGAGGATATTCATTAAATCATCAATTAATGACTATCTTAAGAATAATCCTGGTCATAATCATACCAAAAACTGTCCATCAATGCATTACAGGCCAACGGAGGACTTTTACCACATCATTTATAACATTACAGGTCATGATTATACCGAATGATCCCTGGTCATAATCATACTAAGTCCATCTATGCATGTAAGCCAAAGATGACTTTCATTATAATATAAGCATGAGGATGATGACAATGACATAATAATTCAATAAAACAAGTTCAAGAATTAATTTATCCAAGAACTAATGACGTCCCAATTTGTCAACATGATACTTCTTTGTAGAGTAAAATTTAAGAATGCTCAGAAGAATATTTCCATGAAAAGATCTTTGGATGAAGCGCAAATATCGAGGATATTCCACTAATTTCATGGAGTATAGAAGTCAAAACTTTAACCAACCGAGTATAATAAAGAATATATGAAGCTATGAATGGATTTTCACCCCCGTGCGGTAATCCACGATATCTGAGATCATTTCCACAATTTAATAAGGAATGAATACAAAGGATCATTCACCGTGCATGTGATAATCCACATGAGCGAGTTATTCAAATGAATAATAAAGAATGGAATAGCGAAGGATTCACCATGCATGCGATAGAGACCACACAAAACAAAGTTATTCCCAACGGATAATAAATAATGGAACCGGTTCCACGTAAAAACGCAGACAGAATATTACGATAGAATAATAAATGCGGAATAATAAATAATAGAACCAGTCCCGCGTAAAATGCATGAGCGGGATATTAAACGAATAATAAATAATGGAACCAGTCCCAGGCGTAAAAGCGTCTGAGATAGGATATTCCGTAGCGAATAATAAATGCGGAATAATAAATAATGGAACCGAGTCCGGTAAAATGAATGCAGAATTGAGGATATTAAAACGAATAATAAATGTGGAATAATAAATAATGGAACCGGGTCAGGAAAAATTCGCACCGACAGGATATTCCAACAGAATAATAAAGAATGGAATAATAGAAGAATTTTACCATGTATGCGGTACTTCGCATAAACAGGTTATTCCAACATAATAATAAGGAATGGAATAACAGAAGAAGATCACCATGTATGCAGTATTTCGCATAAACAGGTTATTCCAACATAATAATAAAGAATGGAATAACAGAAGAAGATCACCATGTATAGGGGAGTCCACTTATACAGGTTATTCCAACAGAGTAATAAAAAATAGAATAACAGAAGTTCTCTTCATGAATACGAAAGAATAACACCCCTTACCTTAGAAGAACTGGATATTGGAAAAGAAAGGTAGCTGACTTCTCTTCTTCTTCCTCTCTATAATTTCTCTCTCAAGAGTTTCTGTGAATTCGTAAGAAATAATGAAGGAATGAGCTTCTATTTATAGGAGAATGGACTGAATAGTAACTAATTCATGAACGGTCCAGATTGATTTACTTTTAAACGGACGGTCCATACTGATTCACTATTAAACTTTAAACTAACGGTTCATACTGATACACTATTAAACTTTAAACCAACGATCCATACTGATTCACTATTAAACTTTAAACCAACGATCCATATTGATTTACTATTATAATTTCAACCAACGGTCTGAAAAATTAGCACATCTCCTCATGGAATAATATTGTACTCAAAAATGATTTGGACCGAAAATAAATATATTGTTCGGGTGAATAGTACCCCTTGAATAGTAACTCATGAATAGTAACTCGTGAATAGTAACTTATGAATAGTAACTCATGAATAGTAACTTATGAATAGTAACTCATGAATAGTAACTCATGAATAGTAACTCGTGAATAGTACTCCGACACGAAAAGTGCCCTGAATACTCGATTGAACAATATAACATCCAGACATCAATTATTATCGAGATAAATGTCGATTTCTACTAACACAATTAATCTCAACACAATGGAACTATCAAATTCATCTTTAATCAACACGAGCTTATCATTAATATTATAACTCACAATATTTAATAACCAAGTTGTTCCCAGGAAAGAGGGGGCTTTCCAATAAGGATTTCTCCCTATTGGCGCGCAATTAGGTGACCAAACCTCTCCTTGACAGAACTTCTAGACATTGTAAATATTGCAATTTAATAATATGAATAACTTTGTCGTCTCAATTATTGATTTAATAATATAACATATTGTGCAGATGATACTGTGACAATAATCGAATCAATAATATGAGAGATATGATGCATCAATTACTGTAGCAATAATTGAGTATAACTGAGTGACTTATCACGTAAGCATCAATAACCAATCTGGTATGCTATTATTATGCGACCACACGTATTCTTGTACTTTTACTAGGGTAGTTCAGCGGTTTTAACGGTAACACTTTTTCGTAGTTATTTTTATAAAAGATAATTACGTCATTTTCTTACTACGACAATACTTCCGTTGTGGGGTCCACTGATAATTGTGCCGTCGCATGCGAATATTCCTGTTAAAACAAATATTCCCAGACCAATCGAATATTATATAACAACTTGCATACTTTGCAAAATTTATAAATATTACCCACAACTATAACATTATATCAAATTCACACCATAATATTCAAAAAAATATTTTGAAAAATTTAAATCTTTATTCATAAAAGTTGGGGTCTTACAGTTTTGTTCAATTATTGCTACAGTAATTGTTGCATAGTATCTCACGTTATTTAATTCAATTATTGTCAATATTTTATATATTATTAAATCAATAATTGAGATAACAAAGATGTTAAAATTATTATTTACAATATTAACAATGTTTAGATGTTCTGTCAAGGAGAGGTTTGGTCACCTAATTGCGCGCCAATAGGAAAAAATCCTTATTGAAAGCCCCCTCTTTCTTGGGAACGATTCAGTCCGATAATAGTGTGAATTGATAATGATGAATTTTGTTTTATTATTATTATAAATGTAATAAAATAGAAAACTTTTTATATAAAATAGAATACTTTTACAAAGTTATTTGTTTTATTTGATTATAAATAGAATATAATATATTTTATTATGTATAGTGTTTTGCATAGTGCTACATAGTGTTTGTATAGTAAAATCTTTTATATATAAAATGAATACTTTTATAAAGTTATTAATTTTATTAGATTATAAATAGAATATATTATATTTTATTATGCATAGTGTTTGCATAGTGCTGCATAGTGTTTTGCATAGTAAAATCTTTTTATATAAAATAAAATACTTTTATAAATTATTTGTTTTATTAGATTTTAAATAAAATATATAAATATATATATATATATATATATATAAATAGAATATATTATATTTTTATTGTATAGTATCCTTTCCATTCTCCTATAAATTGGATGCTTAGTTAGAATTGAAAACACACGAAATTTAGAAATTCTTCTTCATAATTTTGGCGTATTTCTTTAGAGTTTTAAGAAGCTTTGGCGTAGAAAATAGTATCGATTTTTTCAAGAATATCCTCGCCTACCGATTGAATACTCTTCTTTCTAAGGTAAGGGGTATTATTCTTTCGTATTCATGAAGAGAGTTATTTTTTTCAATACTACGTAAGAGTCATTATTCCATTCTTTATTATTATGTTGGAATAACCTATCTACATCTTAATCCGCATACATGGTGAAATTCTTACATTATTCCATTCTTTATTATTACATTGGAATAACTTTTCGTATGGTCTATCACATGCACGGTGAATTACATTGTTATTCCATTCTTTATTATTACATTTGGAATATCACATGCAATGCGGTTTACGCGTGACACAGTTCCATTCTTTATTATTATGTTGGAATATCACATGCATGCGGTTTGGCGTGACTTTGGTTCCATTCTTTATTATTCTATTGGAATAACCTATCTGTGCGGATTACGCACGCCTGGTGAATTCTTCTGTTATTCCATTCTTTATTATTTTGTTGGAATAACTTGTCTATGTGGATTACCGCATGCATGATGAATGATACTTCATATTTATTCCTTATTAAATTGTGGAAATGATCTGTCTACGTGGATTACCGCATGGTGGGCGAAAATGCATTTGCAGTTTCATATATTCAATTATACTCAGTTGGTTAAAGTTTTGGCTTCTATACTCTATGAAATTAGTAGAATATCCTGGATATTTGTGCTTCATCCAAGATCTTTTCATGGAAATATTCTTCGAGCATTCTTGAATTTTACTCCACAAAATGTCATGTTGACAATTTGGACATTATTGATTTCTGGATAAACTAAAATTTTAAATCTTTAAAATTTATCCTTGAACTTGTTTTATTGAATTATTATGTCATTGTCATCATCCCCATGCTTATATTGTGATGAAAGTCATCTTTGGCTTATGTGCATAGATGGACTTGGTATGATTATGACCAGGGGTTATTCGGTATAATCATGACCTGTAATGTTATAAATGATGTGGTAAAAGTCCTCGATTGGCACATAGTTGCATTGATAGACAGTTTTTGGTATGATTATGACCAGGGATTATTCGGTATAGTCATGACTATTGATGATTTAATGAATATTCTTGGCCTGTAGTGCAGGGATGACTCGATGATGTGGTTTATTTATTAAGCTGAGTCTCAGCGATAAAAATTGATGAAAATATTTTAAATCATAGATGATAGTAGATATCATGCTCTACTTGACTCTTCTAATGAATTGCTTATTCCGCTGCAGTTAAACTTGATGTCTATTGTATTTTATCAGTTTAACATTGTTGAAGGCTAATGATAATTTATCATGCATTATCTTAGTCATAATATTTCTTACTGGGCTAGTTGAGCTCACCCTTTTGCTTTCATTGTTCTCTTCAGGAAATGAGAACGCAGCCGGGACTAGTCGGGGAACGGAGTGATGGTCCGAGATGGTGTTATAGTAGTCCTCATTATTCTATAAAGTAGTGTGACAATAAATGTAATGAGGACTCTATTTGAGAGTGGATATTGTCTAGAAGGCAATATTCCTGTTTAAACTCTCAGTTATGTTTTGTCGTATATTAAACGACATTGTATAATTAAGTTTGTATTTGTATTCTTTACCATGTATTTGGCGACTCAAGATGAGTGATGTATACCTGTTTTGGGGGCATCACAAATAATCCCTGGTCAAATCATACCAATCAACAGTCCATCTATGCACTACGACCAAAGATGACTTTCATCACAATATAAGCATGAGAATGATGACAATGATATAAGAATTCAATTAAAAGAAAACAAAGGATAAATTTTAAAGATTTATAATTTAATTTATCAAGAATTCAATAATATCCAAATTGTCAACATGATACTGCTTTGTGGAGTAAAATTCAAGAATAATATTGTATCAAAAATGATTTGGACCGAAAAAAAATCAATTTTTGTTATAAATAGTACTCCGGGTGAATATTACCCGAGTAAATAGTACCTCATGAATAATACTTTGGGAATAGTACTTTGTGAATAGTACTTCAAGAATAGTACTTGATGAATAATACTTCGTGAATAGTACTTTTTAAATAGCACATTATGAATAGTATTTTTTGAATAGTATCGTACTAATGAATTGTGATGCCCCCAAAATAGGTATACATCACCCATTCTGAGTCGTCAATAACATGGTACAGAAACAACTACAACTTTATTAATACAACCCATAAACTGTGAGTTTAAATACAAATATTGTCATCTAGACAATATACATACCCAACTAAGTCCTCATTACAATTATTGATACAATACTTTACAAAAATGGTGAGGACTACTAAAACAACTTCCTAGAACCTTCATTTCCGTACCCGACTAGTACTTCGCTACATTCTCGCATCTTGAGAAGAAAATGAAACAAAAAGGAAAAGGGTGAGCTCAACTAGCCCAGTAAAGAATATTATGACTAAGATAATATAGAACAAATTATCGTTAGTCTTCAACAGGGAAAAATCTGATAGAATACAATAGACAACAAGTTTCGGATCGGCTGAATGAAATAATAATTCATAGATGAGTTACGTGAGAATGAAATCTACTATAATCTATGAATTTAAAAGTCCATCATCATTATTTTATCCCTGTAACATCAATCAATGCACATCTTGAATCATATATTCATCTTTGCACTACAGGCCAAAGATATTCATCAGTCGGTCATGTTCATCTCAACAACTGTACATCTTTGCACTACGAGCTAAAGATATTCATCATAAAATCAACCATCTTTGCACTAAAGGCCAAAGATATTCAGTAACATCATCATTTAGGACTGGGGATGATGAAAATAATTTTAAAGAAAACGAATCCAGTGAAACAAAAGAACAAGTATTATGGATTCATACTTTAAACAATCCGAGTTCAAGAATACTTCATAAATAATCATGGTGAAGTAAAATTTAAGAATGATCAAAACATGGATACAATCAAAGCTAGTATCCATAATAGATATTTTGGACAAAATACAAAAATTTAATTTTTCTGTGAATAGTGCCGTATTCGTGAATAGTGTCGTATACGTGAATAGTGCCGTATACGTGAATAGTAACTCCGACACAAAAAGTTCCAAATTTGATTAAAAGTTCAGATCAATACTTCGGCATAATGATATTGAAAGAAATAATATCATATATGAAAAAAATAACATCTCTTACCTCGAAAAGACGGTACTCCTGACTGGAATACTAGATATAGTGCAGAAGGGAACTTGCACCATATAGCAACACTCAAGGTATCAAAATACTCACAAGAATACGCTAAATATATTGAGAGAGAAATAGATAGAAACCTTCAGTTTCTGGTGTGATTTTCAATTCTAACCTAAGCAGCCTATTTATAGGAAAATGTTTAGAACACCAAAGCAGAAAATTTAATATAATATTAATATATTTATCAAATTTTCCTTAGCCCACCTCTAGACATCTAATTTCAGCACTTTGCACATGTTAATGATGTCCACAAAATACAAAAAATGTTTTTTATCAAAAAAATAAATAAAACTTCCAAAAATCAATTATTTCAGAACTTCGGAACTTCAATAATTCATAATAAATAGCCCTTTTATCAGAAAAATTCGAACCACATGTCCTTTCCATAGAAAATTTCATTCTCTACAACTTTACAGAAGAAAGTTTTTCCAAATTCCAAACAGAAATTTACCGAAATCTACAAACGGGCGATTTTACAGGCTATAATCAAATTTTGGTCAAGAATTGGGGTCTACCAACACACAAAACATGTGTTAATCATTTAATGCAACAAAAATACTCTTCCTCCTCATATACTCATATATCCCACATTCATTGTAAAAATATCACCATTATTATATTATTAAAATAATATATTTAAATGAATTATTTTATCAGAAAAAGATAAAATATTAATTTTCAACAATTGTCACATTAAAAATTTTCTCCATCTATATCCACATAAAATCAATATTTTCCTCATCATATAAATCAATAATTAATTATTCACAAATAATATTATAGAATCACAATACTGACAACCAGGCAGTTCCTAGGAAAGAGGGGGCTTTCCAATAAGGATTTCTCCTTACTGGCGCGCAATTAGATGACCAAACCTCTCCTTAGACAGAACTTTCTAGACATTGCCAATAATGTTATGTAACAATATTAGTCAAATAATATGAATTATTGATCTGATAATGAAAATATTGTGCAGTGACAATTATTAAAACAACAATAATATCAACGTAGCAATTATTGAATCAATAAAATATAATATTGAACAGTAATTACTGTAACAATTATTGAGTAATGCCTTCTTACGTAAGAATCAATAATTGGTGCAATACCGTGTGCTACTGTGTTTAAACCACCGGGTATTCTAACAGTATTAACGGTAACAACTACGCCGTTATTTATAAACAACTTATTCGTGTCGTTTTCTTCCTCCAATCGCTTTCCGTTATGGGGCCCACACAAGGCTGCGCCTGCGTACTAATATTCCCCGACAGTAAGAATATTCCACGACCAAACGAATATTCCCCAACAACAATGAATATTTTATAACCACTTGCATGTTTGAAATAATTGCGTATTTTACCCATAACTCACCACATTAATCAAATCAACCCTTACTATTTCAACATAATAAATAGAGGAAATTCAATTTCATTAATAATAATTTGGGGTCTTACATGAATAGTATCGTATTTATGAATAGTACCCAGAATAGTACTCTGTGAATTGTACCATACATATGAATAGTACCGTATAAATGAATAGTACCCATGAATAGTTCTCCGACATGAAAAGCTTAAAATTTAACAAGAATGTTCAAAAAAATATCCTTGTGAAACGATACTAGATGAAGCGCAAATTTCAAGGATATTCTACTAATTTCATAGAGTATAGAAGCAATACTTTAACAAAATGAGTATAAAATTCAGATTCTAAATAATATTACTTACATACTACAGAGTGTGGAAGAAAATATTATTTCTTACGAATATTAAATGAAATAAAATTTCTTACGAATATGAAAAATAATATCGTAAGCGAATATGAAATAAATAATACCCCTTACCTTAGTAGAAGACTGGATACTGCAATAGTGAAGTAGCAGAATACTCTTCTTCTTTCTCTCTATAGCTTCTATCTCTATAACTGCTCTTGTGAGTCTTAGTGAATTGGTGAGAATGAAAGAAGAATGAGCTTCTATTTATAGGAAAATATAGTTTCGATAATTACACGTTTTGGGGCTCAAATTATTACAGTATAGTACCTTCATCTTTTCCTCTATTTTTAATTTAGTCCTATAAATATTATCAAACTTGCATCACCTCCCCTAATAGTACATGCATGTGAATCAATAGTACATGCTTGTGAATCAATAGTTATATGCATGTGAACTAATAGCAATTAATTTCTCATTTATCCGATTAATTACCCGATTGGTTAATTTAATCTCCAGAAATCAATTATTATCGAAATAAATATCGATTTCCACTAACACTAATATTCTCAACACAATGGAAATATCAATTTCATCTTTCATCAACACGAACTTATTCATCATTAATATTATAACTCACAATATTTAACAACCAGATCATTTCCAGGAAATAGGGGGCTTTCCGATAAGGATTTCTCCTTATTGGCGCGTAATTAGGTGACCAAATGTGACGCCCCCAAATAGGTATACATCACCCATTCTTAGTCGCCAAATACATGGTACAGAACTCAAATACAACTTAATTATACAACTATCGTGTACATTACGACAAAATATAAGTTGGGAGTTTCAACATGAATATTGTCTTCTAGACAATATCCAAACTCAAATTCAATCCTCATTACATTTATTATCACACTAAATAGTGAGGACTACTAAAACAACCATCTCGGACCTCATCACTCCATTTCCGACTAGTCCTGACTACGTTCTTATTTCCTGAGAGAATAATAAAAGCAAAAGGGTGAGCTCAACTAGCCCAGTAAGAAATATTATGACTAAGATAATGCAGAATAAATTATCCTTAACCTTCAACGGTATAACAACTGATAGAATACAATAGACAACAAGTTTTAGATCAACAACTGCAGCAGAATAAGCAATCTATTAGAAGAGTCAAGTAGAGCATGATATCTACTATCTTCTATGATTTAAAAGTTTATCATCAATTTTATCGTTGAGACTCAGCTTTAATAAATAATCCACATCACTGAATTATCCATGCACTATGAGCCAAAGATATTCATTAGTATCACGACCACGAATTATCCATGCACTATGGGCCAAGGATATTCATGTTTTCACCGATGGTCATGAACATGCCAAACAATAATTCATCTTTGCAACCTTGGCCGAAGAGAACGTATGGTTATGATCATACCAACAACTGTCGCTGAGACTCAGCTTAATAATCCACATTACTTGTAACATTATAAGTCATGACTACACCGAATAATCCCTGGTCATAATCATACCAATCAACAATTCATCTTTGCACCCTTGGCCGAAGATGACTTTCATCACAATATAAGCATGAGGATGATGACAATGATATAAAAATTCAATCAAACGAGATCAAGGATTAAAAATTTTATAATTTAATTTATTTGGAATTCAAGAATATCTAAATTGTCAACATGATACTGCTTTGTGAAGTAAAATTCAAGAATAATAATGTATCAAAAATGATTTAGACCGAAAAGATATCAATTTTTGTCATGAATAGTTATACCCCGAGTAAATAGTACTCGAGTGAATAGTATCCCGTGAATAGTACTCCAACATAAAAAGGTTAATACTTATCAAGAATGCTCAGAATAATATTTTCATGAAAAGATACTAGATGAAGCTCAAATATTAAGGATATTCTGAAAGTAGTATACACACAAGCCAATCATTTTTGATGATAAAGCATATACTTTGTAACAATCTTATTCATTTATTAATAAAAAGTATTAATTTATTAAAGGCTTTTAATTATCGACATGATGTTGTTTTATAATATGTGATAAACCCATAGTTTTAAGCAATACTTTTAGAATAATGATGATGATCATTCTAATGAGATCTAAATTCTTAGAAAGCTTAAAACTAAAATAGTTCCCAATCGTTGGATTACTAAATTGGGGATTAGTGAATCCGGATAGATTGGTACATACGTTGCTTGCTCATTGGATGAGGATGATTGATCTCATGATCATTTGTGTGGAGACACTAAAGCAAGTATGTAGATGCTTATTAGAGAATAAGTTCACTGAACGTGGCTCGCTAAGGAATACCTAATGGAGTTTTACTTGCCTGTCAATAGGAATTCTTGTAGTGATAGTAGTACAAGTGATCCTTGGACTTGAGATCATCATAGTATCTTGTGTATAATGAGTTATACTTTGACTTATTCCTTAAGATCCTTAGGGTATATCAAAGGGTATGCTTGGGTATAATAAGTTGTACATGGAGATAATGTATGATCAATAAAGAATCTACCGCTTCTAGTAAAAGAAGAGAAATGTTCTATGTGATTCGATAAATGACAACCTAGTAGTCCTTGGCCAAGGTAGAATGAAATTAGGAAGGAGTTTTAATTTGCATTATTTGGAGTTGTGCATTTAAGAGTCAAAATACATATAATTAAATAAAATAATACTTGATAGTAATTTCATGTCTTATAGTTAATTGGGATATTGTATGGTGGAAGGATTGAATTGTACGGTAACTATTTACTCAAAGATTCTTTTATGATTAATGTTGAAATCTATATTATCTGGAAAGTCGTTGATCGCTAGGGAGGCTTATCCCTATTGTAGAATAAATATTATTTATTTAAATAAATTAATAGTTTAATTTATTTATTTAAATAAGATTAGAATTGTCCTAATTGATTTATTCACACCCGGTTTAATATGGAGAACCTAAAGGGTTACACCATAAAAAGAAGAATAATTATTTAAGAAGTTTATGGCATAATCGTAATAATAAGTTAAGTATATTTAATTTAATCTATGGTGATAGAATAAATTAAATAGCTTAATATTTATTATTTAATATTTTGGAAATATTAAATATAAATTAATAAGAGGAGTCTTATTATTATTATTACTATTATTATTTTTTAATTTCTAAAGGAGTTTAAAATTAATTAATAAAAGTACTCTCAAGTATCCTAATAAGATTAGGAGGCTAATTAATTAAAAGAGTTTAATTAATTATTCCTAATAAGATTGAGAGCCTAATTAATTAAAGGAATTTAATTAATTAAAATAAAACTCAATTCCTTAATTGTTAAGGAGGGTTGCCCACATCTATAAATAAGAGGATTTATTATGGGTGAGATGATTGTTGACTTTTTCGCAACATACGTAATTCTTATAGTTGGGAGAGTACGCTCATTTTCTATGAGAGATAGAAAAATTAGGGTTTTGCCAAATACCCATCTTCTTGAATCCTTCTTCTTCCTTGGTAGATCACCTCTAGAGGCCAAACACTTGGGTGGCTAATGTTGATCAAAGGAAGGAACCAAACCCAGTGGATTCAAGTTGAACTCGAAAAGGATTTGAGGTGAACTTGTACCTGAGGAAGCTCGAATCTTCGAGGGTATGATTCTTATTCTTTATCTTTTCATTTAATTAATAATTGTGCATAAAGGATGATCCGGGTATGTGGTTTGTAAAATTTTAAAACTCTGATTTTCACGTTTCCGCTTATTTTGTCCAATTTGATTGCGTTTAGGAATATTACAAACCTAACATATTCTACTAATTTCATGGAGTATAGAAGCAAAAACTTAAAAAAATAAGTGTATAATTCAAAATCTGAAACGAAATAATATTACTTACATACTACAGAGTATGGAAGAAAATATTATTTCTTACAAATATTGAAAAAAATAACATCTCTTACTATTGTTGAACAAAAATAATATTCCTTGCGAATATTAAACGAATATAATATTCCTTACGAATATTAAATGAAGATAATATTTCTTGCGAATATTGAAAGGAATTAAATTTCTTACGAATACGAAAAATAATATCGTAAGCGAATATGAAGTAAATAATACCCCTTACCTCAAAAAGAGAGCAATTCTGATTGGTATACCGAATATATTCTTGAAGAAAGCTTTCACTATTTTCTACACTCAAATCTTCCTTAAACTCTAAAGAAATACGCTCAATATTATAGAAAAGAATTCTCTGATTCTGGTGTGATTTTCAATTCTAACTAAGCATCCTATTTATAGGAGAAGGAAATGAAACTATTTGGAAATAAAAATCACGGACGCACAGGGAAGAGCACACGAGCGAAAGAAAAAAAATCGTCTAATTTTCTAATCTTTACTATAAAATCACTATGCAGGCACTATGCATAATAAAATAAAATATATTCTATTTTTTAATAAAATAACAAAACTTATTATATATATATATATATATATAATACGCCTCTCGTGAATCAACAACAAAAAAACTTCAGACTCCCCCCTTGCAAAAGTCTTCACCCGTGGGCCCCACCATATGTCATCATCACATGTGGGCCCCACCTCTTATAATAATTTTCTACCGATTATTTTGAAAAATGGGTAAATGGGGGTCCATAAAATAAGCAAGATTTACCTCAAATACTTAATAAAAATTCCCTCAATTTTTTTAATAACATTTATCATTATTATTATAACTCGCAATATTAACAACCAGATCGTTCCCAAGAAAGAGGGGGCTTTTCGATAAGGATTTCTCTTTATTGGCGCGCAATTAGGTGACCAAGCTTGTAAGACCCTGAATTTTATGAAATAAAAGTATTCAATTTTCTTATAATTATTATTTTATTTTGTAAATGGTTAAATTGATAAAAGGTTAAGGTTAAGGGTGATATGTGAAAATTTTACAAAGTATGCAAGTGGTTACAAAATATTTGTTTGGTCGGGGAATATTCTTTTTGTCGGGAAATATTTGTATGACGGCACAATCATTGGTGGACCCCACAATGAAAGTATTGTCGTAGTTAGAAAACGACAGAATTATCTTTTTATAAAAATAACGGCGAAAGTGTTACCGTTAAAACTGTTGAACTACCCGGTAGTAAAAGTACAGTAATACGTGTGGTTGCATAGTAGCACACGGTATTGATTATTGATGCTTACATAAGAAGTCACTCAATTATTGCTACAATAATTGCTGCATCATATCTCTCATATTATTGATTCAATTATTGTCACCGTATCATCTGTATAATATGTTATATTATTAAATCAATAATTGAGACGACAAAGTTATTCATATTATTATTTGCAATACTGACAAAGTCTAGAAGTTCTGTCAAGGAGAGGTTAGATAATCTAATTGCGCGCCAATAGGGAGAAATCCTTATTGGAAACCCTTCGTATTCATTCCGTATTAAATTGTGAAAATGATCTGTTTATGTGAATTATCGCATGGCGGGTGAAAATCTATTTGTAGTTTCATATATTCTATTATACTCAGTTGGTTAAATTTTTTTGCTTCTATACTCCATGAAATTAGTAGAATATCCTTGATATTTACGCTTCATCCAGTATATTTTCATGGAAATATTCTTCTGAGCATTCTTGAATTTTACTCCACAAAGCAGTATCATGTTGACAATTTGGACATTATTGATTTCTGGATAGATTAAATTATAAATTTTAAAATTTATCTTTGAACTTGTTTTATTGAATTATTATGTCATGGTCATCATCCTCATGCTTATATTATGATGAAAGTCATCTTTGTCTTATGTGCATAGATGGACTTGGTATAATTATGACCAGTGATTATTCGGTATAATAATGACCATAATGTAACGAATGATGTAGTAAAAGTCCTCATTGGTCTGTAGTTCATTGATGGACAGTTGTTGGTATGATTATGAACAGAGATTATTCGATATAATCATGACCATTGATGATTACATAAATATCCTTGGTCGTGGTGCAGGGATGATTCAATGATGTGGTTTATTTATTAAGCTAAGTCTCAGCGATAAAGTTGATGATTTTTTTTTTAAATCATAGAAGATAGTAGATTTTATGCTCTACTTGACTCTTCTAATGGATTGCTTATTCCGCTGCAGTTGTTGATCTAAAACTTGTTGTCTATTGTATTCTATCAGTTGTTATACTGTTAAAGGCTAAGGATAATTTATTCTGCATTATCTTAGTCATAATATTTCTTACTGGGCTAGTTGAGCTCACCCTTTTGCTTTTATTGTTCTCTTCAGGAAATGAGAACGTAGCTGGGACGAGTCGAGAAATGGAGTAATGGTCCAGGATAAGTGGCTTTAGTAGTCCTCACTATTCTGTGAAATAGTGTGATAATAGTTGTAATGAGGACTCCATTGAGAGTGGATATTGTCTAGAAGGCAATATTCTTGTTTAAACTCTTAGATTATGTTTTGTCGTATTTTACACGACAGTTGTATTATTATGTTGTATTTGAATTTTGTACCATGTATTTGGCTACTCAAGATGGGTGATGTATACCTATTTTGGGGGCGTCACAGTTGGTATCAAAGCTTAGGGATATGATCCCTAGCTGAGATGTGAGACAAGAACTAGGAGGAGGGAGACGGGGAATTCCTTCGCTACTATGACCTACCAAAGTTTACTTTTATTTAATTGGTCGGTCAAAGTATAGGGATAATATGTGGCATGTCAATTAACCCTTGTTTTGTGATAGTATTTGAAAATGACATCCAAAAATATTGAGATAAGAAATGAAGCACATGAGATCGTTGAGTCACCAACGATCAATATCCAGGATAATGTGCAACATGAAGATAATAATCCTTAGGTAAACAATAACACCGATGAAATGATGAACGATGGGATGTTCAGAGGCTTTATGCAATTCATGCAACATCAGGCGAGAGAGACTCATGTTCAAAATGCAGGAGGAAGCAATGGCAACCCACGGCTGGTCACTGCTAAGCAGTTCAAGGAGTTGGGACCGCTCCTTTATGTTGCGTGAAGAGACAAATTACTGGTGGGAATCTGTAAAACGTACCCAGCCTGACGCACTCAAGATGTCTTGGGAGAAGTTCCAAGAGCTGTTTAATGACAAGTACTTTCTCGAAAGTATTCGTCACATAAAGGAGGTGGAGTTTATCAAGTTGGAGCAAAACAATATGACCGTGTCGCAATACGAGGCTAAATTTGCAGAGTTATCCTGGTTTGCATCCCATTTGGTCGATAATGAGGAACGAATGACGTGAATGTTTCTAAGAGGTTTGAAACCCGAAATACGTCAATACCTCATTTCTCACAAACTTTGCTTATATTCAGATGTAGTAAATAGGGCACAGTTATTGGAGTGCGATAATGAACCAGCCCAACCAAAGGATAACGAGCAACAACAGGATAATAATCGTACCGGTGGCAATAGCCATCGTGGGGGAAATTATCATGCCAAGAATGGTAACCACTTCGGTGGTAATCATGGCCAAGATAATAGGAGTGGAAATTTCAAGAAGAGAAGGTTCAACAACGATAGAAAGACAGCAGCACCAACACCCGTTTTCAAGGAAGGAGAACGACCACCAATTGTATGCTTTAAATGCGGAGGGGAGGGACATATCAGTCCAAGCTGCACGATGCAGTCCAAAGCATGTTACAATTGTGGAAAAGAAGGTCACCTAGCCCAATTTTGTCGTGCACCAAAGTCAATTCCAGCTGGGACGGTGGCACCAAAGGCGGATACGGACAAAACAAGGTCGGTGGTTTAAGGAGGAGCATTTTTTGTGACTTCTCAAAAAGCGAGTAACCCAAACGAAGTTAGCACGGGTTAGTTAATTATAAATTCTTACGAAGTCTATACCTTATTAGATACCGATTCTACCCATTCTTTTATCTCTCTTGCTTGCACTCAACGTTTAAATTTAACTCAGGAGAAATTAGACTTTGACTTATCGATTGAAACTTCGTTAGCAGAAACTTTTGTTACCTCCACTATTTATAAATCTTATTGATTCAAATCGACACTTTCACATTACCTGTCGATCTTATCTCTTTGAAAATACTTGCCCTTGATGTGATTTTAGGAATCGATTGGTTAACTACTCATCATGCCAAAATTGATTATTTTTGTAAGGTTGTTAGCTTTCATATTCCTAACTAATCTGTTATGCGAATTCAAGCAACCAAACCACTAAAGTCAATCACTGTTATATTAAGCCATAAGTAAAGTGCCCTGAGCCTTTTACTGGTGACTTCCATGTGTGGAATGCACCGAAGCCAGACTATCCGTAGGGGACGCCGTGAATAACGGTGGCAAGTTCATAGGTATCAATGTGACGTGCTATCCAAGTCTTGGGATGAGAGTCACAGTTTTGAATGATATTTCTATCGTTAATAAATTTCCTGACGTATTCTTGAAGACTTCTTAGCCTACCCCAGAGCGTGAAATTAAATTTTGTATTGACCCCAGTACAAAACCCATTTCTTCAACTCTTAAATATTTCTTCAACCAAAATGAACGTATAATGCGCCAAAGATGTTGGCTCGAGCTCTTGAAGATTACGACCATACCATTCAATATTATCGTGGAAGAGCAAACGTGGTAGCTGACACGTTGAGTAGAAGATCGTATGAGGTTACAAGTGTGACATTGTTAACACAAAACCCATTTCGTATAACTTACAAATGATGAATATAGAGTTAAAGACTCTAAGGACCCACGTGGTGATATCAAATATACGAGTAGAATCATCTTTAATCGATAAAGTTAAAGTTGTTTAAGCTACACACCCGAATCTGATGAATGTGAAGAAGAAGGTTCAAGAGGGCGTTATTCTAGAAGCAAGAGTCAATGAAGAGAGGAAATCTTAACCCTCGATTTAATTGGCCTATTTGAAATCCTCGATCGAGTAGGATTTGTGGCCTATAGACTCGTTTTACCACCAAGTATGTTGCGTGTTCATAACATTTTTTTACGTATCGATGTTATATAAATATGTGGATGACCTGAACAACATTATTGAATTAGAACTAGACGAGATAGCAGAAGATTTAACGTATGAGGAGATACGTGTTCAAATCTTGGATAAGAAGAATCATATTCGACACTCAAAGGTTATACCTCAAGAGTTGGAATATGAAATAAAGTCAAGGTATCCTCACCTCTTCGGCATACCAGGTACGTACGTAAATTTTGAGGGCGAAATTTCAGAAGGAGGGGAGATTGTAAGACCCCGAATTTTATGAAATTAAAGTATTCAATTTTCTTATAATTATTATTTTATTTCATAAATGGTTAAATTGATAAAAGGTTAAAGTTAAGGGTGATATGTGAAAATTTTGCAAAGTATGCAAGCGGTTATAAAATATTTGTTTGGTAGGGGAATATTTTTTTTGTCGGGGAATATTCGTACGACGGCACATTCATTGGTAGACCCCACAATGGAAGTATTGTCGTAGTTAGAATATGACATAATTATCTTTTTATAAAAATAACGGCGAAAGTGTTACCATTAAAACTGTTGAACTGCCTGGTAGTAAAAGTACATGTACGCTTTGGTGCGTAGTAAGTAGTACCGGTATTGATTATTGATGCTTACGTAAGAAGTCACTCAGTTATACTCAATTATTGCTATAGTAATTCTTTGCATCATATCTCTCATATTATTGATTCAATTATTGTCACAGTATCATCTGTGTAATATGTTATATTATTAAATCAATAATTGAGACGAAAAAGTTATTCATATATTATTTGCAATATTGACAATGTCTAGAAGTTCTGTCAATGAGAGGTTAGATAATCTAATTGCGAGCCAATAGGGAGAAATCCTTATTGGAAAGCCCCCACTTTCCTGGGAATGACCTGGTTGTTAAATATTATGAGTTATAATATTAATGATACGTTCGTGTTGATTAAAGATGAAATTGATAGTTCCATTGTGTTGGGATTATTAGTGTTAGTGGAAATCAATATTTATTTCGATAATAATTGATGTCTAGAGGTTATATTGACCAATCGAGTAATTAACCACATAAATGAGCAATTAAATGCTATTAATTCACATGCTTATAACTATGTGTTCACATGTGTGTACTATTGATTCACATGATTTACTATTAGGGGAGATGGTGCAAGATTGATAATACTTGCATGACTAAATTAGAAATGGAGGTATAGATGAAGGTATTATACTATAATTATTTTTTTTACATGTATAGAACTATTGAATCACATGATTTACTATTGATTCACATGATTAACTTTTAGGGGAGGTGGTGCAAGTTTGATAATACTTGCAAGACTAAATTAAAAATGAAGAAAAAGAGGAACGTATTATACTGTAATATTTTGAGCCCCAAAATGTGCAATTATTGAAACTTTATTTTCCTATAAATAGAAGCTCATTCTTCCTTCATTTCTCACCAATTCACTAAGTTTCACAAGAGTAATTATTATAGAGAGAAATTATAGAGAGAAAGAAGAAGAGAAGTCTACTACCTCACTATTCCAGTATCCAGTTTTCTTCTAAGGCACGGGGTATTATTTCTTTCGTATTCATGAAGAGAGTTATTTTCTTTCAATACTCGAAAGGGTTGTTGTTCCATTCTTTATTATTCTGTTAGAATAACCTGTCTACGCGGATTACCTCATGCATGGTGAATTCTTCTGTTATTCCATTCTTTATTATTCTCATTGGAATAACTCGCTCACGTGGACTACCGCATCCATGGTGAATTCTTCCATTATTCCATTCTTTATTATTA
Source organism: Panax quinquefolius (assembly GCA_020205615.1). NCBI lineage: Eukaryota > Viridiplantae > Streptophyta > Magnoliopsida > Apiales > Araliaceae > Panax > Panax quinquefolius. Next base: position 69,064,340 of record CM035173.1, on the reverse strand, counting down.
CATTGGAATAACTTTTCTACGCGACTACCGTGATGCATAGTGAATTCTTCCATTATTCCATTCTCATTATTCTACATTGGAATAACTTTTCACGCGAACTACTAGCATGCATGGTGAATGACCCTTCGTATTCATTCCTTATTAAATTGTGGAAATGATCTGTCTACGTGGATTACCGCATGGCGGGTGAAAATCCATTTGCAGTTTCATATATTCTATTATACTCAGTTGGTTAAAGTTTTGGCTTCTATACTCTATGAAATTAGTAGAATATCCTTGATATTTGCGCTTCATCCAGTATCTTTTCATGGAAATATTCTTCTGAGCATTCTTGAATTTTACTCAACAAAGCAGTATTATGTTGACAATTTGGACGTTATTGATTTATGGATAGATTAAATTATAAGTCTTTAAAATTTATCCTTGAACATATTTTATTGAATTATTATGTCATGGTCATCATCCTCATGCTTATATTGTTATGAAAGTCATCTTTGGCTTACGTGCATAGATGGACTTGGTATGATTATGACCAGGGATTATTCGATATAATCATGACCGTAATGTAACGAATGATGTGGTAAAAGTTCTCATTGGTCTGTAGTTCATTGATGGACAATTGTTGGTATGATTATAACTAGGGATTATTCGATATAATCATGACCATTGGTGATTACATGAATATCCTTGGCCGTGGTGCAGGAATGATTCGATGATGTTTATTTATTAAGCTGAGTCTCAGCAATAAAGTTGATGAAAATCTTTTTAAATCATAGAAGATAGTAGATTTTATGCTCTACTTGACTCTTCTAATGGATTGCTTATTCTGCTGCAGTTGTTGATCTTAAACTTGTTTTCTATTGTATTCTATCAGTTGTTATACTATTGAAGGCTAAGAATAATTTATTCTGCATTATCTTAGTCATAATATTTCTTACTGGGCTAGTTGAGCTCACCCTTTTGCTTTCATTATTCTCTTTAGGAAATGAGAACGTAGCTGGGACGAGTCAGGAAATGGAGTGATGGTCCAGGATAAGTGGCTTTAGTAGTCCTCATTATTCTGTGAAATAGTGTGATAATAATTGTAATGAGGACTCCATTGAGAGTGGATATTGTCTAGAAGGCAATATCCTTGTTTAAACTCTTAGATTATGTTTTGTCGTATTTTACACGATAGTTGTATTTGAATTTTGTACCATGTATTTGGCGACTCAAGATGGGTGATGTATACCTATTTTGGGGCGTCACGGTTAGTATCAAAGCTTAGGGATATGATCCTGGTGAGATGTGAGACAAGAACTAGGAGGAGAGAGGCGAAATTCCTTCGCTAGTATGACCTACCTAAGTTTACTTGTTATTTAATTGGTCGGTCAGAGTATAGGGATAATATGTGGCATGTCAATTAACCCTTGTTTTGTGGCAGTATTTGAAAATGGCATCCGAAAATGTTTAGATAAGCAATGAAGCACGTGAGATCGTTGAGTCACCAATGATTAATATCCAAGATAATGTGCAACAGGAAGACAATAATCCTCAAGTAAACAATAACACCGATGAAATGATGAACGATGGGATGTTCAGAGGCTTTATGCAATTCATGCAACATCAGGAGAGAGAGACTCATGTTCAAATGTAGGAGGAAACAATGGCAACCCACGACTGGTCGCTACAAAGCAGTTCTAGAAGCTGGGACCTCCAGAGTTTTTGGGAAAGCCAGAACCACTTAAGGCGGAGACGAGGTTAAAGCAGATCACCAAGATATTTGATGTCTTGGGATGCTCCGAGGAGCAAAAGTTTCCCTTTGCCACCTTTATGTTGCGTGAAGAGGTAGATTACTGGTGGAAATCTGTAAAACGTACCCAGCCTAATGCACTCAAGATGTCTTGGGAGAAGTTCCAAGAGCTGTTCAACGACAATTCTTAGAACTTCTCTCAAGACATCTTTAGTGCAGTAGGTTGAGTACGTTTTGCAGATTCCCTCCCACCAATGATCTGCCTCTTCTCGCAACATAAAGGTGGCGAAAGGAACCTTTTGATCCTCTGAGAATTCCAAGACATTAAATATCTTGGGGATCTGCTTTATCCACGTCCCCGCCTTAAGTGGTTCTGGCTTTCCCAAAAACTTCGGCGGTCCCAGCTCCTTGAACTGCTTAGCGGTGACCTGCCATGAGTTTCCAGTGTTTACACCTGTATTTTGAAAAGGAGTCTCTCTCATTTGGTTTTGGATGAATTCTAGAAAACTCCTAAATGTACCATCGTTCGTCATTTGGTCGGCATTGTTGTTTACCTGAGGATTATTACCTTCTTGATGCACATTATCCTAGTTATTGATCGTCGGTGACTCAACGGTCTCATGTGCTTCATTGCTTATCTCAATATTTTCAAATGCCATTCTCAAACACTGTCACAAAATAAGGGTTAATCGACATGCAACATATTATCCCTATACTCCAATTCTACCAATTAAATAACAAATAACTTAGGTAGGTCATACTAGCTAAGGATTAACCCGTCTCTCCTCTCCTAGTTCTAGTCTCACATCTCAGCCAGGGATCATATCCCCAAGCTTTGATACCAACTGTGACGCCCCCAAAATAGGTATACATCACCCATTTTTAGTCGCCAAATACATGGTACAGAATACAACTACAACTTAAATATACAACCGTCGTGTTGAATAGTACCCCGTGAATAGTACTTCGAGAATAGTACTTTGTGAATAGTACTTCGGGAATAGTACTTTATGAATAGTATTTTATGAATAGTATTTTTTGAATAGTACTTTATGAATAGTACTTTTTGAATAGTACCGTACTTATGAATAGTAACGTATTTATGAATAGTACTCATAAATAGTACTCTATGAATAGTACCGTACATATAAATAGTGTCGTATAAATGAATAGTATCCATGAATAGTACTCCAGCATGAATAGCTTAAAATTTAACAAGAATGTTTAGAAAAATATCCTTGTGAAACGATACTAAATGAAGTGCAAATTTTAAGGATATTCTACTAATTTTACATAGTATAGAAGCAATAATTTAACAAAATGAGTATAAAATTCAGAATCTGAAACGAAATAATATTACTTACATACTACAGAGTATGGAAGAAAATATTATTTCTTACGAATATTGAACAAAATACAATTTTTACGAATACGAAAAATAATATCATAAGCGAATATGAAATAAATAATACCCCTTACCTTAGTAGAAGACTGGATACTGCAATAGTGAAGTAGCAAAATACTCTTCTTCTTTCTCTCTATAGATTCTCTCTCTATAGCTTCTCTCTATAATTTCTCTTGTGAGTCTTAGTAAATTGGTGAGAATTAAAGAAGAATGAACTTCTATTTATAGAAAACATAGTTTCGATAATTGCACATTTTGGGGCTCGAATTATTATAGTATAGTACCTTCATCTTTTCCTCCATTTTTAATTTAGTCCTACAAGTATTATTAAACTTGCACCACCTCCCCTAATAGTACATCATGTGAATCAATACTTCTATTCATATGAACAAATAGTTATATGCATGTGAACTAACAACAATAAATTGTTCATTTATCTGATTAATTACCCGATTGGTCAATTTAACCTCCAAAAATTAATTATTATCAAAATAAATGATGATTTCCACTAACACTAATAATTCCAACACAATAGAAATATCAATTTCATCTTTAATCAACACGAACTTATTCATCATTAATTTTATAACTTAAAGTATTTAACAACCAGATCATTCCCAGGAAAAAGGGGGCTTTTCGATAAGGATTTTTCCCTATTGGCGCGCAATTAAGTGACCAAACCCCTTTCCTCGACAGAACTTTCTAGACATCGTCAATATTGCAAATAATAATATGAATAACTTTGTCGTCTCAATTATTGATTTAAAAATATAAAATATTATGCAAATGATACTGTGACAATAATTGAATCAATAATATGAGAGTTATTATGCAGCAATTACTGTGGTAATAAGCGAAGGTGGAAGCCGTGATGAATTGGGAACAACCGAAAATACCGACTGAGGTGCGGAGTTTCCTAGGGTTAGGGGGTTACTATCGGAGATTCATCCAGGATTTTTTGAAGATAACTATTTCGTTGACTAACTTGACAAGAAAGACGGTGAAATATGTGTGGAATGATAAATGCGAGGACAGTTTTCAAGAACTGAAGAAGAGATTGAGTGAAGCACCTATTTTTTCATTACCCGATGACATAGGAAATTCCGTAGTCTATAGTGATGCTTTGCATAGAGGACTTGGTTGCGTGCTCATGCAGCATGGCAAGGTCATTGCGTATGCATCAAGGTATTTGAAGGATTATGAGAAAGTTTACCCTACTCATGATCTGGAATTGGCCACAGTAGTTTTTGCCTTAAAGATATGGAGACATTATCTTTATTGAGAAAAATGTGAGATATACAAGGACCACAAGAGTCTAAAATATATCTTCACACAGAAAGAGTTGAATATGAGACAGAGGAGATTGTTGGAGTTGATAAAGGATTACGACTTGTGAAATCTCATCACCCTAGAAAAGCTTGATGTAGTTCTTTGGCGCCTTAAGTAGGAAAGGTCGAGAGAAGTTATCTATGTTAACAGCTCAAACTGAGTTAATAACACAGATGACTAGGATGGAAATAGAGGTGAAGTTGCCAAGAGAATCGGAACAGATATTTTTTGCAACAGAGATTCAATCTACCATTGTAAAAAGAGTCAAGAAGGTGCAACTTAAAACTGTTGAGTGTGACCGGGTAAAGGAGCGGCTAACCAATGAAAAAGATACTAAGTACAGTCTTGATAACGAGGGGTTATTAAGATTTAAAGGAAAAATTTGGGTTCCTAATGAGACAAAATTAAAGGAGCAGGTATTACAAGAGGCTCATAGTTCGAGGTTCTCAATTCATCCTGGGAGTACTAAGATGTATCAAGACCTTCGACAGAGTTTTTGGTGGCCAGACATGAAGAGAGAAATAGTCGAGTATGTGAGTAGGTGCTTGACTTGTCAGAAAGTTAAGGCCGAACATCAACGACCAAGTGGCTTGTTAAAGTCATTGGAAATTCCGGAGTGGAAGTGGGAGAATATCACGATGGATTTTGTGGACTTCCGACTACAACAAAAGGGTATGATGTGATTTTGGTGATAGTGGACCAATTGACGAAGTCGGCTCACTTTTTGCCAATTAGGGTCAAGTATAACTTGGACCAGTTAGCTAGACTTTATGTTAAGGAAATAATTTCTAGACATGGAGTATCAGTATCGATTATGTCAGATCGTGACCTATGATTCACATCGAACTTTTGGAGAAGTCCACAGGAGCATTTGGGAACGCAGTTGAAGCTGAGTACGGCATATCATCCACAAACTGATGGACAGAGCGAAAGAAAAATTCAGACATTAAAAGATATGTTAAGATCTTGTGTCATGGATTTTAAGGGTGGTTGGGATGATCATCTACCATTAGTAGAGTTTGTGTATAACAATAGTTATCATGCAAGCATAGGTATGCCGCCTTACGAAGCTTTGTACGTGAGGAAATACAAAACACCATTGTATTGGGATGAGGTAGGAGAACGCCGAATGCTAGGGCCAGAATTGGTGCAACAAACAGCTGATATTATCAAGATGATACAAATGCGTTTAGTAGCAGCTCAAGACAGATAAAAGAAATTTATAGATTTGCATCGAGAAAATAGAGAATTTGAAGTAGGTTCTTACGTATTTCTAAAGGTATCTCCTTGGAAAGGAAAGATACGCTTTGGAAAGAAGGGAAAGTTAAGTCCAAGGTTTATAGGACCTTTTGAAGTGTTAAAACGGGTAGGTGAGGTAGCTTATATGGTAGCGTTACCTCCAGACCTAGAACGAATAAATAACGTGTTTCACGTATCAGTATTACGTCCTTATAAGCCGGATTATAAGCACGTAATAGAGTATGAGCCTATTCATATTGAAAAGGACTTAACGTACGAAGAGACGCCAATTCAAATTGTCGATCGAAAAGAACAAGTTCTGCGGAACAAAGTTATACCTTCCGTAAAGGTGTTACGGAAGAACCACGATGCAGAAGAAGCAACGTGGGAACTTGAAGAAAATATGAAAAAGAATTAGCCTCACTTGTTTGTGTAATTTTTATTTTTTTTGCGAGATTCTAGGGACAGAATCCTTATAAGGGGGAGAGAGTGTAACGCCCTAGAAAATCAAACCTTTTATAAATACTTTTATAATGAATAAAATAATATTATTTGTTATTATTATGTGTTAATCAGATGAATGTCTTTTTAGAATCTAGAAACGTCGGAATGTCGTAGAATTTTAACTACGTGAAGGAATTAAAGTGTTTGAATTTCCAAGACGAAAATATAAGATTTCTGAGAAATTTTTCTAAAAATCACCATTCATTGATTTTCGCTCTGGAATTATTTTTGAACTTCTGAGAAATACGTAACGTTATAATATCAAGGTGAGATGGATTATGTAATAATAATCTAAGTATGGAAAACACAATATTTCGCATGCGGACTTAATTAGAGAACGTTAGGAAAATCAAGCATTAAGAAGATAATGTAAAGATCGTATGATATGTATGTATTGTACGAGTTAACGAATACAAGTATAATATGAAGTGTTATACGAGTATGTGCGGATGATGGAATAACGTATATTATGAATTAGTATACGAAAGAGAATATGAGTATAATATATAGAGAATATGTAATAAGACTTTTAGCCAAATGAATTGGATTTGGATGAATTGTTAGCAATTGATATAGTCCAATAAGAATTAAGGTGCAAGCTCAAGTGGTTGTTAATGAGAAGCCAAGTGGGAGAAATGTTAAAGCCCAAAAGCTTAAGTTAAGTTAAGTAATCCAAGCCCAAGCTAGGATCCATTGGGTTATAATGACCCATGGGGCAACCCATGTTAATGTGGTTAATCTTGGTGACCAAGACAATTATGTAATGGACAAGTATTTTATGTGGTGGCCAAGTAATTAGTGTGGCTAGCAAGTTTACTTAGTTGTTAAGTAAGTGAATAGTAAGGAGGTTTGTTAAGGAGGTAGGATGTCTTAATGACCTATTTGCCCTAACTTTAGGAAGTCTATAAATAGCAAGTTGGATTTTATTATTTGTTTGTTCAATTATCCAACAACTTTTCTTTATAAAACAACTTAAGTGTTAGAGAGAATAAGCACATATAAGTCAAAACTTCCATTGTTATATTTTCAAGAAGAAGAAAAGAACTAGTTCATCAAGGGTAAGACTCTTGTCAATAATTTTCCATCTCTTCCATGTTAGATTGATAGAGAAATGATGGTCATGTATGTTAAGAATCATAAGAAGTGAATAAGTAATGGGCTTAAGCCGAATAAGTCATGAATAAGTAAGATAAACCTAAATAAGTTATGAACTTATGATGAACATATATGAACTTGTCATATGTTTACCTTAAGAAGTTAGTATGATTGAAAATATGTAAGAATGTTGCTTAAAGGACTTAAACCAATAATAGGTCATAAGGAATGGAATCTAGTAGTTTATAATTTGTTAAGTTATAAACTTATGAAGAATAAGCCAAAACATAACTTAAAAATAAGTTGATGTAATATGTAGTTTGAAATGTTTATATGATGGATTGAATGCATTTAGAACAATGAACAAATCTGTTAGTTCCTAGTAGGCAAATAGATCTAGAAGGGGGGGGGGGTTGAATAGATCCTTTTTACTTTTAAATACTTTTCTGGTTTATTTTGTATTGCTAATAATTTAGCATGTGACAAACATAAGAATCTTTTCAAGCACAGCGGGATAAGTAAAAGATTCCCTTCATTGATATATTCATAATCATACATACATTGTTTGTGGAGTTAGTTCAGTGGTAAGCAGTTAAAACATACATAGCAGTTATAGCAGTTAATGTACATAATGTAAATGACATAAAGTAAAAGACACAAAGGGTTTTAAGTGGTTCAGAGACTCAAGCTCCTAATCCACTCTTCTACTTTTTTAACTAGCAGATTTCCACTAAGGAAGGGCAAGACCTCAATCACTAAGATTCCTTCAAGGCCGCCACCTTGGGACTTCAATTCACTAAGAACTCTTCAAGGCCAACCACCTTGAACTTCTCTAGTTCCCTAGAACTCTTCAAGCCAAAGAGTTTGGAAACTCATTTAGTCCCTCCGCATAAAGACCCTCAGCCCTCGGCTTCTTGTTGTTGTAATTGTTGTTGTTGGTGGTGTTTGAAATGCTAAGATGTCATTAAGCTCTAACATCTTTTGTAGTTAGCAGCTTGGTGTGGTCCTCTTTGCATTCTGCTTTGAGTCTGGACCACATCTTCTTTGGTGTAGCTGATCTTCATTCTTTTCTGCTTAACCTTATCTAGTATCAGCTTTGCACCATCACCATCTGGGTTTGCTAAATCTCTGTGCTTTTAGTAGACTTTGTCTAGCACTTAGCAATCCCTAAACCCTTCTTGAATACTTTGCAGATATGGTTCTGCACTTGTTCAGTTTTAGGTTTCGGTTCATGGTGATTTATAGAGTGGCTCTCTTGATCTTCTTTGTACTCAGCCACTTTTTTGAATGCTATCTGTTTGGCCTTCTCGGCTCTCAGCTTGGCTGCCATATTTAGTGGCATTCTCATCTTTGTTGAGTGAAGCTTTGATCTGTTTGAGTTCTTCTTCAAAGCTACTTCACTTCCACCTTGGTAGTCTCACTGTTACTCAGACTTATTCTGTTTATCTTTGGTGAAACTCGTAGAGTCAACTATAGCATTCACCAACTCAACGATTCTGCAACTTCACAACTCTCTTCTCTGACTCTTGATCTTTGAAGCTCTGTTGATTTATACTACTTCTCAATCTTCCCGTTGGAAAGTAGCCGTTGAAAGCTATTCAAATTGCTTCGCAGATCTTGAGTTATTTGGTGCAGACTGCAGATGTGACATGACATCTTTTTCTGACTTCTTGTCACTGCAGTCTGCTGTTTCACCAACCCTGTCAGATATGTCACTTTGATGTCTTGGGCAGGTCAATGACATTATTTCACCCTTCTGATTTCTCGATCAGAGGTTGTCCTTGCATTGATGCTATCAATAGGCTCTTATCCGAATATTACTCTTCAGATTGAACCGTTGCCATTGTTTCAGTCTTCAGCTATTCGAACTCTGCGTTTCTGATGCATGTCTTCATGGACCTGATCATAGTGTTCTTGTTGACTTGTAGAAACACCACTACAATCTTGAGGAATATTAACTTGATCTTTAGTGTAGAACACCTCTTCCTCTTTTTGTGCAGTGCTTCATTACTTCTGTTTGCCTCGACTGTTCTCAGATACTGATGGCTTGATTCCTTGCTCTGGCCTCTTCTGAATAACAAGACACTTCAGATTTGTGGCGTGTCTAGCTCGCTTTCTCTTTGTGATCTCTCGTTCACTTATCATCAATGGACTGACCCAATGCTTAATCACTTTAGCCTTGTTCTTCAGAGGTTGACCAGTATCTCAGTGTGTACTCCATCAGTTCCTTCTTCGTATAGCAAACACTACGATTTTGGTTGCTTCCAAGATCGTTGTCATCTTTCTACTTGACAGCTACTGCATATGCTGACTTTCCTTAGTCAGCTACTGAAGTCTTCTTATGATCATCTTGTGGAAGACTTTATCTCTAATGGCTTCACAACTCAATCTTGATGCTGATTGGGTTGGTGCTTAGGTCTTCTGTTAGCTTGCATGCCATTCGTTGAGTGCGCTCTGGATTTCTTCAGGTGAGATGTATCTTTGAATTACCAACTAGAGGCTTCATTTCTTTGGATATTCTGGGAATGCTCAGTTATTGAGAATCGTGTTTGCTCTACGATTCTATTTTGGCTTTAATGAGCACATCTGTTTAAGGTCTTAGCTCACGACTCTACGATTTAGCTTCGGTACATGCGTATACTCACGACCTTGAGATTAGATCTTGACACTACGATTTCTGTCGTTGTGCTTGTTGTCTTCATCTGATCTTGCTCGACTATGATTTCTGCCTTTGATACAATCAGTCGACTCTACGATTCTGAGTGCAGTCTACGATTCTTGAATTGGCTTTGACATTAGTAGACTCTACGACTCCGAGTGTAGTCTACGATTCTTGACTGGCTTTGGCGGTGCTCTCTCGGCTACCAGAGGCGTGTCGTCTCTCTACGATTCTAAACATGACTTCTTCAGTAGACTACGGCTCCGAGGAAGCTTTACTCGACACACTACGATCCTTCCTCGTTTCTCCTGGCAGTCTACGAACTTTGAGATCTACTATCTTGTAAACTACGATTCTGCCTTGATAGCTCTCGAGTTATCCTTGACTCTTCTGGCAGACTACGATTTCTGGTGCAGTGCTCGACGATCAGACAAGCCTATCTATTACATCATAAGATCAACCTAACATGCTTGATCTTTTTATATTTATAGTCCTTGTACATTATTTCTTTTTAAGGACTTTACATTTGCTTATGTAGGATCAACCTAACACATTTGATCAATTCATTCTAAGTCCTTGTACATATGTTTCTATTATCTATCAAGGGACTTTACAGCTTTTCTTAATGCAAGCTAGATGTGGAATGAATTTAATACACTGACATTTTACATCCTGGATCTAGAACATACTTAACTTGTTAGAGATGTACCTCTTTGGCTCCATGATTGTTTCCAGGATGTCTGTTGATCAGCTACTCATCTATTGATTCCTTTGCTCCTTCTCCCCCTGGGGTGTGGAGCTATTCCTTTCTTCTTTTCCTGGTTCGGGCTCTGGCTCCCCCTCAGCCTTAGACTCCCCCTCACCTGATGAACAATCTCTTTCTTCTGCTTTCTCCTTCTTCATCTTCTTGACTTGTTTGCTCTTGCTCTCTTTGCTCTTTCTAGAGTGCCTCTTTTTCTTCCCCGTTCTATGCCTCTTTTTCTCCCCCTTTTTGTCATTAATCATTTGAGAGAGCTGCTCCATGTAGGACATAAGCTGCTCCATCATGTAAGAGGAGTTACCAACTTCAATCTTGAGTTCTTGTTGGCTTAACTCAAGTTGTATGGAGAAGGACTGGTTCATGTTGTCAATCTTGTCGGAGAGGACTTTGAGTTGCTTTTCATTTGCCTTTTCTGCTAGTAGAACTTCAGCCTTTTAATCATGTAGAGCCTTGAGATAGATTTGATCACTTTCTCTAATTTTGAGGGATACATCAGCCATAGTTGCTTGGAGTCTATCTTGAACTGAATTATCTCCAGCCGCTGTCACTCTCTGTGATTCTCCATAGATTAGAGATATCTTCTCAATCAGTTCATCAGAGTTTTTCATTAGCTCTTGCTCCATTGAGACTTTATCATTTTGTTGGGCAGTCTCTTGCTGAACACCGGATTGGACTCTACGATCTGCTTCTTTGGACAGATTTTTGAAGGTGTTGAGAATTTGAAGAATTGTTGAGTTCCAATCACTGGTTGAGGATGCAGGAATGTTAGATAGCTGTGTTTGGGCAGATAGAGACATCTAATTCTGGACTTGATCATTATCAGTGGCAGAGTGAACAGACTCTATAATTAGTGTCTTGGCCAAATTCCTTTTTCCATCAAAGTCCACTCTACGATCATAAGGTATATAATGATTTTTAGCATGTCGGTAGATCTTGTAGTGGGGCTTGTTGTTGATCATCATGGTTGCAAACTTCTTAACCCTGGGGAAGTTTTATGATACCAGTTCCAAGTTTGGAAACTGAGAGTAGCACCAACTGAAGTAGCTCTCATCAACATTAGTATGTGCCTTCAACCATGGCATCCACGGGAAGAACCATCTCATCAGAAGGTCTTCGTCATCATACAAGATTGTTGTGCGCCTAATTCCATGTTTTTCCAGTTGTGAAGTACTTCATCTGTGGTCATTCTTACAACTCGAAGTTGTTCATTTCCTTGATTTATCCATCTTGTTGATGGTTCTGCTGGTGGCTCATCAAAGACTTCCACTACAATTCTTCTGCTAATTCTGGCTGGAGAGAGAACAGGATAATATTCTAGTTCCTCAGATTCATCAATAGATTCTTCTTACTGAACTTCATCTTCAGAATCCTCTTCAGCAATGGCTTCCTTGGAATCATATCCTTCAATGCTGGTCTTATCTTCAGCATTCTCTTCCCCTGATGCGGATTCATCATTACTTAGTTCAATGATTTCAGTAGATTGATCATTTCTCCTTCCAGAGGCAAATTGAGTTATCAGTCTGTGACTCCTTCTTCTTCTTGGAGGTTCAGTTATGAGTGAAACAGACACATCTTGTTCTTTAGACTCTGAGGTCATTGAGTCAGCAGATAGGCTCTCTTAATTTTCATCATTGACAGGGGCAGGTGTTTCTTTTTTGAATTCATCATCTTTTGAGCCATCATGAAGGCTTGTTGGATCAATTGCATTTGGAAATTTTGATGGGTCATTTTGCAGCTTCTCTTTATCTTCAGAGTGAATACTCTGAGAGTTGGTCACTGGACTTGCATATTTCTTTTCTTTATTATCAACCTTGGTTCTTTCTTCCATAGATTCAACTTCTTCTTCATTGTTGAACTTGCTCCTTGAAGGTTCAATCTTTGAACTTTCAGTTCCTTTCTCATCTTCAGACTCTTCATGTTCTTCTTGGTTGGATGGACTTTTCTGGGGAGCTGGGGCTGATTTTTCATCACTTTTGCTTTCTTCTTGGGTGGTTCTTGAAGTAGTCTGTTACTCCTTCTTTTTGGGTTTTCAGCAATAGATGTTTGTTCTCCTCATGCTCCTTGTTTGTTCTTGTTAGTGGAGACATGTCTTGACGAAGCCTCTGCATTCTTCACATTCTTAGGCTTCTTCTTTGCTTAATGTTGCGAAGAATCGATGCAGAGTCATCAGACTCAGAGCTTTCCACCTCCTTTTCTTTTCTCTTCTTTGCAGAGACTTTTCTACCGACTCTAGTATGTGTTAGCCTTCTATTTTCCTTTGGGTTTTTCTTCTAATTTACAAATAGTTGCGGTGACATTACTTTGTACACATTCAGAGGTTCTCCCTCATCATCCTTGATCTTGCTTCCCAGCTTCTTCTTTATCACAATGCTCAGCAGTCCTCCATGAAATACTTTTGTAAGTAGTTTGTCTGTAGATTTCTTCAACTCAGCTTTTTCTATCCATTTGGAGATTTAGTCGAACAAGACAACTCCAAAGTTAATCTGCTTCTTCAGAACTATGGCAGACATAATCTTCAACTGTTGGTCCAGTACAGTGTCGTGTGCAGTGTCTTTGCACAGTATACATTTTCCCACTATCTCAGCAAGGAACTCGAATTCCTCTAGAAACTCTTTTTTCTTCATGTCCTTCAGACTAGGGTTTCTTTGGTACCCCATAATCTCCTTTGCTTTCTCAATGTCAATCTCATCAAGGTTTTTCAGTCCTAGGTCAGGAAAATCTAGGCATTGGATGATATTGGATGATTTCAGTTTTAGAGACTGACCTTTAACCTTGGTTGAAAGAGTTTCAGCATTTACGAATGCATTTGAGTAGAATTCCTTAACAAGATCAGTGTATACTCAAGTGCTTGCTTCAAGACATTCTGAGAATCCAGCTTTCTTCACGAGTTCAAGAATGTCTCTGAACTTCTTTTCGGATTTCTCAAATAACTTGGTTCCGAGTTGAATGCCAGTGATTACTCGCCAATCTTCCATTTGAATGATTCAAGGAGTATGGATATTGATTTAGGGAGATTTATGAAGTATGGCTGATTGTGATTTAAACTCTGGAAGTTTTAGTGGTTTGGCTTCGAAGAGAATTCTAGGATTTGAAAATGGGAGGGAGAGAGGTTCAATGGATTTTGGTAATTGTTTGCAGATTTAAATCTGTCTTTATGGCAGTTCCTTTTGACTCTGCATACACTGTGATGTGTCACCCGGTCATTGGTTGCACGTTGCCCAGTAACAAGCTGTAACTCCCCAGTAACTTGTCAGTTAGCTATCTCTTTTAGAAGAGTGGACGATTGATTGACGTGGATTGACCTTTGACCTCTTGAGTACGTGGAGTATCATGATAGGACAACTATTGATTCTATGTTCCTTTGTTGACTCAACGATCAACTCTCTGAAAGATGTTGTAGTGGATGGTTTTGACATTACTTCTCATTTTGAACCTCCACTACCATCCATCCATCTGTGCTTTTTACGAAGCCTTGGGCACTTTCCTTCAGTAGGACATCTTTCCAACCAGCATTCGAACTTATCTCCTCACAATCTGAATGGTTGGGCAATTTTTTAGTTCTTCCGAGCTCCTCATGAGCTAGAGTATCCTTTGGTAGGACTGCGATCGTCGAGTCTGCTTCTATGATCGCTGAGGTTGCACTACGATCATGAAGTTCTCTTCAACCTCTACTCTACGATCGTTGACTGTTTTGGTCCTTGAGATGAACTTGATTAAGCAATTCTTCTGGGATAAGATAACTCAAGAAGGGCCAACCTCTTAGAGTGAGCTAAGGGTCAGGTTTGTCCCTGAGGCGCTTTCCAGATGAATTTGCTTTAGGAGTAATTTGCACTGATATCTCTTTTGACCTTTTCTGGTGAGGTGACCCTTTATCAACTTTAGACAATTGCATTTGCTGTGATCGTGGTGTCTTCTTGCTTTTACACTACGATCATATGTTTGATTGTAGGTGCTCCACGATTTGAATTGGGTGGCTGATAGGTTATCAATAGTACGTTTTGAGACGTTCCTACTGACAATGGATTTTTATTTGGTTCATCAACCACAAAGTTTTGGGACTCTGTAGCTGGTACATCGCTTCATAAAACATTTCAGTACTATTGTTCCTTAACAGATCACTGCTCCCTCATGGTTGATGATGTTTTTTCAGCTGAGATGTGATTCCTTTTTCCTTATGTACATAAGGAAGCATCGTTGCATATCTCCTTCTGACTGAAGTCATTAAATCTTCTTATATTGTAGAAATGAGTATCTTCAGGGTTGATCACTCTACGATCCTTTGATAACACTACGAACGTAGTCTTCCTCATCAGCTTGTGTTCGTGGAATTCTGCTCCCGTGCTTAGTTCCTAGTGTTTGATGCTCTGTAGTTCTCTGATGTGAGCTTTCTTGAGAACAAGTTTTGCATGCTTGAGCATCTAAGACCCTTCGAGTGGCCTGCTTTCATATAAGGTATGCAGCCATTTGAGCTTCATTTAGATTAGCTCAGCAGGTCTTCAAGGACAGGCTTTGATATGTAGGAATTTTTCCAGAATTATTCTGAACATCCCTAAGCCTTCTGCTGGTTGACTCTTCTTGACTGAAGTCTTTTTCTGTGTCATTCCTTAGTGTGGTATAGACCAAGTACCTGCAGGTTAGACATTTCTAATTTTAGGTACCCATGGTTAGATGGGTCCTGCTAGGTTAGTTACTAAACCCCTGTTCCTCATATATTAGGATAAACATCATATTGACCACCATCAGTCATAATCATGTACATACTTCATTTAGATAATACATTTTGAGATGCATGGTAGTGAGTGTGAGAGAAATTTTTCATTTTAATAAAACACTCTTTTCTTTGATGGTATCATCATATGCTAAGTTATGATCTCAGAGTTTAAATGTTCACAGAGTGAGAATTAGCTCTACGATTTATTAGTATCTGGTTGATTCATGGAGGTTATCAGTTTCTATGAATCTTCAAGATTCTCTTGCAGATCTGATCACACTCTGTGCATCATTTAACACTTAGACCATAGGATGTACAAAGCACATTAACCCATTAGCAAGGATTTCTTCACATACACTTGACCTGTGAGGCTCTCAAAACCATTTCAGGTCTCTTTCAAGTTATCATCTTCAACCTAAAACTTAGATGGAGAGAAGGTTTATAGACATTTGAGTTTCTATCATCAGTGTACTTTCTCTCTTCACCTTTTTAGATAGATTGTGAATGCTTGAAGGAAACCTGTAATAGTTCATAAGTAAGATGCAAATATGATGTGCATATCTATGTTAGCGAGGAACCGTACCTTTGTTGATAGTTTCTTAACAGTCATTTATCTTGGATATATTGATTTTAGGCATTGAAGTTCATGATTTCTCATTTGCTTCTGACAGCTAGTTGCTCCAGTTGATCTTCAGTCAATCAGTCGTGGTTTTGAAGAAACAAGCTAAGAGAGTGTAAGCATCTCTAATTCTTTGACATCCTTGAGTTCACAAGGTTTACATCCAGCTGCAGGTTGGTTAGACACATGTTTGAGAAGCCATTCTTTCTTCTTTGGATAAGCATTACTTAGCATGAATGGCCTTTTCATCTTTTCAGGCTGGTGGATGTTTGAATCTTTTCTGTTGATGTCTCTCGAGCTTTCTAGCCTGGTCTTCAGACAACAAGATTGACTGTGAGTTATTGGTCTTGTTGATTATGGAAATCGAGAGTATGGACCAATCTGAGCAGCTTCAGATATATATATGCACCTATACATAATATTTCAAACGTGTGAGCTCATCTGCATATAACAAGTGACTTACTACTAAACTAAGTTTAGAACAATGTTTGTGCCTAGGATCAGACTCAAAGCGATTAGCTTTTGAATAGCATGAGAACTTGCTCTGATATCAATTGTTAGTTCCCAATAGGCACAATAGATCTAGAAGGGGGGTTGAATAGATCCTTTTTACTTTTAAATACTTTTCTGGTTTATTATGTATTGCTAATAATTTAGCATGTGACAAACATAAGAATCTTTTCAAGCACAGCAGAATAAGTAAAAGATCCCCTTTATTGATATATTCATAATCATACATACATTGTTCATAAAGTTAGTTCAGTGGTAAGCAGTTAAAACATATATAGCAGTTATAGCAATTAATGTACATAATGTAAATGACATAAAGTAAAAGACACAAAGGGTTTTAAGTGGTTCAGAGACTCAAGCTCCTAATCCACTCTTCTGCTTTCAACTAGCTGGATTTCCACTAAGGAAGGGCAGCACCCTGAATCACTAAGATTCCTTCAAGGCCAGCAGCCTTGGAACTTCAATTCACTAAGAACTCTTTAAGGCCATCAGCCTTGGAACTTCTCTAGTTCCCTAGGAACTCTTCAAGCCCGGCAGGTTTGGAAACTTATTTAGTCCCTCCGGACAAGGACCTCTCAGGCCCTGGCTTCTTGTTATTGTAGTTGTTGTTGTTGGTGGTGCTGAGCTGCTAAGATGTCATTAAGCTCTAAACATCTTTTGTAGTTAGCAGCTTGGTGTGGTCCTCTTTGCATTCTGCTTTGAGTCTGGACCACATCTTCTTTGGTGCAGCTGATCTTCATTCTTTTTTGCTTAACCTTATCTAGTATCAGCTTTGCACCATCACCATCTGGGTTTGCTAAGTCTCTGTGCTTTTAGTAGACTTTGTTTGGCACTTAGCAATCCCTGAACCCTTCTTGAATACTTTGCAGATATGGTTCTACACTTTTTCAGTTTTAGGTTTCGGTTCATGGTGATTTATAGAGTGGCTCTCTTGATATTCTTTATACTCAACCACTTTTCTGAATGCTATCTGTTTAGCCTTCTCAGCTCTCAACTTGGCTGCCATCTTTAGTGGCATTCTCATCTTTGTTGAGTGAAGCTTCGATCTGTTTGAGTTCTTCTTCAAAGTTGCTTCACTTCCACCTTGGTAGTCTCACTGTCACTGAGACTTGTTCTGTTTATCTTTGGTGGAACTTGTAGAGTCAACTATATCATTCACCAACTCAACGATTCTGCAACTTCACAACTCTCTTCTCTGACTCTTGATCTTTGAAGCTCTGTTGATTTATACTACATAACAATCTTCCCGTTGGAAAGTAAACGTTGAAAGCTATTCAAATTGCTTCGCAGATCTCGAGTTATTTGGTGCAGACTGCAGATGTGACATGACATCTTTTTCTGACTTCCTATCACTGCAGTCTACCGTTTCAACAACCCTGTCAGATATGTCACTTTGATGTTTTTGGCAGGTCAATGACATTATTTCACCCTTCTGATTTCTCGATCAGAGGTTGTCCTTGCATCGATGCTCTCAATAGGCTCTTGTCCGAATATTACTCTTCAGATTGAACCGTTGCCAATGCTTCAGTCTTCAGCTATTCGAACTTTGCATTTCTGATGCATGTCTTCATGGACCTAATCGTAGCGTTCTTGTTGACTTGTAGAAACACCACTACAATCTTGAGGAATGTTCACTTGATCTTTAGTGTAGAACAGCTCTTCCTCTTTTTATGCAGTTCTTTATTACTTTTGTTAGCCTCGACTGTTCTCAGATACTGATGGCTTGATTCCTTGCTCTGGCCTCTTCTGAATAACAAGACGCTTCAGATTTATGGCGTGTCCAGCTTTCTTTCTCTTTGTGATCTCCCGTTCACTTATCATCAATGGACTGACCCAATGCTTAATCACTTTAGCCTTGTTCTTCAGAGGTTGACCAGTATCTCAGTGTGTACTCCATCAGTTCCTTCTTCGTATAGCAAACACTACGATTTTGGTTTCTTCCAAGATCGTTGTCATCTTTCTACTTGACAGCTACTGCATATGCTGACTTTCCTTAGTCAGCTACTGAAGTCTTCTTATGATCATCTTGTGGAAGACTTTATCTCGAATGGCTTCACAACTCAATCTTTATGCTGATTGGGTTGGTGCTAAGGTCTTCTGTTAGCTTGCATGCCATTCATTGAGTGCGCTCTGGCTTTCTTCAGGTGAGATGTATCTTTTCATTACCAACCAGAGGTTTCATTTCTTTGGATATTCTGGGAGTGCTCAGTTGTTGAAAATCGTGTTTGTTCTACTATTCTATTTTGGCTTTGTGAGCACATCTGTTAAGGTCTTAGCTCTGCACTCTACGATTCAAATTTCTACCGCAGCGTACTACCACGACCTTGAGTTGTCTTCATCCGATCTTGCTTCGACTCACGATTTACGCCTTTGATACGATCAATCGACTCTCACGATTCTCGAAAAGTATCTACGATTCTTGAATTGGCTTTGACATTAGTAGACTCTACGACTCCGAGTGTAGTCTACGATTCTTGACTGGCTTTTCGCGGATGCTCTCTATCGGCTCGTGGCGTGTCGTCTCTCACGATTCTGAACATGACTTCCTCAGTAGACTACGGCTCCGAGGAAGCTTTACTCAACACACTACGATCCTTCCTCGTCTCTCCTGGCAGTCTACGAACTCCGAGATCTACTATCTTGCAAACTACGATTCTGCCTTGATAGCTCTCGAGTTATCCTCGACTCTTCCGGCGCACTCACGATTTACAGTGCGATTAACTCGATGATCGACAAAGCCTATCTATTACATCATAAGATCAACCTAACATGCTTGATCTTTTTATATTTATAGTCCTTGTACATTATTTCTTTTTTAAGGACTTTACAAAGCTATTTTGCTTATGTAGGATTAACCTAACACATTTGATCAATTCATTCTAAGTCCTTGTACATATGTTTCTATTATCTATCAAGGGACTTTACAGCTTTTCTTAATGCAAACATACTTGCATATTCATTCATATATCATAATCAAATCATATGTAAATAGGAATATCATTCACATGCTTATTCTTGACAAAATCGTTAGTAACGAAGTTTTGCCGGAATTCACATGATTGGATGATAATCGTCGAATTCGTGAAATTCTCGGAATAGAAATCAAATTTTGTGTTTGAACTCGGAAATGTTGGTTTTCGATGGAGACACGTCTTATTTGGAATTATAGAGTCGCGGACTCAAAAATAACCGAATTTCGACTTAAAACGAAGAAACGAGTGTTGAACGTTCACGAACGTTTATCGTTTTCGTTAAAAATGAACCAATAGGTGAATTTTGATTTAACGAAGTCAAATAGATAAAATTTTTGTATGAACATGTAGAGTATGTGATTTGTGAGATAATGGCTTTTGAACGAGCCAATTCGGACTTAAAATGATCAAATTTGGAGTCCGAAAATTCGTTATAAAAATCAACTCAATTGTCTCTGTCAGACAGAGTGGTATGACGCCAACCCAAGGTATATTGATGGCATTACAAATAGCGAATACCGTACTGCACAAACATACTAAGAGAGTCACATGTACAAGCTGCCAAGAGAGTTAAGTGTGGTAGCAAGAACACCGGGACTCGACCATCATCATTCTTTGAAACTTCATGGCTGCAATGAAGTTGCATAAGGATGATCAGCCAATGTACCAAATTTTATGGGATGCATAGTAAGGAAGGTTTATAAATGAATGGTAACTGATTAGTAATGAACTGAAGCTTAATTATTATATTGTTAAAGCTTTATTAAACCTTAAGTATGAAACATAAAGGTCGAAGATAAGTAATCAAACATGAACGCGAGAACAATGTAAACTATATCGGAAAGCTAGAACCAATAATAACAAATCTAAGTTATGTTTAGATTGAGAAGAAGGGTAAGATTCATTAGGAACCATGCATATTTGCTCATGACCTAATGTGTTATGTGATGTGATTATCTATTGTAAAAACCTTAAAGACTTAACGTGAACGTATAATAACCGTAGCAGACACTGAAGGCAAGTATTCTAACCCTTATTTCAGTTCAATCTGAACAAGCTTTGTGGTTCATGTATTCTTACGCATGAATGGATGTATGATAAAGTCAAAGCCAATTCTTTCGGCTAGACTTATGATATATTGGATTTCTTACAATCTATCAAAGCATGGTCAATGTTGTACCAAATTATATTGGTGTGGTTTTCAAATGAAGACTGAGTATGCTAAAAATGTTTTTTCGTCAAACGACAGGCACGTGAGGTTGCCACAACTTAAACGTACATACGTTTAATGAATGTAGCGTTGATCAACATAGAGTACTATAAGTTGATCACCTAGACGTGCTTATAAGAAATGTCGGACTTACGAACTTAGTGTCGGGATGTCCTTTTCAAATAAAGTATGAAATGCTTAAGGTCTTGGACTGAAATTGATGTTTTACTGAATATTGTTATTATAAAATGTTTTAAAGAAAAAAGAAGTGCTATTTTAAATTATCGATAGTACTTCATAACTATTTTTCAGTTATTGAAGATATATGTATTATATGATTCAAGCATATTGTTAAATAGAATTGTTGTACTTGCTGAGCTAGTCATGCTCACACTTTCTTGAACCATATGATCGCAGCTAAGATCGAATGGACCGAAGGATCCGGCAAGGATAAGGGTAAAGAAAAGACAAACCCTTAGAATACTTATGTAATAATATAGGTTTAATGTTGTATTATATTTGTTAATATGACAAGAACAAATGTAATGGTTATAAAGAACCTGGGGAATGTTAATATTATTCTGAATATATAGAAGACATATTCGTTCTTTTGAGGCTTTTCAATTGAATGTATGTGTGAATGTTAGTACCATGTAGCACCATCTGTCGGGTTGGAAGTTACCCGGATTTGGGGGCATCACAGTGGGGTCCACCAATGATTGTGCCATCGTACGAATATTCCCTGATAAAATGAATATTCCCTGACCAATCGAATATTTTATGACAACTTGCATACTTTGCAAAATTTATAAATACTACCCACAACTATAACATTATATCAAATCCACATCTTAACATTAAAAAAAATATTTCGAGAAATTAAATCTTTATTCATAAATTTTGGGGTCTTACAACCTCCCCGTCTTATGAAATTTCATCCTCAAAATTAACGTACGTACCTGGTATGCCGAAGAGGTGAGGACACCTCGTTAGATTCTAACTCTTGAGGTATAACCTTTGAGCGTAGAATATAATCCTTCTTATCCAAGATTTTAACAAGTATCTCCTCATACGTTAAATCTTCTGCTATCTCATCTAGTTCTAATTCAATAATGTGGTTCGGGTCGTCCACATATTTACGTAACATCGATACGTAAAAAATGTTATAAACACGGTACACACTCGCACTCGTAACATCGATACGTGAATAATGGGTCTTTGTGTTAACGACATCGCACTCGTAACCACATACGATCTTCTACTCAACGCGTAAACTACCACGTTCGCTTTTTCCACGATGATATTGAATGGTATTATTGTAATCTTTCAACAGCTCGAGCCAACGTCTATGGCACATGATACGTTCATTTTATTTGAAGAAATATTTGAGGTTTTAGAAATGGGTTTTGTACTGGAGTCAATATAAAATTCGATTTCACGCTCTGGGGGTAGGCTAGGAAGTTCTTCAAGGAATACGTCAGGAAATTTATTAACGATAGAAATATCATTCAAAACTGTGACTCTAATCCAAGACTTGGATTGCACGTCACATTGATACCTATCAACTTTCCACCGTTATTTACGGCGTCCCCTATAGAGAGTCTGGCTTCGGTGCATTCCAAGACTTGGAAGTCGCCAACGAAATGCTTGGGGCTCTATACTTAGGCTTAATATGACAGTGATTGACTTTAGAAGTTTGGTTACTTGAATTTACATAATAGTTTGGTTAGGGAGGCTAACAACCTTACGAAACAATCAATTTTAGCATGGTGAGTAGTTAACTAGTCGATTCCTAAAATCACATCAAAGGCAAGTATTTTCAAAGAGATAAGATCGACAGGTAACGTGAGAGTATCGATTTGAGTCAAACAAGATTTATAAACAGTGGATGTAACGAAGGTTTCTCCTAACAGAGTTTCAACCGATAAGTTAAAGTCTAATTTCTCAAGAGTCAAATTTAAACGTTGAGCGCAAATAGGAGAAATAAAAGAGTGGGTAGAGCCGGTATCGAATAAAGTATAGACTTTGCAAGAGTTTATAATTAACTTACCCGTGATAACTTTGTTCGAGTTCCTCGATAAGTGCTCTCACTTAAACTACCGACTTTAACTTATCTGGGACATCCTTTGGCGTCACCATCCCAGCTGGACTTGACTTCACTACATGACAAAATTGAGTTAAATGACCTTCTCTTTCGCAATTAAAACACGCTTTGGGTTGTTGGGTACAATTTGGACAGATGTGTCCCTCCTGTCCGCATTTGAAACATACGACTAGTGGTCGTTCTTCTTCCTTTGAAATAGGTGCCGGTGCTACTGTCGATGTCTTTCCGTCATTGTTGAATCTGTTAGGTTTGTAATATTCATGAAGCAATCAAATTGCATAAAAAGTGCGGAAGCGTGTAAAAATCAGAGTTTAAAATTTTACAAACCATAAACCCGGATCATCCTTTATGCATAATTATTAATTAAACGAAAAGATAAAGAATAAATCATACCCTTGAAGATCGAGCTTCCTCAGGTACAAGTTCACCTCCAAATCCTTTCGCGTTCAATCTTGAATCCACCGGGTTTGGTTCCTTCCTTTGATCAACGTTAGCCACCCAAATGTTTGGCCTCTAGAGGTGATCCACCAAGGAAGAAGAAAATTCAAGAAGATGGGTATTTGGCTCAAACCCTAGTTTTCTATCTCTATAGAAAAAGGTGTACTCCCAACAACTTGGAATTATTACGTATGTTGAAAAATCAACAACCCATACCACCCATAATAAGACTCCTCTTATTTATTGATGTGGGCAACCCTCCTTAACAATTAAGAAATTGGGTTTTATTTAATTAATTAAATTCTTTTAATTAATTAAGCTCCTAATCTTATTAGGGATAATTAATTAAACTCCTTTAACTAATTTTCCTTCCTAATCCAATTAGGAATAAATGAGAGTACTTATATTAAATTAATTCCTAAACTCTTTTAGAAATTAAAATAATAATAATTGTAATAATATTAATAAGACTCCTCTTATTAATTTATATTTAATATTTTAAAATATTAAATAATAATATTAAGCTATTTAATTTATTCTATCACCATAGATTAAATTAAATATACTTAACATATTATTACGATTATGCCATTAACTTCTTAAATAATTATTCTTCCTTTTATGGTGTGACCCTTTAGGTTCTCCATATTAAACCCAGGTGTGAATAAATCAATTAGAACAATTCTAATCTTATTTAAATAAATAAATTAAACAATTAATTTATTTAAATAATATTTATTCTACAATAGGGATAAGCCTCCCTAGCGATCAACGACTTTCCGGATAATATAGATTTCAACATTAATCATAAAAGAACCTTTGAGTAAATAGTTACAGCATAATTCAATCCTTCCACCATATAATTGTAAGACCCCCTAAATTTTTTTAAATAAAAGGAATTTCCTT
This sequence comes from Panax quinquefolius, assembly GCA_020205615.1. NCBI lineage: Eukaryota > Viridiplantae > Streptophyta > Magnoliopsida > Apiales > Araliaceae > Panax > Panax quinquefolius. The sequence continues at coordinate 69,040,147 of CM035173.1, read as the reverse complement.
TATTTATTATTTTGAAATAAGTAAGGGTTGATTTGATTAATGTGGATAGTTAAGGGTTAAATACGCAAATATTTCAAAATAAGCAAGTGGTTATAAAATATTCATTTTGTTTGGGAATATTCGTTTGGTCGTGGAATATTCGTGATCGCGTCGGGAATATTCGTATTTACCGCTAGAACAATGCCCATGTATGGGCCCCATAACGAAAAAGCGATTGGATGAAGAAAACGACAAATATAAGTTGGTTAAAAATAATCTACAGTAGTTGTTACCAAGTAAGACCGTTGAATACCCGGTGGTTAAAATACAAGAATACGCGCGGTTGCACAAGAGAAGACACCAGATTGCACGATATTGTTGAATTATCGATCCTTACGTAAGAAGGCACTACTCAATAATTTTCACAAGAGTTATCGCTCAATATTTTATTTTATCGATTCAATAATTGTCAAGCGTTGATATTTTATATTATCATTGTTCAATAATTGTCACCGCATTATTATCTCCATTATCGATCAATAATTCATATTATTTGAATAATATTATTAGATAGCATTATTGGCAATGTCTAGAAAGTTCTCACAAGGAGAGGTTTGGTCACCTAATTGCTACCAAGAAGGAGAAATCCTTATCTGAAAGCCCCTTCCCTGGAACTACCGTCATTATAATCAGGATTCTCAGAATATTATTTGTGAATAATTAATTATTGATTCATATGATAAAGAAATATTTATTTTATGTGGATATAAATGATGGATTTATTTATGTGGTTATAAATGAAGAAATTATTGTTGAGGTGTTTTATCAAGATTTTACCGTATTGGAGGTATTAAAAATTAAATTGTGGGTTTTGAGATATATCATGGGATATAATTTTTAATCCGACTGTTGGATTGTGGTAATTTTTGGATATGTTATACATATATAAGTTGAGTATATGTCCACAAATTTTGAACCGTTAAAAATGTACGAATGATTTGTTATGAATTTTAAGAGGTGTCTGATTCGGAAATTAGGGTTATAATTGATTTTGGTGGAAAATTCTAGAATTGAGTGGGCCCCACTTGTGGTTGGTGAAGAAATGTGCTGAATTTTATTTCAAATGTGGTGGGTGGCAATAGTAGCGTGGTAAAGCCATCGTAGCAGTCAAGTCTGCTTTTCTACGGCTAACATTTTCCTATAAATAGAGGGCTTAAGTTAGAATTGAAAATCACACCGTAAACAAAGTTTTCTCTTTCTCTCTATATTATTGAGCGTATTTTGTGAGTATTTAGATACTTTGAGAGTTGCTGTTCAGTACAAGTTTCATTCAGCATCACTTCCGACCTTTCCTTCCGAAGTACTGATTCTTTGAGGTAAGGGATATTATTTTTTTTCGTAATGATATTATTTCTTCAATATCATTATGCTGAAATGTTGATCTGAAGTTTTTATCAAATTTGGAACTTTTTCATGTCGGGGTTACTATTCATGAGTTACTATTCACGAGTTACTATTCATGAGTTACTATTCACGAGTTACTATTCACGAGTACTATTCATGAAGCGTGAAGATGTTTTTGTGGAATTTCTATCTTTTGGTGTCGGATTTACTATTCATGTATACAGATTATTCACGATACTACACTATTCACGATACTCAACTATTCACCAAAAAATAAAATTTTTCTTTTCGTCCAAAACATCTATTTTGGATACTAGCTTTGATCAGATCCATGTTTTGATCATTCTTGAATTTTACACCACTATGATTATTTTTGGGGTATTGTTGGACATGGATAAAACAAAGTACTAATCCTTAATCCTTAATCCTTGTCATTTTGTTTCAATCGATTCGCTTTTTAAAAATATTTTTCATCATCCTCGCCTTAAATGATGATATTATTGAATATCTTTGGCCCAGTAGTGCAAAGATGAATGATTTCAAGAATATCTTTGGCCCAGAGTAAAAGATGAATGTGTTGAGATGAATGAATGAATACGATCGATTAATATCTTTGGCCCAGAGTAAAAGATGAACAGTGTTTAAATGAAATACGACTAATCGATGAATATCTTTGGCCCAGAGTAAAGATGAATATTTGATTCCGATGTATATCGATTGTTGTTACAGGGATAAAAGATAGACGATGAACTTTTAAATTCATACATGTAAGATAGTAGTTTGATTCTCTACTTAACTCTTCTAATGAATTATTATTTCACGCATGTAATATTAATTTAAAATTTGTTGTCTATCAGATTCTATTAAATTTTTCCTCGTCAAGACTAACGATAATTTGTTGTGTATTATCTTAGTCATAATATTCTTTACCGAGCTAGTTGAGCTCACCCTTTTCCTTTTTGTTCCATTCTTCTCTCAAGAGGCGAGAATATAGCGAAAAGTACGAAGCCTCGGGTATGGAATGAAGGTTTTAGAAAGGATTGTTTAGTAGTCCTCACCATTTTGTAAAATAATGTATCAATAAATGTGATGAGGATTTATTTGAGTATAAATATTGTCTGTAAGATAATATTTGTATTTAAACTCACAGCTTTACTATCAGAATAATAAAGTTGTAGTTGTTTCGCATCATGTATTGACAACTCGTAATGGGTGATGTATACCTATTTTGGGGGCGCCACAAACTTGGTATCGAGCTTAGGATATGATCTCCAAGTGAGATCTGGGAATAGAACTAGAGGGAGAGACGAGTAAATCCTTCACTAGTGTGTCCTACCTAAGCTTATTTGTTAGTTGGTCAAGATATAGGGATATTATGTGATATATTGATTTCTTTAATTAACCCTTGTTTTATGACAAGATTTGAGAATGTCGAACGAGAATATTAACAATGGAAAATGAGACCGTGGAGATGCTCAGATTTACCAACGAGGAGAACGTGCAACAGTCGGCAATGTTCCTCCCGCGAACAACACCAATCGAAAGCGTGATGATGAACGAGGGGATGTTTAGAAGTTTTTTGCGCTCATGCAAAATCGCATTTGAGGAGACTCGTGTTCAAAATACAGAGGAAATGATAGCAATTCACCGGGTTGTCACAAATGCAAGCTTCAAAGAGTCAGGACCACCGTAATTTAAGGGAAAGCCAGATCCGATCACGGCGAAACATGGGTCAAGCAAATTACCAAGATATTCGATGTCTTGGGATGCACGGAGGAATGAAGGTTCCATTCGCCACCTTTATGTTCCGCATGGCGAGGCAGACCATCGGTGGGAGTCTCAGAAGCGCACTCCATCCAAATTCGCACTCAAAGATGTCTTGGGAGACGCTTTCAGAGACTATTTAATGACAAATACTTTCCTCGAAAGTGTTCGCTATATGAAGGAAGTGGAGTTCATCGATTAGAGCAAAACAACACGACGTCTCAAAGACGAGGCAAAGTTTGCAGAGTTATCCAGTTTGCACCTCATTTGGTGGAGAATGAGGAACGATGACGCGGATGTTTCTTAGAGGTTTGAAACCCAAGATACGCCAAGATCTCATTTCTCATAAACTTTCTTTATTCAGATGTTGTAAATGTGGCTCAATTATTAGAGCGAGATAACGAGTACTACCAACTCGAGGGACCATAACCAGGATCGTACTCAGAGATAGCAATCAATGTAATAATGATAACTCATGGAGAAAGAAATAGACGGACAAAAATGGTAACCACTCCGTGGTAATCATGGTCATGAAAATGTAAGAAGCGAAGTCAGAGGAGATTTTAAAAGAGGAGATTTAACAACGACTATGTGAAGACGATAAAGGCTTAAGAAGAATCGGTTCTAAGGAGGAGAACGACCACCGGCCATATGCTACAAATGCGAAAAGAGGGACATATCACCCAAACCGCCCACAATACCAAGGTATGCTATAATTGTGGAAAGGAAGGACATATCGCCGAGATTGTACGCAGAATAAACCTAGTTCAATGGGATTCGCGACTCAAAAGATCGTCCTGTAAAAGTCAAAGTCAACGATTCCGGAAGAGCGCTTTGTTGTGATCGGTCATAATGCGAGGAACCCAAACGAGGTGATCACGGTAAGCTATTTATAAATTCTCAAGTAAGTTTATACCTTACTTGATAATTTGGGTGCTACCCATTCATTTATCTCTCCCGCATGTGCTCAACGCTTAAACTCGACTCGAGAAATTAGACTTTGACCTATCTCGTGGAAACTCCGCTAGAGAAACTTTCATCACATCCACTGCTTATAAATCTTGTTTGATTCAAGTTGGCACCATTACCTTACCCGCTGACCTTATCTCTTTAAAGATACTTGCTTTTGATGTGATTTTAGGATTGATCGGTTAACTACTCATCATGCCAAAATTGATTGTTTTCGTAAGGTCGTTAGTTTTCATATTCCTAACCAACCTGCTTGTATTTAATTCAAGCAACTAAACCATTAAAATCAATCACCATATATCTAATCATAAAGCTATTCGCTTATTGAAAAAACGGATGTCAAGCTTTCTTAGCCCATGTTATGGATTTGAATAAAGACACGCCAAATTTGAATAATATTCCCGTTGTTATCGACTTTCCCGACGATTTCAAGAACTTCCTTGCCTACCCCCCGTAACGTGAAGTCAATTCTTTATCGATCTTGAACCCCGCACAAAGCCCATTTCTAAAACCCCATATCGAATGGCTCCTATTGAACTTCAGAGTTAAAGGTCCAACTACGTGAATTGTTGGACATCTGCTTTCATTCTGGCCCTAGTACATCTCCTCGGGGTGCTCCTGCTTTATTCAGAAAGAAGAAAGACGGAGTATGCGACTTTCAGATCGACTATCGGAATCGAACCATGTCACCATCAAGAATAGGTATCCTCTACCTCGTATTGATGACTTGTTTGACCAAATAGTAAGGGGCACAATTCTTTTCAAAAATCGATCTTCGCTCGGGATATCATCAAATTGAAGATTAGAATCGAGGATATTCCAAAGACCGCCTTAACTCCTGGTATGGGCATTATGAATTCTTAGTCATGTCTTTCTGACTAACTAATGCTCCTCGCTGCTTTCATGGATATGATGAACCGAGTATTCAAGGAATATTTGATCATTTCGTTGTTGTTTTTATCATTGACATCCTTATATATTCCAAAAGTCGTGAAGATCATGAGCACCATTTGAAGTCGGTACTCCAAAGGCTTCGTGAAAACCAACTATATGCCAAATTGAAGAAATGCGAGTTCGCTCGAGGAAGTAGCATTTCTTGGGCATGTGGTGTCAAAACATGGAGTATCTGCTGATCCGACGAAGATCAAGCAATACAAAGTTGGAGCAACCAAGCTCCGGATCAAGTACGAGCTTTTTGGGCTTAATCGGTTATTATCTGAGATTCGTGGAAGGGTTTTCTCAATCGCTACTCCATTAACTCAAATAACTCTCCTAAGGATACAAAATTCGCTTGGAGCGAAGAATGCGAGAAGAGTTTCCAAGAGCTTAAGAGGAGACTTATTTCTAAGACTGCTCTAACAATACCATCCGGTTCGGATGGATTTGTTATCTACAAATGATGCTTCGTGCAAAGGGTTAGGATGTGTTCTCATGCAACGGGGAAAGTCATAGCCTATGCCTCGCGACAACTTAAAGAGTATGAGAGGAATTATCCTACTCATGATCTAGAGTCATAAAGCAATGCTGCCAGCTTAAAAGATATGGAGGCACTATCTATATGGGGAGAAAGTGGAGATATATTCGCACCATAAAAGCCTTAAATATTTCTTCACTCAAAAGAACTCAACACGCAAAATGACGCTGGCTCGAGCTATTGAAAGACTACGACCACACTATTCAATACCATCCCGGTAAAGAGAACGTGGTAGCCGACGCATTGAGTAGAAGATCATATGCGAACGAAAAGCGATGATGTCAAGTATACGACAGAGCCAACTTTAATAGAAAAGTTAAGGTCGCTTCAAGCCACCGAATCTTGAAATGATGCGTATGAAGAAGAAAGTACAAGAAGGAGCTATTCCGTGTTTAGAATCGATGAAGAAGGAATACTTTGAGTCCACTCTAGACTTTGTGGTTCCTAACGACTGATTTGAAGTACAAGATTATGATGGAGGCACACAATACACCATTTGCAATCCATCCTCGAAGTACTAAAATGTATCGTGATCTTCTACATACATTTTGGTGGAATAATATGAAGAGAGAGATTGCAAAGTTTATCTCGATGTGTTTAACTTGTCAACGGTAAAGGCGAGCATCTAGTACCTAAGGGTCCGCTGCAACCACTTGAGATTCCTAATGGAAGTGGAACACATTACCATGGATTTCAAGTACGTCTTCCTACGGCTTCAAGGCATCAATGCTATTTGGGTTATTGTTGATAGATTAACCAAGTCTCGCTTATTTCTTGCCGATACGGAGACTTATTCACTCGAACGCCTTGCTAGTATGTACGTAAATGAGATTGTGAGGTTGCATGGCATGCCAAGATCCATAGTTTCGGATCGTGACCCAAGATTCACTTCAAGATTTTGGGTTAGCTTGCAAAAAGCTATGGGCACGGATTTGCGATTTAGTTCTAAGATACCATCCCCAAACCAGACGGACAATCGAGAGGACTATTCAAACTCTTGAAGATTTATTAAGACTCGTGTCCTAGACTTCAAGGCGCTGGATAAGTATTTACCATCGGTGGAATTCTCCTACAACAACAAAGCTTATCGTGCAAGTATAGGTGTGGCTCCATTCAAGCATTATATGGACGAAAATGTCGCTTCTCCAATATGTTGGGATGAGGTGGGTGAAGCAACATTGTTGGGACCCGAAGTTAGTACGTATGACTCACCGAAAAGATCCAAATGATTCGATAACGATACAAACGGCTCAAGATCGACAAAAGAGTTATGCGGATCTTCATCGAAAGGACGTGGAATTTAATGTAGGGGATCATGATTGTCATGAAGTCGCTCCACGGAAGGGAGTTACAAGATTTGGGAAGAGAGAAAGCTCAATCCACGATTTATCGGTCCATTTCAAATTCTCGACCGAGTAGGAAATGTAGCCTATAGACTCATGCTACATACCTCCAGTATGTCTCGTGTTCATAATGTGTTTCATATATCCGCATTTCAGAATATGTGAAAGACCCGAACCACGCTATTGAAGTTAGAACCGACGAGATAGCCAAGACTTAACGTATGAGGAGGTACCACAAGATCTTGGATAGAAGGAGCATGTCCTACGCCAAGAAAGGTCATACCACAAGTTAAAGTTTTGTGGAGGAATCATGCTATAGAGGAAATGACCTGGAATTGAAACTAAAATGAAAGCGTAGGTATCCTCACCTTTTCAAACACTGTGTACGTGACGCCAATTTCGAGGACGAAATTTCATAAGGAGGGAGGTCAGAAGACCTCAAATTTTTTTAATAAAAAGGAATTTCCTTTATTTATTATTTTGAAATAGTAAGGGTTGATTTGATTAATGTGGATAGTTAAGGGTTAAATACGCAAATATTTCAAAATAAGCAAGTGGTTATAAAATATTCATTTTGTTTGGGAATATTCGTTTGGTCGTGGAATATTCAGATCGCTTGTGAATATTCGCATTTACTCACAAGCAGCCCATGTGTGGGCCCCATAACTAAAAAGCGATTGATGAAGAAAACGACAAATATAAGTTGTTTAAAATAATCACAGAAGTTGTTACCAAGTAAGATCGCTGGAATACCCGCCAAGTTAAAATACAAAGAATACGCCATTGGTCGCACACAAGAGCATTACCTGGACAGATTGCACAAGATTGTTGAATTATTGATCCTTACGTAAGAAGGCACTACTCAATAATTTTTACAGTAGTTATCGCTCAATATTTTATTTTATCGATTCAATAATTGTCATATGATATTTTATATTATCATTGTTCAATAATTGTCACCGCATTATCTCCATTATCGATCAATAATTCATATTATTTGAATAATATTATTAGATAAAGATTATTGGCAATGTCTAGAAAGTTCTCACAAGGAGAGGTTTGGTCACCTAATTACGCCGCCAAGAAGAGAGAAATCTTATCTAAAGCCCCTTCCCTGAAACTACCGTCATTATAATCAGATTCTCGTAATATTATTTGTGAATAATTAATTATTGATTCATATGATAAAGAAATATTTATTTTATGTGGATATAAATGATGGATTTATTTATGTGGTTATAAATGAAGAAATTATTGTTGAGGTGTTTTATCAATAATTTTTTACCGTATTATTAGGTATTAAAAATTAAATTAGGGGTTTTTTTATATATCATGGGATTATAATTTTTTAATCCGACCGCTGGATTGTGGTAATTTTTGGATATGTTATACATATATAAGTTGAGTATATGTCCACAAAATTTGAAACCGTTAAAATGTCGAATGATTTGTTATGAATTTTAAGAGGTGTCTGATTCTAGAAATTAGGGTTATAATTGATTTTGGTGGAAAATTCTAGAATTGAGTTATTGAAGTTCACTTGTGGTTGGTGAAGAAATGTGCTAAATTTTATTTCAAATGTGGTGGGTGGCAATAGTAGCGGTGAAGCCATCGTGTAGCAGTGTCAAGTCTGCTTCTTGCGGGCTAACATTTTCCTATAAATAGAGGGCTAAGTTAGAATTGAAAATCACACCGTAAACAAAGTTTTCTCTTTTTCTCTCTATTATCGAGCGATTTTGTGAGTATTTAGATACTTTGAGAGTTGCTGTTCAAAGATAAGTTTCATTCAAAGATCACTATCCGACCTTTCCTTCCGGCAGTCGATTCTTTGAGGTAAGTGGATATTATTTTTTTCTCAAATGATATTATTTCTTCAATATCATTATGTCAAATGTCGATCCAAGTTTTTATCAAATTTGGAACTTTTTCATGCTCGGGGTTACTATTCATGAGTTACTATTCACGAAGTTACTATTCATGAGTTACTATTCACGAAGTTACTATTCACGAGTACTATTCATGAAGCGTGAAGATGTTTTTGTGGAATTTCTATCTTTTGGTGTTTGATTTACTATTCATGATATAAGTTACTATTCACGATACTTTGACTATTCACGATACTGGCACTATTCACGATACGGCACTATTCACCAAAAAATAAAATTTTTCTTTTTCCAAAAATATCTATTTTGGATACTAGCTTTGATCAGATCCATGTTTTGATCATTCTTGAATTTTACACCACTATGATTATTTTTGGTATTGTTGACATGGATAAAACAAAGTACTAATCCTTAATCCTTAATCCTCATCATTTTGTTTCACCGGATTCGCTTCTTTAAAATATTTTCATCATCCTCGCCTTAAAATGATGATATTATTGAATATCTTCGGCCTCAGAGTGTTAGGCAAATGAATGAATGATTTCTCAAGAATATCTTTGGCAAGCAGTAAAAAACAGTGCAAAATGAACAAACCATATGTTTAGATGAATACTTATGATCGATTAATATCTTCGGCCTAAAGATAAAGCAAAGATGAACAGTGTTTAAATGAATACGACTCACCTCGATGAATATCTTTGGCTCAACTGTAGTGTAAAGATGAATATTTGATTCCGTGTGTATATCGATTGATGTTACAGATAAAAGATGATTTGGCTGAACTTTTAAATTTATACATGTAAGATAGTAGTTTGCATTCTCTACTTAACTCTTCTAATGAATTATTATTTCATAGATGCGAATATTAATAGAAAATTTGTTGTCTATTGTATTCTATTAAATTTTTCCCTAATGAAGACTAACGATAATTTGTTGTATATTATCTTAGTCATAATATTCTTTATCGAGCTAGTTGAGCTCACCCTTTTCCTTTTTTAAATCCATTCTTCTCGTGAGGCGAGAATATAAATAATATTAATAAGCCTGGGGTATGGAATGAAGGTTTTAGAAAGGATTGTTTAGTAGTCCTCACCATTTTGTAAAATAATGTATCAATAAATGTGATGAGGATTTATGTGAGTATAAATATTGTCTAACTTCTTAAGATAATATTTGTATTTAAACTCACCGCTTTTCTTCAATTGTAATAATAAAGTTGTAGTTAATTTATTTAAATAAATAATATTTATTCTACAATAGGATGTCCCTCGAATGGGTAATATAGATTTCAACATTAATCATTTTTCGAGTAAATAGTTACCGACAATTCAATCCTTCCACCATACAATCCCAATTAAATATAAGACATGGAATTATCACAAGTCTTATTTTATTTAATTATATGTATTTCGATCCTTAAATGCACAACTCCAAATAATGCAAATTAGAAACTCCTTTCTAATTTCATTCTCGCTTCGCCAAGGACTCATCGGGTTGTCATTTATCGAATCACATAGACATTTCTCTTCTTTTATTAGAAGTGGTAGATTCTTTATCGATCATACATTATCTCCATGTACAACTTATTATACCCAAGCATACCTTTTTATATACCCTAAGGGTCTTAAGGAATAAGTCAAAGTATAACTCATCATACACAAGATACTATGATGATCTCAAGTCCAAGGATTACTTGTACTACTATCACTACAGAATTCCTATCGACAGCAAATAAAACTCCATTAGGTATTCCTTAGCGAGCCAATGCTCAAAGGAACTTATTCTCTAATAAGCACCTACATACTTGCTTTAGTGTTCCACACAAATGATCATGAGATCAATCATCCTCATCCAACGAGCAAGCAACGATGTACCAATCTATCCTGGATTCACTAATCCCCAATTTAGTAATCCAATGATTGGGAACTATTTTAGTTTTAAGCTTTCTAAGAATTTAGATCTCATTAGAATGATCATCATCATTATTCTAAAAGCATTGCTTAAAACTATGGGTTTATCACATATTATAAAAAAAGATCATGTAGATAATTAAAAGCCTTTAATAAATTAATACTTTTATTAATAAATGAATAAGATTGTTACAAAGTATATGCTTTATCATCAAACATGATCGGCTTGTGTGCATACTACTTTCAATCTCCCACTTGCACTAAAGCCAATCGTCATGGTAACTCATACTCTTCTTCTCTAAGTGACGATTATCCTAACATTTGGATAAGCTTTAGTTAATGGATATGTAATGTTGTTTATGAGAGTCCACTATCTCTATAGTGATTTCCCATCTTTCAATGATTCTAATAATCAAATGAAAGTGCCACAACACATGTTTAGATCCAAGATGAGACTTAGAACTATTCCTAGTTCTCAGAATGAACTTTTAATCCAAACAATCTACTTGCAGCTTCATTTATAGCTATATACTTTGTCTTTATCACTAAACCAAAGAACTCTTTCATTGCTTTGAACCTTTCCAATTCATCGCACCACTATTCAAGATAACGCTTTACCTTAAAGTGGATTTTCTCATCATCTTGGTCCGTCTCGAAAAACTTGAGTCTCATAAGCCCTCTAGTTTTAATTCGAGATCCACCATGTATGCTCACATCTTTAGTGCCAAGTAAGCACTTTAAGATGTTTTTCACCGACTCATAGTGAACTTCTCCATAATATGACCGATCAACATCGTGTCTCGTATATTTCATCGCATACATGATTGTCATTCATGCGACCTCTCTTTTTCGAGAGTCTGTGGGGACTATTAAGAGAGATACACTCCATAGCTCATCGACATGAGACATCTCTTGAGTTTGCCATGCTAAACTACTTTAAAGATCAAATGAATATACGCCTCCTTGGGTTAAGTTGAGCATCCTTTTAAATCTATCTATATAGATTTATATCCCCAATTAAGATACTCTTCCCAAATCATTCATGGAGGAATGTTTAGACAACTTTATCTTTACTGATTGTAGCATTAGTATGTCATTCCTTATCCGTAGTATATCAACATATAATATTAGGAATGTCACGACGCTCCCACTGACCCTTTTGTACACACTAGGTTCATTCTTATTTTTTGATAAAATCAAACTCTTTTGATTTGTTTCATCAAAACGAATGTTCCATTTTTGAGAAACTTGCTTCAATCCATTTCTCTCGAAAGTGTTCATATAACACTTACTCATCGATGTAATCGGATCATCATCTTCTATGATGCGTATCTTTATCATCATCATCTATGATGAATCCATACCTCCTAGGTATCTTCTAAGACTATTCCGTATTTACGATCTCGGCCAGTGGTACAATAGGTCTATCTACGTGTTCCTCTTATTCGACTTATAGTGTTTTGTGGTTCTTGAACTCTTCAAGATCTATTATCCTCCCACTAGCCCCTTTTAATGATAAACACCTTTATCTTAGAAGAAAGCGTGTTTTGCAACAAACACCTCTTGCTAAGTGGAATTATAGAACATATACCCTAAACTTACTTTAGGATGTCCCACAAATCGTACTTGTCAAATCTTGTCCCAAGCTTATCCTTTGAAACCTTTTCACATAAGTTGACAACCCCTTATCTTAACATACTTAAGATTAGAATCCTCCCCGGCCCATAACTTTTATGGAGTCTTGGGGCCGGATTTTGAGGTTACCATTTTCGTAGATATGCAACCATTTCTAGGACATTATCCTGTAAGGATACCGGAATGTCGATAAAATCATTATGGACCGCATCTATGTCCAACAAGGTACGATTTTTCCATTCAAATACATCAATCAATTATCACGTATCGTGAGGTGTCCATTATGAGAAAAACCATTTGAGATGATCTAGAAACTTATTGCACAAGTATTTATTCCTCGATCTAATCAAAGAATCTTAATACTTTGCCAATTTGTTTCACTTCTCAATTCTTTGAACCTTTCAAATAATTCACACTTGTATTTCAAAGAAATACACACATTCAACTCTTTGAATGATCATCTCCTTTTCTTATACTAATTTGTTCAATATGCAAAATTATTTTCATGTAAGTCAAGTATACAAAATTTATTAAGTAATATTCCATTTATACAAACACATTATTATTATAAATAGAACAACAATTGTTCTTAATTATAATACCAAAAATTTTATTGTCCAACAACAAAATAGAAATAATATTTCTAACAAGAACTGAAATACAATAACAACTTATCGACTTAATAGATTTTCCCATAGGCATTGCTAAACTATAAGTTTCTATGGCTAATGTAGCAACCTTTGCTTCATTTTCCACACATATAGATTACTTATATTTGTTTAGCTTTCTACTTCTATTTGGTCCCTTCATAAATCTATATTTATGATAACCAAAGCTCAGATCCAATACCCAAGTAGAACCTCGACTTAAAGAAAAATTTATTTCAATCATGAACAAAAATCGATTATAACCAAAACTTCACTAAGCTTCTTTGGTTAACCTTTGCAAGATGCTTCTCGCAGCTTTTTCCAGTGTCCAGCTTATTGCAGTGGAAGCAAACCCTTTGCTATCCGTGATCGCTTTTGTTCTTATTATCCTTTGTTTATGCCTTTCTATTTACCTTCTTTGAATCGCTTTTCTTTTCAAGATCCTTTGGCCCCTACCAAGAAGACATGATCTTTCTTGGTTGAAAAGTGACTCTCATCATTTTTCAATATGTTAAGCAAATCAACGAGGTCGATATCTAGCTTGTTCATATGAAAAATTCACAACAATTGTGAAAGGAGTCCGGAGTGAGTGCAAGATCAAATCTTGCTCAACTCTCCATCCATGACAAAACCAAGTTGTCCTAATCGATCAATCAAATTGATAATGTTAAGGACTTTTATCTCAGCATTTATAGTGTCATCGGTCATTCTAGATCTGGAAGAGCTCCTTAGATATCTCGATATCTATCACCCCACTTTCTTCACCATCAACTACTTGATGTGCGGGAATATAGTAGGAGCATCCATAGTTTCATGCCGACGCCAAGCTCAAGTTACTCATGGATGCGAGCATGATGCATCGAGCCAATCATGCATCATCTTCGCCACTTTCTAAAAGTAGCAATGTCTTCCTCGTAGGCATTGTTCTGCAACCATTGCGGGGATAGGCGATTATGGACATAAGATAACTTTTCAACTATGAGAACTATTCTCAAATTCCTTAACCAATCCATTTAATTCTATTCGATTAATTTAGCATCTAATATGCTTCGCAAAGGATAGTAATTTTAGACATTGTAAAATTCTCAGAAATGAATTTGTAATTAACAACATTTTAACATACATTCTTTTATTAATTACCAAAATAAATTAGGTCTTGTTTTAAATTGGTATCTCCCACTATTTTCTTCAAACTATATTACCCTCACTTATATAGTTCTAAGCAAAATCTAATTAAAGATTTGCTAGTGAGAATAAGGATCCCATTTCAAATGTATATAGCCTTGTGGTGACACAACAAACTATATATAAATAAATAGGTAGACAACTTTTGTCAATTACATCAACTATGCAACTCCTTTCTATTTTGCCTCTTAGATTATTTTGATCAAGTGGTGGCACATCCGAATCAAAATTATCCAAGTTAAGTCCGACCTAGCACTCCATATATTCAAAAAAAAAAATATCATCCTTGTGGTGACACAACAAAACAATATTGTTCAATTTTCTTTATAAGCATCAAATGTGATAAATTAACATCTTAAATACTTAATACTTGCCTTGTGGTGACACAACAAACTCATATTAAATATTTAATACTCTATTAATTTTATCATGCTAGAAGGCTACGCTCGATATTCCAAATATCTTTGAACGCTTAGGACTTAATATAAAAAAAATTGAGGGGTTTGTTATTAATTTGTCTCATCTTGTTTAGCGCAGCATGCATATATATATATAAAATACGCCATTATATTAATTAACATGCTAAGCATGTTTGCATAATATATATATATATATAGTATAAGCATGCACATATAGAATACTATATTCTACCTGGATTGATTATGGACTTTTATTCTAGTTTGGTTCACTAGAGCCACCAAGTGAACCAAAAGGTCAAACCCTAGGGGTGCAAGAAATAATATTTAAATATAACTATTACATTTAAACCCTGCTCCATTACAAATGGGTCTTCACGCCGCCTTTTCCTTTTTCGATCTCCAATTTTTCAAAAATAATTCTAACTATTCCTATTACAAAACTATTTAAAATAAATAGAAACCTTGATCAGCAGTCAAGGGGAAGTACATAGGAGGGAGATAGAATTTATATTAAGAAAAAATTAGAGAGACGAGGTACGCAGACCCCATTTAATAAAACCCATACATTCATGCATCCAACTAAAATAAAATCCAATCATATTGGTCAATAGTCCATAATCAATCCCATTTATTATCATACACATCACCATATGCATCAATAAATAACATTCATCTTATGAATAATAAACATTTAATATATATATTGATATCATTTAATGGGCAAATTTAGTTAGTATAAAATCTATTTTTGAATAAAAATAAACTCCTTTATTTTAATCCAAATTTAAATCAAAATAAAACTATTTTATTTTAATTTATCCTATTTTGAATAAAATAAACTATTTTATTTTAATCAAAATCTTTAATTAAAATAAACTCCTTTATTTTAATTAATTATGGAATCCAATTCCATATATATAAAAATCTTTAATTAAAATAAACTCTTTTATTTTAATTAATTATGAATCCAATTCCATGTAAAAAAAAAACTCTTTTATTTAAAGGAAACACGGATATTCTTTCCTATTCACAAATAAACTCCTTTTATTTTGAATAATATGAAATCTTATTCCATATTTAAATAAACTCCTTTATTTAAGGAAACACGGATTTTCTTTCCTATTCACAAATAAACTCTTTTATTCTGAATAATATGAAATCCTATTTCATATCTAAATAAACTCCTTTATTTAAGGAAACAATAGAATCCAATTTCAACTCCAATTAGTTATCATGGAATCCAATTCCAACTCTAATTAGTTAGCATGAAATTTAATTTTAAAATTAAAATAAACCTTTTATTTTAAGATTAAAATAAACCTTTTATTTTAAAATTAAAATAAATATTTTATTTTAATTATAAAATTATTATATATATATATTAAAATATATATATATATATATATATAATAAATCTGTGATACCAAAAATATATATATATATATATAGTCCCCAAATTATATATATATATTATCCATTTCTAGATTCTCATTAAAAACCAAAAAGTGACCAAAAAGTGATCAATATACAAACCGGAATGAGTCACATGCTTATATACAATATTAAAGGATAGCATGAATTCCGTGAGTCAGATTGGTTTTTCACGTGGCCTCATGATCTGCTAAAAAAAAAAAAAATTCCGTGCCCTCATGATCTGCTAAATTCCGTGAGTCAGATTGGTCCAGCCGTACAGCACCTTTACTTTTTTTTTATTTTCCGAGATTTCCTGCCGTTTTTTTTTTTTGATTAAATAAATTTTATACAATAAAATTATGCCCAATTAAATTGTTCTAAATACATATCAATATAATATCAAATTAAAATAATTAATAATTCGCATAAAGGTTTGGCTCTGATGCCACTGTTAGGTTTGTAATATTCATGAAGCAATCAAATTGCATAAAAAGTGCGGAAGCGTGTAAAAATCAGAGTTTAAAATTTTACAAACCATAAACCCGGATCATCCTTTATGCATAATTATTAATTAAACGAAAAGATAAAGAATAAATCATACCCTTGAAGATCGAACTTCCTCGTAGTACAAGTTCACCTCCAAATCCTTTCGCTCAATCTTGAATCCATCGGGTTTGGTTCCTTCCTTTCGATCAACGTTAGCCACCCAAATGTTTGGCCTCTGAGGTGATCCACCAAGGAAGAAGAAAATTCAAGAAGATGGGTATTTGGCTCAAACCCTAGTTTTCTATCTCTATAGAAAAAGGTGTACTCCCAACAACTTGGAATTATTACGTATGTTGAAAAATCAACAACCCATACCACCCATAATAAGACTCCTCTTATTTATTGATGTGGGCAACCCTCCTTAACAATTAAGAAATTGGGTTTTATTTAATTAATTAAATTCTTTTAATTAATTAAGCTCCCTAATCTTATTAGGGATAATTAATTAAACTCCTTTAACTAATTTTCCTTCCTAATCCAATTAGGAATAAATGAGAGTACTTATATTAAATTAATTCCTAAACTCTTTTAGAAATTAAAATAATAATAATTGTAATAATATTAATAAGACTCTCTTATTAATTTATATTTAATATTTCTAAAATATTAAATAATAATATTAAGCTATTTAATTTATTCTATCACCATAGATTAAATTAAATATACTTAACATATTATTACGATTATGCCATTAACTTCTTAAATAATTATTCTTCCTTTTATGGTGTGACCCTTTAGGTTCTCCATATTAAACCTATTGTGAATAAATCAATTAGAATAATTCTAATCTTATTTAAATAAATAAATTAAACAATTAATTTATTTAAATAATATTTATTCTACAATAGGATAAGCCTCCCCAAATGATCAACGACTTTCCGGATAATATAGATTTCAACATTAATCATAAAAGAACCTTTGAGTAAATAGTTACCGCATAAATTCAATCCTTCCACCATACAATGTCCCAATTAAATATAAGACATGAAATTACCGCTAAGTCTTATTTTATTTAATTATATGTATTTCGATCCTTAAATGCACAACTCCAAATAATGCAAATTAGAAACTCCTTTCTAATTTCATTCGCCTTAACCAAGGACTACTGGGTTGTCATTTATCGAATCACATAGACATTTCTCTTCTTTTATTAGAAGTGGTAGATTCTTTATCGATCATACATTATCTCCATGTACAACTTATTATACCCAAGCATACCCTTTGATATACCCTAAGGGTCTTAAGGAATAAGTCAAAGTATAACTCATCATACACAAGATACTATGATGATCTCAAGTCCAAGGATTACTTGTACTACTATCACTACAGAATTCCTATCGACAGCAAATAAAACTCCATTAGGTATTCCTTAGCGAGCCAATGCTCAAAGAACTTATTCTCTAATAAGCACCTACATACTTGCTTTTAGTGTCTCCACACAAATGATCATGAGATCAATCATCCTCATCCAATGAAGCAAGTTAACGTATGTACCAATCTATCCGGATTCACTAATCCCCAATTTAGTAATCCAATGATTGGGAACTATTTTAGTTTTAAGCTTTCTAAGAATTTAGATCTCATTAGAATGATCATCATCATTATTCTAAAAGCATTGCTTAAAACTATGGGTTTATCACATATTATAAAACAAAGATCATGTAGATAATTAAAAGCCTTTAATAAATTAATACTTTTATTAATAAATGAATAAGATTGTTACAAAGTATATGCTTTATCATCAAACATGATTGGCTTGTGTGCATACTACTTTCAGAATCTTCTTTTTTTAAATTTGTTCTCACTTAGTTCACCTTTCCTATTATCTTGGCCATGATTACCACTGAATTGGTTACCATTTCTAGCATGATAATTTCCTCCACGATGGTTATCGTTGTTCCGATGGTCGTTGCCACTGGTATGATTATTATCATGTTGTTGGTCGTTACCTTTTGGTTGGACTGACTCATAATTGCGTTTTAATAATTGAGCCCTATTCACAACATCTGAATACAAATAAAGTTTGTGAGAAATAAGGTATTGACGTATTTTGGGTTTCAAACCTCTTTAAAACATTCGCGTCATTCGCTCCTCATTATCTACCAAATGGGATGCAAACCGGGATAACTCAGCAAACTTAGCCTCGTACTGCGACACGGTCATATTGTTTTGCTCCAGCTTGATGCATTCCACCTCCATCATGTGACGAATACTTTCAGGAAAGTACTTGTCGTTGAAAAATTCTTGGAACTTCTCCCAAGACATCTTTAGTGCGAAAAGATGAGTATGCCTTACAGATTCCCACCAGTAATCTGCTTCTTCACGCAACATAAAGGTGGCGAAGGGAACCTTTTACTCCTCTGAGTATTCCAAGACATCAAATATCTTGGTGATCTGCTTTATCCACGTCTCTGCCTTAAGTGGTTCTGGCTTTCCCAAAAACTTTGGTGTTCTCAGCTCCTTAAACTACTTAGCGGTGACCAGCAGTAAGTTGCCAGTGTTTCCACCTGCATTTTGAACCGGAATATCTCTCGTTTGGTTTTACATAAATTCTAAAAAGTTCCTAAACATACCATCATTCATCATTTGGTCGGTGTTGCTGTTTACACGAGGATTATTGCCTTCCTGATGCACATTATCCTGGTTATTGATTGTTGGTGACTCAACGGTCTCATGTGCTTCATTGCTTATCTCAACATTTTTAGATGTCATTCTCAAACACTGTCACAAAATAAGGGTTAATTTACATGCCACATATTATCCCTATACGCTGAACGACCAACTAAATAACAAATAAACTTAGGTAGGTCATATTAGCGAAGGAATTACCCATCTCTCCCCTCCTAGTTCTAGTCTCATATCTCAAACAGGGATCATATCCCTAAGCTTTGATACCAACTGTGACGCCCCCAAAATACGTATACATCACCCATCTTGGGTCGCCAAATACTTGGTACAGAATACAACTACAACTTAATTATACAACTTTCGTGTAGAATACGACAAAATATAGCTGAGAGTTTTAACACGAATATTGTCTCCTAGACAATATCCAAACTCAAATTCAATCTCATTACAATTATTATCAGACTATTTCACAGAATAGTGAGGACTACTAAAGCAACCATCTAGACCGTCACTCCATTCCTAGACTAGTCCCAGCTATATTCTCATTTCCTGAACAAAACAATGAAAGAAAAGGGTGAGCTCAACTAGCCTAGAAAGAAGTATTATGACTAAGATAATGCAGAATAAATTATCCTTAGCCTTCAATAGTATAACAACTAATAGAATACAATAGACAACAAGTTTTAGATCAACAACTGCAGTGGAAAAAGCAATCTATTAGAAGAGTCAAGTAGAGCATGATACCTACTATCTTCTATGATTTAAAAGTTTATCACCAATTTTATCGCTGAGACTCAGCTTAATAAATAATCCACATCGCCGAATTATCCATGCACTACGGGCCAAGGATATTCATTAGTATCACGACCACAAATTATCCATGCACTACGGGCCAAGGATATTCGTGTTTTCACTAATGGTCATGAACATGCCAAACAACAATTCATATTTGCACCCTTGGCCGAAGAGAACGCATGGTCATGATCATACCAATAATTGTTCATCAATACACTACGGGCCAATAAGAACTTTTACCACATCATTTGTAACATTACGGTCATGATTATATCGAATAATCCCTGGTCATAATCATACCAATCAATAGTCCATCTATGCACGTAAGCCATAAATGACTTTCATCATAATATAAGCATGAGGATGATGACAATGATATAAGAATTCAATTAAATGAAAGCAAGGATAAATTTTAAAGATTTATAAGTTAATTTATCCAGAATTGAATAATATCCAAATTGTCAACATGATACTGCTTTGTGGAGTAAAAATCAAGAATAATATTGTATCAAAAATAATTTGGACCAAAAAGAAATCAATTTTTATCATGAATAGAACTCTGGGTGAATAGTACCCGAGTGAATAGTACCATGTGAATAGTACTTCGAGAATAGTACTTTTTGAATAGTACCCCATGAATAGTGCTTCATGAATAGTATCCCATGAATAGTACTTTGTCAATAGTACTTCATGAATAGTACCTTGTGAATAGTACTTTGTGAATAGTACATCGTGAATAGTACTTTTTGAATAGTACTTTGTGAATAGTATTGTATTTATGAATAGTTCCCATGAATAGTACTATGTGAATAGTACCGTACGTATGAATAGTGTCGTATAAATGAATAGTACCCATGAATAATACTCCGGCATGAAAAGCTTAAAATTTAACAAGAATGTTCAGAAAAATATCTTTGTGAAACGATACTAGATGAAGCGTAAATTTTAAGGATATTTTACTAATTTCACGGAGTATAGAAGCAATACTTTAACAAAATGAGTGTAGAATTCAGAATCTGAAACGAAATAATATTACTTACATACTACAGAGTATAGAAGAAAATATTATTTCATACGGATATTGAACAAAAATAATATTCCTTATGAATACAAAAGAAATAATACCACTTACCTTGGAAGAAGATTGGATACTGGAATAGTGAAGTAGCAGAATACTCTTCTTCTTTCTCTCTATAGCTTCTCTCTCTATAATTGCTCTTGTGAGTCTTAGTGAATTGGTGAGAATTAAAGAAGAATGAGCTTCTATTTATAGGAAAACATAGTTTTGATAATTACACGTTTTGGGGCTCGAATTATTATAGTATAGTACCTTCATCTTTTCCTCTATTTTTAATTTAGTCCTACAAGTATTATCAAACTTGCACCACCTCCCCTAATAATACATCATGTGAATCAATAGTTTCATTCATGTGAACAAATAGTTATATGCATGTGAACTAATAGCAATTAATTTCTCATTTATCTGATTAATTACCTGATTGGTCAATTTAACCCCCAAAAATTAATTATTATCAAAATAAACGACGATTTCCACTAACACTAATAATCCCAACACAATGAAAATATCAATTTCACCTTTAATCAACATGAACTTATTCATCATTAATATTATAACTCACAGTATTTAACAACGGATCATTCTAGGAAAGATGGGCTTTCCGATAAGGATTTCTCCTATCATGCCAAGATTAGGTGACCAAATCCCTTCCTCGTGAGAACTTTCTGAGACATCTTCAATATTGCAAATAATAATATGAATAACTTTGTCGTCTCAATTATTGATTTAAAAATATAAAATATTATCGCGGTACATCTTGTGATAATAATTGAATCAATAATATGAGAGATATTATCAAACAATTCTTGTGACAATAATTGAATAAAAGCGAGTGACTTCTCACGTAAGCATCAATAATCAAAGATCTTGTATAATATTGTGTGCTACTATGCAACCACGCCAGACATTCTTGTACTTTTACCAATTGGGTATTTCAACAGGTTTAACGATAAAATTTTCGTAGTTATTTTTATAAAAGATATTTACATCGTTTTTCATTCAGGCATTAATTACATTGTGGGGTTCACTTAATGATTGTGCTTGAGTCGTGCGAATATTCCCTGATAAAATGAATATTCCCCGAACAATCGAATATTTTATGACAACTTGCATACTTTGCAAAATTTATAAATACTACCAACAACTATAACATTATAAAAAATCCACACCTTAATATTAAAAAAAATATTTTGAGAAATTAAATCTTTATTCATAAAATTTGGGATCTTACAGTAACCATAGTAGACAACTTGGACAAAGAAAATTTAATCTTTCTGTGAATAGTTTCGTATACTTGAATAATTAATAAATATCACGTGAATAAGTAACCCCGAAACCTAAAAAAAGACAAAATTTCACAAGAAAAATCATACTTAAAATGAATAGTCTGTATTCGTGAATAGTGTTGTATATGTGAATAGTGTCACATACGTTAATAGTAACCTCGACATGAAAAGGTAAAAATTTTATAATAAAATTCATACCAATATTTCGGTATAATGATATTGAAAGAAATAATATCATTTACGAAAAAAATAACATTCATTACCTCAGAAGAACAGTACTTCTGGCTGGAATATTGGATATAATGCTGAAGAAAACTTGCAACGTATAGCAACACTCAAAGTATCTAAATACTCACAAAAATACGCTCGATATTATAGAGAGAGAAAACTTCTGATTCTAGTGTGATTTTCAATTCTAACCTAAGCATTCTATTTATAGGAAAATGCTTAGAACACCAAAGCAGAAAGTTTAATAAAATAATATTATTTATAAAAAAATCATACGCACACTTTGAAATCTGATTTCAGTATTTACAACATGCCAAAGGATAAGTGTGGAACCCAACTTCTAGAAATCTCCAAAAAAATATTTTAAATCTTTTATAAATTCAGAAACTTCAATAATTCATAATAAATAGCCCTTTTATCAGAAAAATTCGAATCTTATGTCCATTCCATAGGAAATTTAATTCTCTACAACCTTGTAGTAGAAAGTTTTTCCAAATTCCGCCTCTATCATAGAGAGAAAGGCTTACCAAAATTTCTGCTACAATAATTTCTGAATCAGTCACCTCTTAAAATTCATAACAAATCATACGTTAATTTTTAACATTTCAAAATTTGTGGACATATACTCAACTTATATATGTATAACATATCCAAAAATCACAATGATCCAACGGTCGGATTAAAAATTATAGCTCACTCAATAGAGCTTAAGAACACTAATTTTTTTCCCGGACTATGAGTCCTTCGTACCAGTTTCACTCAAATAGTCACCGCGAAAAATCCACAAAGAATTTTTGGATGATTCCAATTTCTATGTTTAGCTTATTTCCAGGGCTTTCTTTTGATATATGGCTTATCTCCTAACTCATTATACACAAAGAGTTATGGATTTTACAAAATCAAGTAATAAACTATTTTTTCTTAAAATCTCCATATTTTGTTCTTCTTTTGATTTCTAGATTTCTCTCATTTGATTCATGCACCGTGAATTTAGTGTAAAAATGTCACTATTATTATATTATTATATTATCACACTATACATTTATAATGTAATATAATAATATATTTGAATGAATTATTTATCAGAAAAGATAAAATATCAATTTTCAATAATTGTCAATTTTCTAAAAATTCCTCCATTCCGACAAAATACTGATAAAACACTTGAGCATTAATTCCATCATTTATATCCACATAAAATAAATATTTCCTTACCATTTTTATCAATAATTAATTATTCATAAATAATATTACAGAATCACAATAATGACAACCAGGTCGTTCCTAAGAAAGAGGGGGCTTTCCGATAAGGATTTCTTCTTACTGGCGCGCAATTAGGTGAATAAGCCCCTTTCCTAGACAGAACTTTCTTAGACATTGCCAATAATACTATCTAATAATATTATTCAAATAATATGAATTATTGATATGATAATGGGAAATACTATGTAGTGACAATTATTGAATCAATAAAATATTGAACAGTAATTATTGTAACAATTATTGAGTAATGACTTCTTACGTAAGAATCAATAATTGGTGCAATACCGTGTGCTACTGTGCAACATTGTGTATTACTGTATTTTAAACACCGAATATTCGAACAGTGTTAACGGTAACAACTACGTTGTTATTTATAAAAAACTCATACTTGTCGTTTTCTTCATCTGACAGTTTTCCGTTATGGGGCCCAAAAATGGTTGTGCCGTCGTACGAATATTCTCTGATAGCAAGAATATTTCATGACCAGACGAATATTCCCCTACAACAATGAATATTTTATAACCACTTGCTTACTTAAAATATTTGGGCATTTTACCCATAACTAACCACATTAATCGAATCAACCCCTTACTATTTCAAAATAATAAATAGAGGAAATTTCATTTTATTCAAAAAGAAAAAATTGGGGTCTTACATGCATACCTCATTTTCTCTAGTTTTTCTCAATGTAAATTCTATCTCCCTTCTATGTAATTTCTCTTGACTGCTGATCAAGGTATCTATTTTTAGAAATATTTTTGTAGTAGAAATAGTTAGAATTAAAATTTTGAAGAATTGGAGACCAAAGAGCAAGGTGTTATTGAAGACCTGTTTGTAATGGAACCCAAGTTTAAATGTAATATTTATGTTTAAATTTAATTCTTTCACCCTAGGGTTTGACCTTTTGGTTCAATTTAATTACTAATAAATCCTTTGTACGTGTTCATGGTCATTTCTGACCACTCATCATTATTTATTCAATTATCCAATTATTGAAACATGATTCATATTCTTTCACAATTGTTATAGATTGTTGAAAAATCTGAAAGTTAAATTCTTTTCTCAATCATGATATATTATTTTTGTATTTAAACTTGTTAAGCAAGGTAGTTGCTCACTCCTGCTAATGAACCAAACTAGAATAAATTCCATATTCAATCCGGGTAGAATATAGTATTCTATATACATGTTTATACTATATATATTAAATATTATGTAACATGATTTGCATGTTGATTAATATGACGCCTATTATATATATATATATATATATATATATATATATATATGTGTGTGTGTGTGTGTGTGTATGTGTATGTGTTTGTGTATGTGTGTGTGTTTATGTGTGTGCGTGTGTGCGTGCTAAACAAGATAAGATAAATAATAACAAACTCCTCAAAGAAATTATATTAAGTCTAAAGCGTTCAAAGATATTTGAAATATCGAACTTTGCCTTCTAGCATGATAAAAATAATATAGTATCAAATAAATTACTATAATTTTGTTGTGTCTCACATGGTTTACATTAATTTTTTGAGATGTTATTTTATCACATTTGATGCTTATAAAGAAATCAAACAATGTTGTTTTGTTGTGTCGCACAAGGACACTGTTTTTCTTTTTGAATATATGGAAGTGCTAGGCTGCACTTATTTTGGATAATTATGATTCAGATGTGTCGCACTTGATTATAATATTCTAAGAGGCAAAATAAAAAGAGTTATATGTTGATGTAATTGACAAGAGTTGTCTACCTATTTATTTATATATAGATTGTTGTGTTGTACAAGACTATACACATTTGAAATGGGATACTTATTCTCACTAGCAAATCTTTAATTAGATTTTGTCGAACTATATAAGTCAGGCTAATATAGTTTGAAGAAAATAGTGGGAGGTACCAATTTAAAACAAGACCTAATTTATTTTGGTAAAATTAATTAATTAAATGAAAGTTTGCTAAAATGTTGTTTTTCACATGCAGAATTTTGAAAATGTCACACTCATTAATTTCACTACATAGCATATCGGATGTTAACAAACTGAACAGGCCGAATTAAACAGATTGGTTAAGGAATCTGAGAATAGTTATCACTGCTAAAAAGATTTCTTATGTCTTAAATTCGTATATCCCTGTAAATATTGCAGAAACAGCCTCTGAGGATGAGATTGCTACTTTTAAGAAGTGACATGATGATGCATCTGTGGCTCAATGCATCATGCTTGCATCCATGAGTAATGAGCTTCAGCGTCAACATGAAACTATGGATGCTCCTACTACATTGTTGCACCTCCAAACATTGTATGGTGAGCAAAGTAGGACTTCTAGATATGAGATATTATAAAGAGTTCTTTTGATCTCATATAACCGAGGGAACTGCTGTTGAGACTAATGCCCTAAAAATGATCAATCTGATTGAACGTCTTGGATAACTTGGGTTCGTAATGGATGGGGAATTCAGTCAAGATTTAGTCTTGAAGTCACTCACTGACACCTTCTCACAATTTGTTGTGAATTTTCACATGAATAGGTTGGATGTTAGCTTACCTGAATTACTTAACATGTTAAAAACTACTAAAGGTCACTTCCCATCCAAGAAGGAACATGTCTTAATGGTGGATGATTCTTCCATGAAAAGGAAGAGGCCCAGGGTATTTTTTTGAAAGAAGAAAACCAAGAAGGCTAAGGGCAAGGAAAAAGTGAAGGAACAAAAGAAAGTTGATCTAGCTAGCAAAGTAATATGTTTTCATTGTAACAATTCAGGTCATTAGAAGCGGAACTGCAAGGATTTCCTTTCACAGCGAGTTAGATTGGTTACTAATTCATCTTAAACATTTGCCTAAAACAAAGAAGTCGTTTAACTCAGATACTACACATCAATGATTCAAACGTATGATTGTAAAACAACTTAAACTTAATTTACCATTTTTACCTTTGTCTTGTTGATATAATCAACACAAATTCATTCTTTAAACAATTTATGAATAAACTCATACAACTTGAACAGGTCAATCATAGAACCATTCATTTTAAAAGCACATAAGTGCAAATAATTGGCACGTAGCATAATTCATGATACACGTCTTGCACAAACATAACACATTTTCAAATAGATTATAACTTACTCAGATACAACATTTCAGTAAGTTAAAGAAACTAGCATTCAATACAGAATATGAATGAAGTTAGAAAACTTGCCTTAAGCACAACTTACAACTTACAGTTTACATTGTATTGCTCTTTTTAATTCCTATATATTTCATAAGGATAATATATACATTAGTTATGTAAAGTCATTAATCACTGGCTTACGTAAACTTTATTCATTTACTTTTATGTCCGTGTTACTAAACTCAGATTCCTTTCCTTATTCATTAAGTTCGTTATCACATATTACGACTTTCTTGTCTTTTCAACATTACAACATTCGAAGATGCCACAACACGTATTATAATCTTCCATTTTAATGTTACAACATTCGGAGATGTCATAACACGTGTTATTGTTGCCTCTTTTATAGTTCTTATAAAAGAGCTCTAACTCATGCAAGCATACACGGGTCAACAAGTAATACAGAGTAAGTAGAGTATCAATCCCACAGAGAAAGTTGTTAATTTTAAACTATTATGCATTAATTAAATCACTATACTTATATGCTTAGACTGATGACTAAATTGTTGAATTAAACTAAGTATGATTACCAACTGAAAATGAAAATACAAATGAACTAAATATAATATGGAAATAATGGGACCCTAACTTCATTTAATATTTCATCTAATCGCCATGGTCATGCAAGCAGTGTTCACATATCACAGGAAAATAGCCAAGAGCACGAAGAGAGTTATAACCATTTTTCAATGCACTATAACCTACTTACACAAAGATCTCACAGGATGTTAGACTCTATATAATCACCAATACAATCACAATCACCATATGTCTATGCGAAATTGCAATCCTATTGATTTTAAGCACAAGCCCTTACTCTAGCTCATACGGTGAAATAGTATATGTCTATCTGGTTCACAAAATACGCAAGCCATATACAACAGCCCCATATTCGCATGCTATCATGATTACAATCCATATTTATATGTTCATTGTCAATTCCATACAAATACTGAAACGAATGGTGATCAAGCATTCATACATGTAAAACAACCATGACAGATATCCCATATGATATGCAAAATAACCCTAGCATTTAGTGTACAACCAAACTACATATTAAAATCCGTTAGAATCCCATAATGGAGTTTAGTTCATAACTGAACCAAAAGCCATTATGGGATCAATGCTAAACATGATCAATAAACAAACAATTGAAGTAGGAAAGATAGAACAATCAAACCCAATCGCTGAATAGAAACCAATGATCAACTATTAAATCCTCATAAAAATCCAATAGATAATAATCAAAATCCACGATGATAGAGAATTCCAAGAAGAAGTAAAGAAATAGACGTTTCGGCTTCGTTCTACGTTGGAATCTCTCCCCCAAAGTGTAAACCCTAGTTTCTATGATGAAAATACGTAAAATTGTCAAGTCCCCCTTTTTGACACACGTCAGTATCATTTTTAAACCATTACACATCATTTAATTAAGAATTAAAAATAAAACAGAATTACAACATCAGCATCGCGCGTGGTCGCGTGCCTCTATAGCTTCTCAGTCTCGCGGTCAGAGACTTACGATGTATATGTCCAATCCAATAGGCCTTTCACGCAAGGCCGCATCTTCTACCTTCTTGCGGCGTCTCTCTCATGCAGCGCTCAACTTGCAGTAGGTCCTCATTCTATAGACATGTACTTTCGCTGCGGTATGCAGTCTAAGCTTGTCCGCCATGTGCTTGTTCTCTGCGAGTTACGCTCAGTCTTTCTTCTTTGCTTGTTCATTCATGCTTGATCCTCTTGCTTGCTTGGTCTCCATGCTTCATTATACTCCATGCCATGCACATCCTTGCCTTTGCTTCGCCTTAACGCATCCATTCTCCTCGTGCCCTCTAATACCACCAAAATTAAGCCGATTCCTGCACTTATTCACCAAAAGGAGTCTTAAGTAAATGTAACGTGAAATAACGTGAAATGCAACTAAAACACAATAAAATGTACTTGAGATGGGCACAATTCGCATGAATTGGTATTCTATAAGTAGGTAAAAATACCACTTATCAGTTATAATCTTCCATTTTAATGTAACGACATTCGTAGATTTCCTAACCCTTATTATTATCATTCATAATGATTTATATCATCTTCTCCTTCTTTCTAACATAACTTGTCTGAATCATTAAAATTATAATGTTTGTTAAGTTATTAATCGTTCATTACGGCTTCCCAAAAACATTATGTCATACTTCACTATCATTCGTTAACATTTAAGTCATACGATTCTTTTGTATGCCGATATCAATCGTCTGATGCGAATACTTTGCATTTACAGCTTTTATGCATTTTACGTTTGCATTTCTTATCTTTTAACCTTATATTCAACCTTTACTTAAGATTCAAATCACTTTTTAAAGTGCTATATTAAGTGAACTTTACATTCATATTCGTTCCGTATTCTTTCCCCAAGATTTGAGCAATTAAAAGCTCATTTATGGGCCTTATCCTGCCCAGACGCTACGGCACCGCTTCCCAAGTCTTGGCCTGGGTTGCGTCGCCGTGCCTATGCCTTTGAAAATTTTTGTAATTTTTATGCATATTTGCAACGCTACCTTTGCGATCTAGTAACTTGATCGTTTTAATTCAAAATTAAATTTGTTCTTAAGGCATTGGAAAGCTTACTACGTCTTTTCAAATTCTCTTAGACGGGATAATTTTCATGGGACCATAACTTAGCTTAATTTTATTTCAAAAGTCCTTCCTCGTTCATTCTACGTCTTTGGTATTTATCGTTCGTTCGTTTGTAATTTACTCATCTGATATCCGAATGAGTTTTTTCTTGAACCTATGGTTCACATTTTTCATGTTCTTTCACATTCTTATAAAACCCTAATTATTTATATTTCATTCTAAGGCATTACAATTTCGTCAGGAAATCATAACGAACTATGATTTCAACTATTAACGTTCTTTACTAAAATTTTCATCATAAATTTGTTATACGATATTTTTAATTTGTTCAAAGGGGAACATTTTCACAATTTTCTGAAATCTAATATCTCCTTACCAAGCATATAAAAACTAGCCTATACACGATAGTTTTAAACTTGCCCATCAACAACAAGCTCTAATTAGAATGGTTTTAAATTTGTCCATCAACAACTTGTTCTTCGTTCGTTCTTTGTGTTCTTCGTGTTATTTATTTGTTCTTCATGTTCTTTGTTTTAAACCGATATTTTAATTAAGATTCACTTGTCATGCATTTGCTAACGTTATAAGTTTGTTAATTCTTCTTTATTACATTGGATCATTCATATTATTCATTTGAGTCATTCAAACTTCATATAACATATGAAAGCTTAAAAAGAAATAGATAAAGAGTATTTTTAAGTTCTTATTACTTCATTTTTTTTCTTACATATTTCTTTGGTTAAAGCATATTCCTTATCATTTTCTACCATCTTTTACTTCCATAATCAATAAGTTATATAATCTTACATATTATACTTAAAGAAAGATGGATTAAAGTTAGGTTTTATTATTACCTTTCTTATTTAATTAGACTTGGTGAATGACTAGCTTGCTAATCTTCTTCTTCCTCTTGATAAAGCTTACTAATTGCTAGCTTTCCTTCTTCCTTCTCTTAACTTCCATCCGAAATCCCTCTCTTCTCTATCAATATTATGCCTTTGCTCTTGAATGTGTTAGTTAAAATAAACTAACACTTCAAGCAAATGGATTGCCTTATATAGAAAACCAAGAGCTAGGGGTGTAACAATTCAGAATTTTAATTATAAATTAAAATATTTATTGAATTAAATAAATATTTTAATTGATGTGTTGTTTTTAAATAAATATTTGTTTAATTTGATTGTATATTTGTTAAATAAATAATTTATGAGTTGGGAGAACTAACTTAATTAAGGTAAGATTTTAATTAAGTTGATAATTAGTATTTTGAAATTAATTAAAATAAAATAGTGATGAATTAAATTTTATGAGATAATATTTTAATTTAATTTAATAATTAAATTAGAGAATTGATAAGGATTAAAGAAATTGTTATAATATTATTTTAATTTAATTTAGTAATTAAAGTGATGTATTAATTTATTGAATAAAATTATAATGAAAATTATAATTTTGTTGTATTAGATTATGTGGCAAATTGATTTAATAAATTGTTATTAGCTTTAATTTAATTAAATTTGAATATAGAATTTAATTGAATAAAATATGACAATAAACTATATGATAAATGAGTTATGAGAATAAATTAAAAGAGTTTTAATTTGGTTTTACCAAACAAAGCCTTAGAGCTTTTGAAATTCTTATTTTAATCTTGTTTTACCAAACAAGACTTATGGAATGCTTAAGTTATTATTTTAATTTATTTTTACAAACAAGCCTTATGGCTTTTAAATTTTAAAACTGATAAAAAAAATTTAATTGTGTAACTATTGTTTAATTAGACGTATTATGTTGTCAATTTTCTTTTACGTATTATTGGTTTATCCTACTTACAAAGAAAGAACAAAAGAAAGAAAGAACAGAGAAGAACTAGAGAGAAAAGAGAGAGTTTGAGAGAGAGATTTGTGAGAAGAAGTTTTTGCAAGAACAAGGAGTAGTAATCAAAAGTTCTATAATCATCTTCTAGCAAAGGTATACTCTTACTTTCAAAAGTTCTAGTTTTCTTCTAAGATTCTAGTTTTCTTTTATATGAAAAGTTCTCTGTAAAAGTTATATGGGTAGTAATTGTGATTATATAATTTGTATATATAATAATTTGTTGATAAACTATATATATGTTTAGTATATGATTTAGAGTAATTTAATCCATGTAAATGTGATATATGGAGAAAATTATAATACAAATAAAATATATATGAATATGGCTTACTTTAGAGTCAAAATTGATATTCAATTCATAGTATAAAGTATAAATTAATTATTAATTGTGAAAATACATGAAAAAATGAAGAAAAAAATAATAATTTAAATTAACTGTTTTGGTTGAAAAATGAATTTACAGTGAATTGTTTCGCTAAGATTGTCTAAAAGTGAAGTATTAGCAAGAACAGTGAAATTATTGGTTTTAAATTTGTTGTTTATACTATTTTATGGTTATAAACATGTTAGAAACATTAATTTATGTTTATGTAAAGTTTATATGTTTTGTGTATGCTAACTTTGTTGTTAGAAAGTAGCTTGTAAGCCAATTTAGCTTTATTTTGTGTTCTTTGCGAACACATATGCACTTTAAGCGTACTTGACCTTCTCTTGTCCCATAGTACAATTCCAACGTTGTCCCATAGTACAATTCCAATGCTTTCTGGTATATTCGATTGCCTTTTGTCATGTATCGGTATTTTGCGGCTTGACCTAAGTTATGTGAACAAACGCAGGCGCCATTGCGGTGATGAGAGACAATCATAGAACCGATTATCGCCTTTGTCTCACGCGACAAATAGCCAATTAAGACTCAGAAGGCCATTCCCAATACAAATCAAGGCGTTGAAGAAACAAGTTAGCGGTTTAATAGAAAAATTTATTTTAATTATACAATTCTATAATTGTTGATAAAGAGTAATGTTATGACTGATAAAATGTGATTTTTATCATATTGTAGTGTTACAATACCAAGTATGAAAATATTATTAGCAATTAATGAATTATGTGATAAATTTAAGAGTTGTGGTTTAACTAAATAGTTGAACTTAAGACTACAAGTCATATATGAAATAGATACTTAATTATGTACTGACTACATATAGTAACTAATTATGTCATTATGACATGTGTATAAGATATTGAGAATCAAGTATACGGTTTAGCTTACATGCAAGGCAAGTTTTCAAACCCCAATCTTTATTTGAGTTGTCCTATCTTACTTACAATTGAGCAAGTCTTAATCGTACTCTTATGAATCCTAACTTGATTACATTCTTGTAAGTTATATAACCTTTGCTATTTTATTATTCAGCAAAGTTTACTTCTTGCAATCATGTTATACTTTTAAGATTTCACAAGTTACTTGATCTTTTATTAAACTCTTGAGTCCTATTTATGCTCTATGATGCAAACCATTGAACAAAGTTCCTAAATTATTTCCTTATTATCAACAAATGTAACCTTAGCTTATTATCATTGTTCAAGCAAGGTTTATTTTACTTTTCAATACTTTCCAGTATTCCTAAAGCATGATTTTGATGCTTGATGTTTAATCACTTATAACCCATGGTTATTTCATATTTCTTTATTATCAAATCCTTGAATAGTTATTACACTTTTGATTCAATTAATCCTTAGTTGATGTTCGTAGAACTCTAAATTACCTTGAAGCTTATCCAAACCAAACTTACTTTGGTGCAGACTTATATTCTAAATACTGAGATGAACAACCCTATTATAGGGAATAATTTACGCGACGCGTTTAGATGTTCGTGCACAATATATGCTACGAAGGGCTGATCCCCCTATGTACGGGAAGTCCCTACAGTCTTATGACTGTTTAGGTTTAAGTTGAAAGAATACTTATAACCTTGGACATAGTTCGTGGTCTTGTGACCCTCAGATATATTTCAAATTCTGTTTTTATTTCTTGATTATCATTGGTAGATAATATTATTCAATTCTATTGAGCCTATTCATTTGACAGTTATTATGATATTGCCATTCATTGTCATTTCAAGTGAGCATTTGTTTTTCTCACTCTTGCATATATAATTATTGCAGCTAAAGTTGAGAAGGTTGATGAACCAACCACTAGCAAAGGGAAAGGAAAATTGAACAAGTGTTGAAGACTTGTAAAATTTATTGACTTTCTTGATGTCAGACTTTATATTAAATATTTTGATGTATTATTTAATTTTCCGCACTTGATGTATGTTTTTTTTAAAAGGTTATATAACCTGGGAGATTTATTTATTAAGTTATATAACCCTTTAATGGGATGGTTTACTGCTTAAATTTTATTATATTTGGGTAGTTAGAAATGAATGTTTAGACAGTGAACACCAAATCTTGTGGGAATGAAGTACCCAGATTTGGGGGTGTCACAAGTTGGTATCAAAGCTTTAGGTTATGAACCTTATGTGGAGGGAAAAATCATTAGAATTAACCTTATAGGAGATTGAAAAGATAGTGGTGATAAACTCTTATTGATTTTTAAGAAAGAAATAATAAAACACTTTATGTGCTTATGTGGTTGTAACCTATGTGTTCGTGAGTGTCAAATAGCGACAAATAATAATTAAACACTTAAAAATTTTTGTTGTCAGGATAGCTAATGTGGGAGAATCCAGTCAGGCTAGGGAGGAGGGACCTCAGATGCCTAG
Source organism: Panax quinquefolius (assembly GCA_020205615.1). Taxonomy (NCBI): domain Eukaryota; kingdom Viridiplantae; phylum Streptophyta; class Magnoliopsida; order Apiales; family Araliaceae; genus Panax; species Panax quinquefolius. The sequence continues at coordinate 69,005,849 of CM035173.1, read as the reverse complement.
AGAGGAAGAGCCTCGAGATATTCAGGTAGTGTAGGAACAACTAGTACCAAGGGAGTCATCTCCGTTGGTCACAGTGGTTGAGCAGGAGAATATACCTGATGAGGAGGATGTGGTAGAGACGGATGAGGAAGATCCCGTTGAGTTGCCAAAGATGGATGAGGATGAGGAGGAGGAGGAAGAGTTTCCACCAAACTCTATTGCAGCTCATATGTATGATGAAGTATACGACCGCAACATTGAGCTGCATGATAGATTTGAGGAGTTGGAGGAGTTAGTAGCTGAACGTCAGACTTCGATGGCGCAGAAGGACGATGAGATCCGAGATCTAGACGAGCGTCTAAGTAATTTGGAATGGAAGTTGATTCACACAGAAGGGGAGAATGAGCAGTTGACATAAAAGATTGCGAAGCTGAAGGACAAATTGAAAGAAGAATCCGCCAAGAGAGCAAGAGTCGAAGATGCGTACGAGAAAGCTTTCTAGCATGCAGACAGGGTAGAGGGAGAGGTGAGCTCAAGAATGAGTCATGTACTATTCGACTCAGTTCAAAATGCTGCCATGATATATGTTAGATCACAGAACAATGTTCCGTATTATGGAAAAAAAGAGCGTCGTAAGGCTATGCAACATTTTAGTTGGTCATCGTAAAGAATGTAATTATTGTGTGATTATTTAATAAATTACGATGTAAATCCCAAGTGTTATGTAACCAATGGGATATGATGAGAATGTTATCCTGTAACTTTTGTAGTTCAGGAAAAGTAATGTAAATAGCAGTGATGCTATTGTTCTTATTTTTTTAAAATGATGAATGAATAAAATGTTAATATTTATTCTAGATGTGATGTGTTTTGTGGTGATCTTTTATGATGTGCAAGTGAAGTAGAAGATATTTAAAAGATCGGGTAATAATATAATAAGTGTATTTTTTTCTTTAATTAGAAAATGCCTCCAAGAAGACATCAACCATGACAAAGAACCCCTGAGGGGTCTACTAATAACAACAATGTTGAAGCTAATCCAGTTCAGCAATTGGTGACATTATTGACGGGAGCACTGCAGAATCAACTGCAAAATTAAGCTGCAACTTTTAAGGATTTCAAGGCGGTTGGACCACCAGAATTCCGTGGGACCATGAATCTGGTTGAGGCATAAACCTGACTCATGGAAATAGAGAAAGTTTTTGATGTTCCTAGAGTCGGTGAGGACCAGAAGACTGCTTTTGTAACATTTATGTTTAAAGCAGAGGCTAGTTATTGATGATAAGCCAATAAAACCCGAGGAGGTCAAGGAGTGATGACTTGGGATAGGTTCAAGGAAATATTTTTTGAGACCTATTTCCTAGAGATTTCAAAGAATCAGATAGAAGTGCAGTTTTTAGAGCTGAAGCAGGGCTTAGTGATAGTGTCGGAGTATGCAGCAAGGTTCAATGAGTTGGCGAGGTTTGCTCCATATCAAATTAACACAGATGAGCGCAAGGCGAGGAGATTTGAACAGGGATTGAAGTCCTGGTTGTACAGCAGAGTCTCCATGTTTCAGTTGAAGATGTTTTTAGCGGTGTTGGAGAAGGCAATTATCGCTGAGGGTGGAGGCGAGGCTGTGAGGAAGTATAATCAGGAACAAAGAAAGAAGAAGAGTGAGAGTGAAGGTAAGAATGGTGGTAGCAGTGGTGGTAATAATAATAATAACCTGAAGAGGAAGTGGAATGCGAGTGTTGGTGCTGGAAGCCAACAGAGTAGTCAGCAAAAAAGGAAGTTTTAAGCATGTGCTACATGTGAGAAGAATCACACTGGAGTGTGCTTTAAGGGATAAGCGAGTATGCTTCAACTGTGGCCAGGAGGGTCACATTGCTCCAAATTTCCATCAACCAAAGAAGAATGCTTGCTACACATCCGGGTCAAAGGATCATCTTGCTCGCGAGTGCCCTAAGAAGAAAGTTAGTGAGGCAACTGAAAGCAAGGGAGGCGGCAGTGGAGGTACATTGGTTATTGCTGGACCAATGTCATCAAACAGACCCACAGCCAGAACCTTCAACATGACCGTGCAGTATATTGTGCAATCAAAAGATGTTGTATCAGGTATTATCCCAATCAATAATATAAACGCATATGTATTATTTGATTCAAGTGCTACTTGCTCATTTATATCTGATGAAATTTCTAAGAGATTAGGATTATCTAATGAAGAGTTAAATTTCCCTTTAAACATATAAATTGCGAATAGGGAGGTGATTCCTGTTAGGTTCGTATACAAGAATTATAGGGTGAGTATTAAAGGGAATATTATGATAGTAGATTTAATCCCGATTAAACTTGGAGAGTTTAATGTTATATTAGGAATGGATTGGATATTCAATTATGGATCAATAATTGATTGCCAAAAGAAATATGTAAACCTTATAACTCCGTCAAAGGTAGTCTTCTATGGTAACAAATCACCTAGATAAGCAAGATGTCTAACTATTATGTAGGCCAAGAAGTTGTTGAGTCAAGGCTGTGTAGGGTACTTAGCTTACATAGTCGATACTCAAAAGAAGGGTGTTAAACTGGAGGAGATACCGGTTGTTAGGGATTTTACGAACGTATTTCCATAGGATTTGCCAAGACTTACATTTGACAGAGAGATCGAGTTCGTTATCGATTTAGCACCAAGGACTACTCCGATATTAAAGGCCACGTACAGGATGGCTCCCGTGGAGATGAAGGAACTGATGGTACAATTGCAAGAACTGCTAGATAAGAAATACATTCAGCCGAGTGTATCACCTTGGGGAGCGCCGGTGTTATTCGTGAAGAAGAAGGATGGGTCAATGCATCTTTGCATTGATTATAGGGAATTAAATAAAGTCACTATTAAGAATAAGTATTCGTTGCCAAGAATAGATGACTTGTTTGATCAGTTGAAAGGATTTAAGTACTTCTCGAAGATAAATTTGAGAAGTGGGTATCATCAATTAAAAGTAAGAAAGGATGATGTACCTAAGACGACATTCAGAACTCGGTATGGACACTATGAGTTTCTGGTAATGTCTTTTGGTTTAACTAATGCCCCCTGCAACATTCATGGATTTAATGAACAGGGTATTTAAACCATCCTTAGATAAGTTTGTGGTGGTATTTATCGATGATATTCTGGTGTACTCCAAATCTCAAGAAGAATAGGTGGAACATTTACGGTTGACGTTGGAGACGTTAAGAAAGGAAAAGTTGTACGCGAAATTCTCTAAGTGTGAATTCTGGCTAGAACGTGTGCAATTTCTTGGGTATGTGATTGACAAAGATGGGATTTTAATGGACCCATCAAAGGTGGAAGCTGTAATAAATTGGGAGCAACCAAGGACACCATCGGAAGTGAGGAGTTTCTTGAGATTGGCAGGTTACTACAGACGATTTATTCAAGACTTTTCCAAGATTGCCACTCCATTAACGAATTTGGCAAGGAAATCTGTAAAATTTGTTTGGAGGGAAAAGCGAAGAGAGTTTTAAAGACTTGAAGAAGAATCTTAGTGTGAGAGCCCCGAATCCGGGTCCCAAATCACCATGGATCCGGTACAATCATTCTATTACTATTGCGGAAGATATAAACATAAATTGTTTATACAATACATTACACACTATTCCCCAAGGTCGAGTAACCTTAACTTATACATAATTCATAACTTATCTAACACATGACATTATTATCAAACTATACTATTACAATCTAGCTGCACATTTTATCCCAAGCAGAACTTGGCATTATCCTTTTTCCTGTATCCGAATGCATTCGCCTTATCTGCAATGTTTATCATGATATAGCAAGGGTGAGCATGAAAGTTGCCCAGCAAGTTTACATACAATTTAAGGATATATCATGATTGAAAGAGTCTGAATAATAGGCTGGCTATAATTCATCAATATAATTGAGAACTAGCACGAACAAACTTTTGACTGAACAAGTATTGAACATGAACAAATATATCTGGATCAACTGGTAATGAAGGTGATCAGCCTTTCATACCTGACTTATACATGCAATATATACAGAGTACAATTATCCATGGCAATCAGCAATGATTAACCATAAGCATATCTGAATGAAACAACTCTTAGTAGAGTTAAGTAAAACTTGCCTGAACCATTGATTACCGCTACGCAATTTATAACGCTTTATCCGAAGACCTAATATTAGTAATATAGATCTCCAATATTAGAATAATATCATCACAGTATAATACTATTATACATATATACATAGAATAACCTAAACACATAACACATAACCCTATCTATCTATAATACACATAAGACCTAGTATCAGGTCAAACTATTTCAGTCTGACTTGAAACTGACACAATTCTATCATCCCGACGGTCTAGTCGGACAAATATCGAGTTTAAGTTCAATTAAACTCTACCTAAACACTTAACAATATCTTAGAAAATTTTCTTATCAGTCAAAACAATTTTCATAGACTTGCAATAATTTTCAGATAACAACTACCTTTAATTCACTTAATATTATTAATCTTGATAATATTTAATTCACCTCTTAGTATTATTAGTTCCTTAATAATACTTTCACTTTCTTTACTAATATTATTAACACCTTAATAATATTTTAATACCATACTAATATTATTAATCCTCTTAATAATATTTTAATCATGCATTAATATTATTACCTTAATAATATCTTACTTATGCTTTAGTATCATTAATAAATTAATAATAATTTTAATCATTTACTAATATTTTATTCATTTACTAATATTAGTAATCATTTAATAATATTTTATTCATTTACTAATATTATTAATCATTTAATAATATTTTATTCATTTATTAATGCTTAAATCAAATATTATTAACCATTTAATAATATTTTAAAGAAGTTTTAATATTAATATTTTTATTTACTTAACAATATGATATTCTAATATTATTAATATCATAATAATATTTTAATAATATATTGGATTAACAAATAATTTATTCTAATTGTTCATCCTTTATAAAACCTCTTATTTAATATCCATAAGAGGTCATAAATAATATTTCTTATCATAAATTATCAAAATGCCCTAAGATAGTCATGATGTAACATATTATGAGTATTCAAGCATAAAAATCACATTTTTATTATTAAAGACATCATTTAGCTATTTATTTCTTTTTATTCATAACTTAATCATTTTTTGGAAAAATATCAAAGTGACTCTAAAAATTCTCAACTTCTGGATTTTGACAGAATATAAACCAAAAATGATCCCCTAATATTTTTGGAATTTTAGAAAATGATTTACTATTTTTAAAGTGCCCAAAACACTCGGATCTTGCTCTATTTGTCATAAATTGAGTTTTGCTCAGAAAAATATGAACTTTTAAGGGTATTCTCTCCTAATATACATGAACTTACTGTAAAAGTTTTGGAATTTTCCAGTGTATATACAGTGAGATATTCGAAGGTTAATATTTCGGAGTCCTTTACGGAAATAGCCATTACGCACAACCTATAACTCGAAACGCATCTGTTCTTTTTCCTACACATAGATAACTTCTTAAGGTACCTCTGTGATTTTTCCCAGATTTTTAAAAAACTAGAAACTGACCAAAACAGCCTCAAGAAAAATGGAACAGTAACTATTTTAGGGTTTTGAACCCTTAACATTCAAAGTGGACTATTTTGGGGAAAACATTCCCAAAGCTTTCAAAACTTGCTAGTTTTGTGTTCTATCACCTGGGTTTACTAGGTAACTCATGTATCTAGCACCCCCCTTTGACGGATCACAAATCCAAGTTGTAAAACTTGAGTTACAGAAGATTTAGTGGAAGAAAAACAAGAGTTTTCACCCTTGGAGAACATATGCTCATTTTCTTCCTCTAAGCCTTTGATCCAACACTCAAGATACTTAGTTCCATACATGATGATATGTAGAACTAGGTTATCTTGAGTATTTGTTCATAATCCCAACAAAACTCAAGCTATAGAACAAAGTAGAAGAAGAAAATGAAAGTTAGGTTATACCTTGATTTAATGGCTATCTTCCTTGATTTACCAAAGTAGTATCTAAACTTAGGATGCATGAACAACTAGCACTCCTCTCTCTCTCTCTTGCAATGGCCGAACCTCTCTCTCTTTTCTCTCTCTTGAAGTTGCTAGCTTGGGAGAAAATTAGAAGAAGAAGAATGAGAGAAAGTGGAGTATTCTAGCAAATGAGATGGTTGATCCCTTATTATCCCCCATACTTTCCTTGACCCATGGATAAAAGCTTTGCCTTATCACTTCAATTAGTCTAATCATGATTAAGAGTGCTTAATAGAGTGGCAACCAATGGGAGCTTGACAAACATGTCCTTGTGTGTAAGAGTTACTACTAATAGACATTGATTAGCTTAATTTGTTTCTTTATTTGGCCTAATATGGTCGGTCCCTTCTAGCCCATTTTATCCTCCATTTAGCTTTTATTTTAATGCACAAATTTGATTAATCAAAAGTCTAAAATACCCTTAATTAAGTGGGCTAAGTATTGGTTTGAATGTTATTTCATTTGGGCTCCCTCCTTAATTGTTTTGGGCTATGTACTAAACATAGTCTAGCAATTTTAATATATGTTGCCTAATTTGATTATTTAGGGTTTCCATTCCTAATATTATGAAATTTAATTACTTAAACATGTAACTTTAGCTCATAACCTAATTAGGTTTACACGAAATAAGTTTAAAATTATTAGTCACTTGAAATAACAAGATTATCCACTTAAGTTAGTATACATATTAAATACTAACTTTTCCTTATTACCATAACCCTTAGGTTATTTAATTATCTCACCTAATGTATAATTAGGTTACTGAAGCTTTCATTTTAATGAAATCTATAAATGTATATATCCATAACTATAGTATATATGTTTATTGATCCATGCACCACTTCACATATGTTGTGACATATTAAATCACTATATAACACAAAGTTTTAAATATCAATAATGTACATACATATATAGTGACTTAAAATTCACGGTTATTAACCCTTAAGGTTTTCAAAAATAGAAAACTAATATTTCTAAATTGTAATTAGGATTCTCGAATTAAATTAAACTTTCCCATTCATAAATCAATCTTATTAATTAAGATTATTTTATCCCAATTTAAATTGCTAATTTAGCAATTAAGTCCATAACTGTACATTAGGGTTTCTAAGTTTCGAATTAGGGTTTTAAATTCTCGGAACTAAAATTAGGGTTTCAGAACCGCTTTCTAGGGTTTCTTGTCAGACGTTAGGGTTTACTAACTGAACGTTGTCATTCTTCATAATATAAGGGTTTGCCACTGATAAAATTTATCTGGTCAACCCTTGACCCTCAACCACATATTCTGAACACATATAATACCATATTCACACATATATACTTAATCCTGAATAATTCTCCAAACTCCTACACAAAATTTTGAAATCCTCAAAATTCCATCCCAAAAATATCAAACGCATGCACTTATTTTCTGTCTAGGTCTATTATTTGACCTTAAATTAATCATTTAAGATTTTAATAAATTATCTAATTTCTCGTGTTGTCACACTTAGCATGGCGCCTGTGTTGTCATTACCGGATAAAACAGGAAACTTTGTGGTGTATAGTGATGCATCACATAAAAGAATAGGTTGTGTGCTTATGCAAAATGGCAAAGTCATTGCGTATGCATCCAGGCAACTGAAGAACTATGAGAAAGAATACCCGACTCATGATTTAGAGTTGGCTGCGGTGGTATTTTCTCTGAAGATATAAAGACATTATCTCTATGGAGAGAAATGTGAGATATATACGGACCATAAAAGTCTGAAATATATTTTCACACAGAAAGATCTGAACATGCGTCAGAGGAGATGGCTAGAATTGATAAAAGATTATGATTGTGAGATCTTTTATTATCCGGGTAAAGCAAATGTGGTTGCTGATGCCTTGAGTAGAAAAGGTCGTGAGAAACTGATGTTGTTAACTTCCCATGAGGAGCTTATTCCAGCAATGACAAGGCTAGAGTTGGAAATAAAATTTCTAAAAGTATCCGATGAAAGATTGTTCCAGATGGAAGCTAGTCCAAATTTAGTGGATAAAGTAAAGAAAGCTCAACTACAAGATGAAGAATGCGGAAAAATCAAAGAAAGAGTGGTCGAGGGTAGTGAGGTGAAGTACAAGATTAATACTAATGGATTGCTAAGGTTTGAGGGAAGAATTTGGGTTCCAATAATACCGGATATTAAAGACAAAATCTTGACTGAAGCTCATAACTCAAGATATTCAATCCATCTGGGAAGTACGAAGATGTATCAAGATTTACGACAACATTATTGGTGGCCGAATATGAAAAGAGATGTTGCAGAATGTGTCGCGAAATGCTTGACATGTCAAAGAGTCAAGGCCGAGCATCAGAAGCCAAGTGGATTACTTCAACCGTTTGAAATACCGGAATGAAAATAGGAGCACATCACAATGGATTTTGTGGTAGGTCTTCCGACTACTCAGAAAGGTTACGATGTGATTTGGGTGATAGTGGACATATTGAAAAAATCAGCACACTTTTGCCAATAAAGATTAGATTAAATTTGATCAGCTGACAAAGTTATACGTCAAGGAGATCGTTTTGAGACATGGAGTTCCAGTGTCAATTGTGTCAGATAGAGATCCGCGATTCACATCAAACTTCTGGAAGAGATTACAAGAATGCATGGGAACACAATTGACAATGAGTGCGACGTACCATCCTCAAACATACGGCCAAAGTGAACGAACAATCCAGACGTTGGAAGATATGCTCAGAGTATGTATCATAGATTTCAAAGGGAACTGGGATGATCATTTACCACTGGCAGAATTTTCCTACAACAACAGTTACCACACAAGCATTGACATGCCGCCTTATAAAGCATTGTACAGCAGGAAGTGCATAACTCCACTGTGCTGGGATGAAGTTGGTGAACGTCAACTGTTAGGACCAGAACTGGTACAACAGACAGCTGAGGTTGTCAAACTCATCAAGATAAGATTGGTAGCTGCTCAAGACAGATAGAAGAAGTATGCTGATCAACATAGACAAGATCGCGAATTCGACGTACGAAATTTTGTTTTTCTAAAAATTTCTCCTTGGAAGGGGAAAATACGTTTTGGTAAAAAGGGAAAGCTAAGCCCGAGGTTTATTGGATTGTATAAACCCAATTACAAGAATGTAATCGAGTATGAATCGTTACAGTTCGATAAGAACTTATCTGTTGAGGAGATTCCTATCCAAATAATTGACAGGAAAGAACAAGTGCTCAGGAATAAAGTGATACCTTCCGTGAAGGTGATATGGAGGAACCACAATGCTGAAGAAGCTACGTGGGAACTCGAAGACAAAATGATGAAGAACTATTCTGAGTTATTTGTTTAATTGAGTCTTCGATTCTGGGAATAGAATCCTTGTAAGGGGGAAGAATGTGACAAATGAATTAATTAATTATTTGAGTTGTGATTCCGGGGATAGAATCAATGTAAGGAGAGAAGGATGTAACAATCCAAAATTTTAATTATAAATTCAAATATTTATTGAAGTAAATAAATATTTTAATTGATGTGATATTGTTGAATAAATATTTGTTTAATTTGATTTAATTTGATTATTTATTTATTGTCGACGTCGGAATTTTTGAGTGTCCCTTTTCGTTACTTGTTCATTGGTGTTCTCATGTTAATGTGAGATTTATTTGAAAAAACAAGTGAAAAAGGTCCAACATGTATAATGTCGACGATTGACTTTAAGAGTCGCCAGTTGGTGTATTTAACTGGTTGCACCAACGCAACCGAAAAGGTTAGCACATTAACCCAGTGATTTGACATTGATAAACGGGTCTGTGAAATCGAGATTCATTAAGGGTTCGGGGGCTTGATTATGCGGAAGGAAGGTGTTAGGCACCCCCCGACATCTGTGTTACCACAGTGACCGCCACTTTTCAAAGAAATTGTTATATGGATGTGTGTGTGTGTGTGTGTGTGTGTGTGTGTGGATCAATGTGCAATTATTTGAAAGTAGTGTGAGGCCTCATTCGCACCTATATACATAAGGTTTGAATTTTATAGGAAAATTCAGTTTTAACCAAGATATAACAATGAAGTTTTGTAAAAGAGGTTTTTCAAACCCTGTGCTCAATAGGAATTGAGACCTTTTCATACTTCCATTTTATTGTTAAATATTTGGCTTGTTTGCTTTTATTTTCGAGATGCGAAGCATCCTCGAGAAAATAATATACAGCTGTGATCTTAGAACTCCTTATGGGCATAGCGACCCATCCAAGGAAACTCGAGACATTGTAAAATAATGTACAAGTCGCTTCTGACTAAAAAATGTCCATCATGGGAACAGAATCTAGGTTCAAGAGATCAACACAATGATCACATGATTCCTAGGCTCACGTGATCATCGCAATTTGTATGGAAAGCAGTAAGCAATTATATATATATATATAGCGATAAATATATATATGTACATGATCAACCACCACAAAGCAACTCCATGGGGGATCAGAAATGTAAATAAAGCAGTAAATGCTATCAACTGCCACGAAGTAAACTCCAGGCAGGACAAAAATGTAAATAAAGTTGTAAAAAGCGATCAACTGCCACGAAATAAACTCCAGGCAGGACGAAATGTAAAAAAATCTGTAAAAAGCCACGGGGGAAACTCCAGGCCTGACAGGAATGTAAATATATATATATATGTACAAATATATATATATATATAAGCAGTAAACGCACCGGATGTAAATCCGGGCTCATCAGATATGTCCAACAGCAATTATATATATGTATATATATATAAGTGAGTAAACGCACCGGATATAAAATCCAAGCTCATCAGATATGTTTGACAACAGTTATATATAAATATATATATATATATATAAAAGCAATTAAACGCTCCGGATGTAAAATCCAGGCTCATCAGACAGAGTCTGACCACAGTTTATATATATAAGTATATATATATATATATAAAAGCAAGTAAACGCTCCAGACAGAAGTCTAGGCTCAATCGAGGCATAACTCGATAATGTTAGTCCATATATACGAAATATATACATATATTAGTATATATTTACAGACAAAAATGAAAACCACGAATCAAGTCCTGCAAACACACACTCACACAACTATCAACGTGTACAACAGTGTGTGATATATGAGAAAGAGGCTTTATAGAATATAAGAAGGCTTACAAAGAGGCTACCAAAGTAGACTTCTTAGACTTTAAATGGATAAATACTACGACTCTGCTTGGGATAAAAAGTAGCTATATGTGAGCTAACTAGTGTTTAAAGAAGAGGAAACACTCAAAAGATGTGTATGCAGAGTAAAATGGACAGGGCTTCCTCGCCTTTTTCCTTCTCTCTCTCTCTCTCTCTCTCTTCAAATGGCTGACCCCTTAGCCTATATTTATAGACTGATGGCCGCGATTGTACTGCGGCGGCAATGCAGCTTACTACACGTTGGTCGTGGTGGATCTGAGCCATGCGGGTCCCGTCGTCTCGTAGTACATGCAGTCATGCACTATAATGTTTGCTCGAACTTGCAGAACTTCAATCCGAGCATCCAAACGAAGTATATCTGTACTTCTTCAGATCACTTGTGTCGAGAGTTACGTAATGACACGGATTAGAGGTTGTACAAAGTCAGGAAGAGGGGTCTATGCCCATGGTCTTCAAGCTTCAAATTCTATCCAAAGTACTGCCACACGTAATAGTCACTCGAGATTATCAATCCTCAGCTCTTGTGGACATTGTTGTATGTATGTATGAAGTGTTGAGACGACGTGCCATTGTTTGAAGGAACAAGATGACGTTTGACTCCTTGCCGGGGTTATCGCCGGTTTGAGTTGAAAGTAGACGTTGCTTTCGTGGTTACAAATTGAGATTGGACTACTTGTTGGTATACCGCGATATCATCTTGTTGACGTGGACAGATGACGTTGTGACTCCTCACCGGGGTTATTGCCAGTTTAAGCGGAAAGCAGACGTTTCTCAGGGTTACATCTGAGATTGGACTACTTGTTTGTATGCCTCACTGTCATCTGGATTGAAGTCGATCGCATACATGTTTGAAACAAGCATTTAGAGGTTATCACGGAATCGCAATGGCATCCTTAGGGGCTATCTCCAAGGATGGGGTTTCTACTCCCAATGTTGTCTCTGGGATCGGAACCAAACGTCATGGTGTTATCGCCGAGACACGATCGCCCTCTCTCCGGTGTTGTTGTGCTTCTTTTGATCTCGCATATCTCGGTGTTATCTCCGAGATTGGAAATGACACTCAGTGTGTGTTCGGGTTGAGATGATGTTCTAGCTTTGTGTTCCGGTTGGAGTTGAACTTTCGGTAGTATCCCAAGATGGATGTAAGTTGTCTTTCAGGGTTATCTCTAAAAGACAAATCTACCCTCCTGCAATGTTAGGAATAGGAGTGCAGAAAATTTCGAGTGTCTACATTTTAAATAAATAATTATGAGTTGGGATAATTAACTTTATTAAGGTAAGATTTTAATTAAGTTGATAACTAGTAATTTGAAATTAATTAAAATAAAAGAGTGATGAATTAAATTTTATGAGATAATATTATAATTTAATTTAATAATTAAATTAGAGAATTGATGAGGATTAAAGGAATTACTATAATGTTTTTTAATTTAATTTAGTAATTAAAGTGATGTATTAATTTATTAAATACAATTATAATGGAAATTATAATTTTGTTGTATTGAATTATGTGGCAAATTGATTTAATAAATTGTTACTAGCTTTAATTTAATTAAATTTAAATATGGAATTTAATTGAATATAATGTGACAATAAACTATATGAAAAATGAGTTATGAGAATAAATTAAAAGAGTTTTAATTTGGTTTTACCAAACAAAGCCTTAGAGCTTTTGAAATTCTTATTTTAATCTTGTTTTGCCAAACAAAGCTTAAAGAATGATTAAGTCATTATTTTAATTTATTTTGCCAAACAAGCCTTATGACTTTTGAATTTTAAAACTGATAAAAAAAAAATTAATTGTGTAACTGATGTTTAATTAGACATATTATGTTGTCAGTTTTCTATTACGTATTATTAGTTTATCCTACTTACAAAGAAAGAACAGAGAAGAACTAGAGAGAAAAGAGAGAGTTCTAGATAGAGTTTGAGAGAGAGATTTGTGAGAAGAAGTTTTTTCAAGAACAAGGAGTAGTAATTAAAAGTTCTGTAATCATCTTCTAGCAAAGGTATAATCTTACTTTCCAAAGGTTTAGTTTTTTTCTAAGGTTCTAGTTTTCTTTTATATGAAAAGTTCTCTATAAAAGTTATATGGGTAGTAATTGTGATTATATAATTTATATATATAATAATTTGTAGATAAACTATTTTATATGTTTAGTATATGATTTAGAGTAATTTAATCCATGTAAATATGATATATATGGAGAAAATTATATTACAATAAAATATATATATGAATATGGCTTATTTTAGAGTCAAAATTGAAATTCAATTCATAGTATAAAGTATAAATTGATTATTGATTGTGAAAATACATGAAGAAACGTAAACAAAGCAATTTAAATTAATTGTTTTGGTTGAAAAATGAATTTACAGTGAATTGTTTCGCTAATAATGTCTAAAAGTGAAGTATTAACAAGAACAATGAAATTAGAGGTTTTAAATTTGTTGTTTATACTGTTTTTATGGTTATAAACATGTTAGGAACATTAATTTATTTTTCTATAAAGTTTATGTGTTTTGTGTATGCTAAATTTGTTGTTAGAAAGTAACTTGTAAGCTAATTTGGCTTTATTTTGTGTTCTTCATGTGAACACTATCTCTTCAGCTTTCGCTTGGCGTTGTAGGCGTCCTATAGTACAATTCCGATTACAAAGGCTACTCAAATACTTTTAATCATGTCTTCGCCTTCTGTTACTTAGGTTATGTGAACAAACAAGGGCGTGAAATATATAGCGCCCAAATCAGGGTTACCTGACCCCCGAGTTTGGCGCTCATAATCCACAATATAAATAACATCTAACTACCCATTTATTTATAAGTAGCAATACATATCTCATTAACAGATATTGTTAATACATTCGTCCCAAGTTATCTAACCTTAATATTACAAACATACCCTTTAGATATATAAAAAAGGTTTACCAATACAACATAATAATAATATTCATTACACTATTCCAGCAATAAGCCTTTTCGTTTGTCCTTCTCGAAACCTCCAGCCACTTCGTTCCTAGCTGAAATATTTTATTTAGCAAGGGTGAGCAACAAATTTGCCCCGCAAGTTAAGACATACAATGAATGTATAAGAATCAAGAATAACAGACTATCTACTTCGATAGAATAACACCAAAGTTTAGAGATCTTTGAAATAGCTGAACAAATAGTTAATCACTAACAAGTCTTCTTGCAACCTATGCAACACAATCATTTGATAATGAAAGAGTACAACACTTTCAAAGTTTCTACGATATTCAATTGAATAAAAAATGGAAAATATTCTTTAGAGTTTATGCTGAGTGATTCTTAAGGATCTTGAACTTCTCTTCTCGAGTAACTATCAAAGACTTACTTTGATATACCCAGGTGTATCAGATAGCCATAAAGATTAAATCATACCAAAATGTACCCTATATTATGCATAATACTTACACGCGCGCAACGGCCGAATATACGACCAAAATGTTCCCTCTATATAAAAGGTTGTTCTTCTCAGTCTTATAACCAAAATTCGAATCACAACAACGAAATACAATGATTTCAATATCTAATCACTTTCTCAATCTAGCTGAAATAATTAGCATCGATCTATCAATAATAATTGAATTCTCTTCTCGAACCTATCAAGTTCTAACAAATGTTCGTCTAGCCAGAATAATTAGCTAAGATATTTCTCAACATAATTCAACAATAGACCGGAATTATCTATACTATCAATAATAGCTTCTACGGATGTGAATATCCAACAACAGTTATTCTCCAAGTATATTCTCAGAATCACTAATTCAGTTTGAATTAATAAACATGCACTAACAGCGAATAATCAACAATAATTCTCAGATGTGGTCTAATCAACTATAAGTAACCACCATAATATTTAAAAAGATATAACTCAAGGTTGAGTTAAGGAAACTTGCCTTTCGCGTTGATTACTGCTACACAATATACTTATCTACGTTTGAAAGACCTATAATCACAATATCGGTCTCACAATTAACACAATAATTCACAACACACAATACTGTAATTTATAATTAATATTTCTCTTAGACACATTACCACATAGTCACATCAGTGTTTATAACATGTATAAAGACTTCTCAAGTCTAACTAGTTCAGTCTTGTTGGACTTCAGTCTGTTCTCGGTGTCCTAGTCACCCTATCCGATAATTAACTAATTTATTGTTAATTAAACTTGGTCTCAAAGCTTCAATATTATTTTAGATAAGTCAGACATCGTTCATAATATTTTTCGGAAGCTTTTAATAATTTTCAAACAATTATTATATTTTATAATAATTTTTCAAACACCGAAATTATTTTTAAATGATTTAATTACTGATTAATCCCATCATCATTAATATTTAATAATATTAAAATATTAATGACATACTTGTCAAAATATTAAAGTTATTTATAATAACTTAAAATATTTTAAATCACCAATATTCTACTTAAATAATTTTAAAATATTTAAATACATTTTTAAATAATTGCCATTAATATTTAAATATTAATGAATTTCTTATCAAAATATTAAAAGTCATTAATTATAACTTAAAATATTTTTAAATCATTTTCTCATTTTAAATGATTTTTAAATCAACAAAACCATTTTTCTATCATTTATTTAATATAATAATTAAATAAATCTAACATCATTAATATTAATTTATTAATGACAATTCTCCAAAAATATTAAAAGTTATATTTTATAACTCAAAATATTTTTAAACACTTTATTCCCATTTAAAATAATTTTTATAATATTAAAATCATTTTTCTCTAATTTATTTAATATACTAATTAAATAAATTAAATATCATTAATGTGACACCCCCAAATCCAGGTACTCCATTTCCACAGGATTTGATGTTCACTATCCAAAACATTACATCTAACTACCCATCATAAAGGACAAAGACATAATTTAAATAACTTAAACAATAATTCTTCCCATTAAAGGGTTACATCATAATCTCAAATTAAATCCCAGGTAATCTAACCTTAAATTTATTACATCAGTTTGCGGAATACATCATATATTAAAACAAGTCTTTAACATAATTCATTAAAATAAAAATTCTCATAAGTCTTCAACACTTGGACATCTTGCCCTTTCCTTTGCTAGTAGATGGCTCATCGACTTTCTCTACTTTAGTCATAGGATGTTAAATGCAAGAGTGAGCAAACAATTGCTCACTGATATAGGAAGTAGCAATGATAACAACATGAGAATGAACAACGAATGTTGAACAATAATGAACTTGTTCTACGAATCAAAATAGAAAACAGGTTCGAAATCAATATCTGAGGGTATTAAGATCACGAACTATGTCTTCGGTATTTAGGTATTATTACCTCAACCTTAACAGTCATTTAGACTATACAGACCCTTCTTAACGTACTTAGGGAGATCAATCCTTTGTACCATGTATTGTGCACAAACATCTAAACGTTACACGTACAAAATCCCCTATTGTGACGCCCCCAAAATAGGTATACATCACCCATCTTGAGTCGCCAAATACATGGTACAAAATTTAAATACAACTTAATTATACAACAGTCGTGTAAAATACGACATAACATAATCTGAGAGTTTTAATTAGAATATTGTCATCTAGACAATATCCACACTCAATGGAGTCCTCATTATATTTATTATCACACTATTTAACAGAATAGTGAAGACTACTAATGCTATCATCTGGACCATCACTCCGTTCCCCGACTAGTCCCGGCTACGTTCTCATTTCCTGAAGAGAACAGTGAAAGAAAGGGGTGAGCTCAACTAGCCCAGTAAGAATATTATGACTAAGATAATGTAGAATAAATTATCATTAGTCTTCAACAATGTAACAACTGATATAATATAATAGACAACAAGTTTAACTGCAGTGGAATCAGCAATCCATTAGAAGAGTCAAGTAAAACATAATGTCTACTATCTCCTCTAGATTAAAAGTCCATCGTTGATATTTTATTCCTGTAATACTCATCAACAGTTCTTTGTTATACTTAAGACAAATAGAACTTTCATCACCTGTCTTCACCTGAACCTCCAAGGATGTAAGTTAAATTCACAATTCATATTTATAATATTGTGAATTAACATTTCCTTCTTGCCACAAAGGCTTAATAGAACGTTTACTCAATATCCTTACCCCAAAGGGTGAAGATATTCAAATGTAATAACAATGATCATACCAATCAGTTGTCTATCTTTGCACTACGGGCCAAAGATATTAAACTATAAAACCAATGGTCATGATCATACCAATAAATTGCCTGTCAGTGCACTACAGCCAAAGACATTCAACTATTAACTAATGGTCATGATCCTGCCAATCACATCATTGAATTATCCATGCACTACGGCCAAGGATATTCGTTAGTATCACTAGTGGTCATGATCATGTCAAACTCCTGTCCATCTTCGCAATACGGGTCAAAGCTATTAAACAACAGATCATCTTTGCACTACAGGCCAAAGATATTCAACAACATATCATCTTTGCACTACAGGCCAAAGACATACAACTATAAAACCAATAACTAATAGTATAATAAAGAATGGAATAATAAAAGAGTTTCGCCATGTATGCAGTACTTCGCATAGACAGGTTATTCCAACATAATAATAAAGAATGGAATAATAGAGAAATTTAACCATGTATGCAGTACTTCGCATAGACAGGTTATTCCAACATAATAATAAAGAATTGAATAATAGAGGAATTTCACCATGTATGCAGTACTTCGCATAGACAGGTTATCCCAACATAATAATAAAGAATGGAATAATAGAAGAATTTCACCATGTATGCAGATTTGATGAGACGAGTTATTCCAAATGAATAATAAATAATGGAACCAGGTCCCACAGAACGCGACGATGAGGATATTACGATAGAATAATAAATGTGGAATAATAAATAATGGAACCGAATTAAGCATAAAAGCGCGTAGACGGATATTCACGAAATAATAAATAATGGAATAACAATGAATTTCACCATGTATGTGGTACTTAGATAAACAAAGTTATTCCAAAGAGAATAATAAAGAATCGAACTGTGTCGAAGCGAAATTAAGACCGACAAGATATTCCAATAGAATAATAAAGAATGGAATAACAATAGAATTTCACCATGTATACGGTATAGTCCGTGTATACAGGTTATTCCAACAGAATAATAAATAATGGAATAACATAAGAATTTCACCAAGTATAAAGTAGACCGCGTATACAGGTTATTCCAACAGAATAATAACAAAAATAGAATAACAGAAGTTCTCTTCATGAATACAAAAGAAATAATACCCCTTACGAGTACAACAAATAATATCCCTTACAGGTACAACAAATAATATCCCTTACCTTTGAAAGAATAGTATTCCGAACGGTAGGGCGAGAATATACTTGAAGAAACTTGTACTACGCTCAAAACTTTCTTAAATGCTAAAGAAACACGTTTAAGATTATAGAAGAAGAATTCTCTCTACAGTTTCTCTCTCTAGAGTTTCAGTGAATTCGTAAGAAATAATGAAGGAATGTGCTTCTATTTATAGGAGAATGGACTGAATAGTAACCAATCCATGAACGGTCCAGATTGATTTACTTTTAAACGGACGGTCTAGATTGGTTTATAATAAAATATAATATATTCTATTTATAATCTAATAAAACGAATAACTTTATAAAAGTATTACATTTTATATAAAAAAGATTTTACTATCTGCAAACACTATCGCAGTACTATGCAAACACTATGTATAATAAAATATAATATATTCTAATTATTGTCTAATAAAATGAGATAAATTTATAAAAGTATTACATTTTATATAAAAAATTTTACTATTAGCCTAATAAAACGAATAACTTTATAAAAGTATTCATTACTATATAAAAAGTATTTCGCTTTTATTACATTAATAATACTAATAAAACAAAACCTCATTATCACTTACTTTGTAAAATTTTCAAATGTCACCCTTAACTTTAAACTTTTATCAATTTAACTATTCACCAAAATAGAAAAATTGAATACTTTTATTTCATAAAATTCGGGGTCTCACACCTATGCTAGGGTTGTTCGTCTCAGCTTGAATTTAGAATTTCCACACTAAAGAAAGTTTAGCTCCGAACTAACTTATTAGTGTTTCTCGAATTTTAGAACACTGTTCGATTGTAGATTAATTCAATCAATAAAGGTTTGCTTACTACTTGAAGGTTTAATACAACAATAAAGCTTTGAACAAGGTTATTAAAGTCAAAGGTTGAATAACAACAATGTATAATTGAGTAAACATGATATACATGCAAAGCGCTATATTCAGAAGAGTTAAAATGATCTCCTTTGAATCAATGTATTAGAACAATATACGCTTCGAATAATAATAAGGAAAGTAATACTCGCTCGATGTAACGAATTAGGTTATAAGAGCTTGTACAATCATACACGAGATAGAATCAATAGGTTTGCTGAACTTTAACATAGAATTTAGGAACTTATACAATCATAATCTAGGAAGAAAAATGTTGCACAAGTATAACATATCAACGATAGGTAAACCTTGCTGAATAATAAGGTAGCATAGGTTAGGGAACTTGCCTTGTATGTAAGCTACACAAGTATAATAATGTTCGCCAATTACCCTACACATATCATTGAAATCGCAATAACAATTAGTTGTATTAATATTAGCTTTATGGGTTTAACCCACCATTTAAATCATAACTTTATCCTAATGTCTAATCATATTGGTTAACATCCTTAACGAATCTGAAATCTCGCTACAAACTAACATAAACCTTATCATTTATTTTTAACTTTTGAAAAACATCACATTTGGTTCATCACATAACTTACCAATTCATAATCTATAGTTTCAACGTTGTGATTACAACATGTTGTTATATCTTATAACACATTTTAGGTTCCTCTACAATCATCAAATAAGTTAGCTTAACAATTACCAAGCTACTGTTGTACTTGACTCAAAGACTTTGGTTCGATTTGACCATTTGGGCGCGCAGTCGCGCTTTTTTATCTTGATTCTGGCTAAATCACGCCGGCAATAAGATTACACCACAGCACCATATCTGACACTCTGCCAAGCGCACACGTGAACGCAGACAAGTAGCACCATGCGATGCATCGATTCGATTTTGCGAAAACTCAAAATCGACTCGCTCGCGGCCAAAAAATCCTAATTCCACAGAAATTCACCCAACTTCAACATCTAAAACTTTGTAATATTATAGTTACACATGTTAAACACCATTCTATATATAAAAACATCACATATACACGAATTTGAAGAATCAAAACTATAATTTTCCAAATTTCTTCCATTTTGACACTTTTAGCGAATTCGATTACCACGAATTCGTTTCTTAATCAATAGACATGATTCGAACTACGCTGCTTTTGATTTTTAACATATTAACATAATCCAATAACAAATTACAGACTACAACACATATAGAGCATGAAAATTTGTACTTTCTAAGGCCCTTTTCAAATATGAACACTGTTAGTTATATTTCTTTCTTACAATTCAATTTCACGTGTTTGATTGCTACCCTTTTTATATATACATGCCAATAACAGATTCTACAATACTATCACACACCCATAACCCATATCTTATCATCAACACTTGACAAAAACCCAATTCCAAAAAATAAAAATTACAAAACTGAGAATTAGAATTAGGGGTAGATTATACCTTAAATCCTTGATCGAATGCTAGCAAAAGATAGTGAATCTCTTCTTCTCTTGGCAAACCCACAGAGATTACTCTCTCAATTTCTCACTCTCAATATTCTGTGATTCCTTCTTCTTTGTATCACTATGTTATCAAGCCTTAGGAAAAATAAGATGCATAACCCACATATACTGACTCCCACGTTCTCTTTCAGTTAAAGAAAACAAAAGACGTCAGTTGGAATAAGCCAAAGGCCACAAGGCCTTGTTTGGCTAACACCTTTTCTCCCCAAATTAAATTATTATTATTATATTATTTATATTATATAGTTTTCATGTCACACCATTAATTTAGTTAATTAAATAACTTTAGTTTTAGCTAATTTAAATAACTTATAATAATAATAAAATTCTTATTATCATTATACCTTATAATTAATAAATAGTTATATATCTAATTTAATTAATAAATTAGAAATATCACTTTGTTTAATTTATTTATTTCCTTTAAATTAAACAATTCATTTAATTTAATTATTTTCTTAAATATTATGCAATTAATTTAATTTAATTATTTCCTTAAATTAAATCCTTCGAGATAAAATTATCAACACTCAATTTAATTAACACTAATCAATTTAATTACTAAATTAATTCCCTACAGGTTCATTAATTATTTATTTTCCTCAATAAATAAATTATTTAAAATATTTATTTAATTCAATAAATATTTAAATTAAATTACAAATTTCTCGATCGTTACAATTAATATTCAAATAATTATAAAAATTAATGAAAAATATCCCAAATTATCAAAAGTTATTTTTTATAAATTAAAATAATTTTTAAAACCATTTTTGTAATTTTCAGAAATTTATTTCTATTTTTAAGCATTTTCGGGAAATTCAGAAAATTAAATTAATTAAAACCGTCGCTGTAACATATAGCGACGCTTTCTATCGTTGTTGGTGTTCTTGAGCTTCAAGAACACTGACAAGCAGAGTGTTGGTGCTAGATTTGACCAACTGTAATTTTCTGTTCAAGCATGATCTGGGCCATCTTACACATTGATCATGTAGTATTGATGTAATACTACATGATCCAACCTTTATCTAGGTCATACCATCACTCAGATGCAAGATCTAAGTCTCCAAATATGTTGTCAGGGCCGATCTGGGTTTTTTGGGTAACCTAGAAATTCAGACAGTTTCATGGTGTCATTTTGAGGCTCGATTATCATTATGTTTTGGTCGTCAAAAAGGTATTCTCTAGGTTCAAACGTGTAGACCTTATGTCAAGGAACAACTACATATCATGATCTCAGTCCAAGTACATCAAAATCACAAGATGTCATCTGGTCAAACCCTGTCAGAGGGCTTATTCTAATGATTTTTGGAAATTCCAGGAAACAACAATCGTGGTTGAGTAGGCTACTTTGACCAGCCACTACATTCGATCTATTGATTGTTTAACTGATTTAAAAGCATGGATCTAGAGTCCATCTAGCAGGCTACAACATATATATAACAACATCATCGAAACACATAAAACCTGACAGTTCATAGCCTTTGAAAATCTTGTCACACTCTGTTAAAGGATTTCTGGGTTACCTAGAAATCACTTGGTCATGGTCGGTCAACCGACTTTGACCAACAATATCTTGTAATCTAGACATGGAATGACCATGATTCCACTTCCAGATTACAGTACTCATGGCATACTACAAATCTAAAACATAAAACACCACAAATAATTAACAGGGAAAGATCTGTGGCCTCTGACATATGCTTGTCAGACCACTTTTTAGGGTTCTTAGGCAGTTTTGAAAAACTTCACTTTTAAAGCATTTTGAGGCTATAGATTTATGATATATCATCATAGATCATCATAAAACATCTTCTAACATGTATATAAACACATAAACACAATCTTTGACTAAGCATACAAGATCAAAGGTGAGTTAGGGTTTATACCTTTCTTGCTTATTCTTTGATCCTTGCTCTACTATACTGATCTTGATGTTTGAGATGCTCAACTAGTGACTAAAACACTTAGGTATTTTAGAGGTATGGAGAGAGAGAGAGTAAGTTGAGTGTTAGAACACAAATGAACCAATTTTATGAACTTTCTCTCTCTTAATCAATATATATATTTGGATGCAATGCATATAGCTGATGTTGTTGTCAATAAGTGGCTGAGTTGCTGAGATTTAAGTCACATGGCATGTCAAAAGTTGGTGAACATCTAAAGGTTTGGCAAATTCTACAAGTTACATATTAAAGAATGTGAAAAGGGCAATTTGGTCATTTGGTTTCTAATTTTAATGGCATTCTAGATATTTGTCCCAACCCTTAGGATTTAACCCAAGGTTCTAACCCTTAGGTTTACACATTTAATTTCTAGGATTTTCTAATTAGGGTTTTAAAATAGAAAATTAAGATTTCTAAATTATAATTAGGGTTTCCTAATTATATTAAGGTTTCCTAATCACATTAGGGCTTGCCAATTAGGATTAAGGTTTCCTAATTAGGGTTTAAGGTTTCCAAATTTAAAATTAGGGTTTCCCAACATTCAATTAGGGTTCCTAACTATGCGTTAGGGTTTCTCAATTTGAGATTAGGGTTTCTAATCTCTTATTAGGGTTTACTAAGTTTATACTCAATCCGATCAATCATTGATCACAAATTCTATATAGCATAAACACATACTCATCAACACAATTATTATAATTGTATTTTCTACCAAATCACTATCCGCAACTAGGGTTAGGGTTTCTATTCTCTGTTAAGCACAACTCTACTCGTATTTCTCAGTCAATACACAAATTAACCACATCTCTATACTCATATCACAGATACTCGGAACAATATTGATAGTCAATATCAATATTAAATAAAATAATAAAAAAAAATTATTCATAAAATTCGAATTATTCAAAATCTGGGTTATCTCATTCTCCCCTCCTTATAAGGATTCCGTCCTCGGAATCACCTCTTTCTTATTCTCTACAATCTTTTAAAGTTGTATCATCAATTCATTCTTATCAACACAATATTAATTTGTGTCGCATATTCTAACCTGTGACTTGGATCTATATAAAAGAAAAAAATTCACAGCGATAACTATCCAATATTACTCGCGCAATAAAATTTCTAAACAAAATCATTACCTGTCGCCACCTCCTGGGCAGCCACTGCATCTTGCACCGTCATATTGAATGTATAGGCCATTGGTATTCCTGGATATGCAGGTCCTTGAATCGCCAAGGTTCCACTACCGGGTCCCTTGTTGACACTTCCCTTCTCTACATTTTTCTTTGGACAATTCCAAACCAGATGATCTATCGATCCACACACAAAACAACCTTGTATCTTCTTTGGACTGGGAAAATTGGGAGACATGTGTCCCTCTTGACCACAGTTATAGCAAACTCCCTTTTTCTTCAGACAAACTCCCGAATGGTTCTTTCCACAACTCACACATGGCTCACCTCCCTTTCTATTCTCTTTTGTCTTGTTACCCGATTGGGTATTCTCGCTCCACTTTCTCTTGTTTGAATTACTACCACCACTACTACCTCCTTCATTTGTCTTCTTCTTCTTCTCCTGATAATATCGGGATGCAGCTTCGCTTCCCCCTTCAGCAATAATCACTTTCTCCAACAAAGCCGCGAACGTATTAATCTGCAATACAGCTACCTTGTTGAATATACCTGGCTTCAATCCATTTTCAAATCTTCTCACCTTTCTTGCCTCTGTGTCCACCTGATGAGGTGCAAATCTCGCTAATTCGTTGAATTTGGCAGTGTATTCAGAAACCGACATATTCTTCTGCTTCAGTTCTAAAAACTTAACCTCCATCCGAGCTTACATATTAGGTGAAAAGTAGTTCTCAAAGAACAACTCCTTGAATCTTATCCAAGTCACCACAGTTGTACCAGCTCTTGCCTGATTAGTCTCCCACCAGTAATTAGCTTCTCCCTTTATCAAGTATGTTGCAAAAGCTGTATTTTGCTCTCCTCCTACTCTCGCAATGAATGTTTTCTCCATTTCTTTCACCCAAGTTTAGGATTCAATCGAATCCGTAGTTCCCTTGAATTTTGGTGGTCCTACTGCTTCAAAGTCTTTGAAGTTCTCCAATCTATTAGCTGGTTATTCTCTCGCTCTTGCTCTTGCTCTTGCTGCTGGAGATCTATTTCCTATAGCTTGGGCTAACATGTCCACAAAATTTTGCATCGGGTCCGCTTAACCTCCTTCATTATTCACTGATTTCTCTTCTATTTGATTTTGATTCTGTCGTCTAGGCTGCATTATCTGATTTAAATAAAAAATCTTACATTAATTCTCTTTCTCTACACAAATTCTTATTAACAACACAATAAGAATTTAACACAAAATTTCCCATATATTCACATATTTATTCAAATTGCACATAGTACATTTAGTACTTAACACATATTACTATCCCTTTTTAAATAAATATTAGGATTAACAACACAACTTTACACAAAAAGTTGCAATTCTCCAACTTTACACAAAAAGTTACAATTCTCTATTCACACATAGCTATTTCCATTTCGTCAAACTTACCACACTTATGAGTTCAGGAACTTGCCAAAATTATATGATTTTATGAACTTATCCTAGTCAGACCATTGGCGTCCATTCGCTGAGGGGTTCAGAAACATTTCATATAATTATGAGTCACGAATTTACCATAAGTATGAGTTTTAAGAACTCACAACTTAATATTATATTCATATAATGAAAATAAATATTACATTCATACAAACATATATATATATATATATATATATTTACATATGTTCACACATCGTTCTCAATATTACAACCTTTAATATCACATCCTACTACCAAAAGATACTACCGCTTATATCTAAGTTGTCTACCATCCACTCCCTTCAGCAGTCTTCTTCTTACTGGGACACTTGTTGAATCTGTGACCCGTTCTTCCACATGAAAAGCACTTTCTCATATTCGGCTTAGGATAATGTAGAGAAATATGTCCTTCCTATTTACAGTTGAAACACACGTTCTTCCACATCATACACTCTCCCAAATGAGTCTTTCCACACTTACCACAGACTTGCTTCATCTTCGGGTTTGAGTTCCCTGAGTTATTATCACTTTTGTGACGCCCACAAAATAGGTATACATCACCCATCTTGAGTCACCAAATACATGTTTCAAAATTCAAATACAACTTAATTATACAACAATCGTGTAAAATACGACAAAACATAATCTAAGAGTTTCAATAAGAATATTGTCATCTAGACAATATCCACACTCAATGGAGTCCTCATTACATTTATTGTCACACTATTTTATAGAATAGTGAGGACTACTAAAATAACCATCCGGACCAGTCAATCCGTTCCCCACTCTCGTCCCAAATATATTCTCATTTCACAAGAGAATAGTGAAAGAAAGGGTGAGCTCAACTAGCCCAAAGAAGAAATATTATGACTAAGATAATGCAGAATAAATTATCCTTAGCCTTCAACAGTATAACAACTGATAGAATACAATAGACAACAAATTTTAGATCAACAACTACAGCGGAATAAGCAATCCATTAGAAGAGTCAAGTAGAGCATAAAATCTACTATCTTCTATGATTTAAAAAGTTTTTCATCAACTTTATCATTGAGACTCGACAATAAATAAAATCGAATCATCCCCGCACTACGGCCAAGGATACTCATGTAATCATTAATGGTCATGATTATACCGAATAATCCCTGGTCATAATCATACCAACAACTGTCCATCAATGAACAACATGCCAATGAGGATTTTTACCACATCATTCATTACATTACGGTCATGATTATACCGAATAATCCCTGGTCATAATCATACCAAGTCCATCTATGTACGTAAGCCAAAGATGACTTTCATCACAATATAAGCATGAGGATGATGACAATGACATAATAATTCAATAAAACAAGTTTAAGGATAAATTTTAAAGATTTATAATTTAATTTATCAAGAAATAAATAACGTCCAAATTGTCAACATGATACTGCTTTATGGAGTAAAATTCAAGAATAATATTCATGTACCAAAAATAATTTGGAAAAAAAAGAAATATATTTTTCGGGTGAATAATACCCCGTGAATAGTACTTGAGAATAGTACCCCGTGAATAGTACCCCGACAGGAATAGTGCCTCAAATACCTGAGTGAATGATACTAGAGTGAATAGTAATCGGGTGAATAGTAATGTGTGAATAGTAACTTGTGAATAGTACTCCGACACAAAAAGTGCCCCGAATACCCGAGTGAATAATACTAGAGTAAATAGAAACCGGGTGAATAGTATCCCGTGAATAGTAACTCGTAAAAGAAAAATACCAAAGAAAATAATATTTCATGACGAGTACAAAAGAAATGATATCTCATACGAGTATAATAGAATATACGAAACCTATGAATGGATTTTCACCGCCACGCAGTAATCCACGTGAGCGAGATCATTTCCACAATTTAATAAAGAATGAATCTGAAGGATCATTCATCATGTATGCTGTAATCCACATAGACAAAGTTATTCTAACGTAATAATAAAGAATGGAATAACAAAAGAATTCACCGGGCATGCGATAGATCGCGATGATAGGTTATTCCAACGAGAATAATAAAGAATGAAACCAGTCATACGTAATCGCATTGCATGCAGGATATTCCAATGTAATAATAAAGAATGGAACCAGGTCATTCGTGAATCCGCATGCATACAAGATATTCCAATGAATAATAAAGAATGGAATAACAACAAAATTCACTAGGCGTGCGATAGATCAAGATGACGGTGTTATTCCAATGTAATAATAAAGAATAGAATAACGAAGAAGAATTTCACCATGTATGCGATACTTGATGTATGCATTATTCCAACATAATAATAAAGAATGGAATAACAACCCTTACGAGTATTGAAAGAAAATAACTCTCTTCATGAATACGAAAATAATAATACCCTTTACCTTATAAGAAAACGGATCTGGAATAGTGAGGTAGTAGACTTCTCTTCTTCTTTCTCTCTATAGATTCTCTCTATAATAATTGCTCTATAGCTTTAGTTAATTGGTGAGAAATGAAGTAAGAATGAGCTTCTATTTATAGGAAAATATAGTTTTAATAATTGCACATTTTGGGGCTCAAATATATACGAAGATAATACCTTCCTCTTTTTCTTCATTTTAATTTAGTCCTGCGGTATTATCAAACTTGCACCACCTCCCCTAATAATAAATCATGTGAATCAATAGTAAACCATGTGACTCAATAGTTCTAATCGTGTGAAAAAAAACAATTACAGTATAGTACCTTCATCTATACCTCCATTTTTAATTTAGTCATGCAAGTATTATCAATCTTGCACCAACTCCCCTAATAGTAAATCATGTGAATCAATAGTACACACATGTGAACACATAGTTATAAGCATGTTAATTAATAGCAATTAATTGCTCATTTATCCGGTGAATTACCCGATTGGTCAATATAACCTCCAGACATTAATTATTATCGAAATAAATGTCGATTTCCACTAACACTAATAATTCCCACACAATGGAATTATCAATTTCATCTTTAATAAACACGAACTTATTCATCATTAATATTATAATTCACAATATTTAACAACCAGGTCATTCCCAGGAAAGAGGGGGCTTTCCGATAAGGATTTCTCCTTATTAAGCGCACATTAGGTGACCAAACCCTCTCGATGTAACTTTTAAACATTGTCGATATTGCAAATAATAATATGAATAACTTTGCGCCTCAATTATTGATTTAATAATATAACATATTATGCGATGATAATCTTTGTGACAATAATTGAATCAATAATATAGAGAGATATGATCGCGTAAGAATTATTGTAGCAAAATAATTGAGTATAACCGAGTGACTTCTTACGTAAGCATCAATAATCAATACCGTGTGCTACTATGCAACTACGTGTATTACTGTACTTTTACTACCGGGTAGTTCAACGGTTTTAACGGTAATTCTGTCATTTTCTAACTATGACAATACTTCCGTTGTGGGGTCCACCAATGATTGTGCCGTCGTACGAATATTCCCCGACAAAAAGAATATTCCTCGACCAAACGAATATTTTATAACAACTTGCATACTTTGCAAAATTTATAAATATTACCCACAACTATAACATTATATCAAATCCACACCATAATATTCAAAAAAATATTTCGAGAAATTTAAATCTTTATTCATAAAATTTGGGGTCTCACAACTTTCATTGTCCCTCTTTCTCTTATTGTTTCCCTTCTGCTTATTGACTGTTCCCTCAGACGATCCACCACCTTCAGCCTTCATTTTTTCCACCTGTGTCATCAAATCATTTTGTTCTTTGGTCATCTCGCGTAACGCCCTTTCTGTCTTCCACAACTTCTCCAAGAGAAATACTTTAATCTGGAGTTCTTGAACTTCTGCAGATTCTTGATCTTTTTCTCCTATTTTGGTCTTAATCTTTAACTCCGCCTTAACTTCTTTAGACTCCGCATCCTCATCTTCATTCAGATACATTTTTGGATATTCATCATGATCACTCCCTAGATTCACCATGGGTTCATCTCTTCCCACCTCCTCAACTGACTCGCCCTACGCTGGCACCTCGGCTACTGGCATGGGTGCAACAGCCGCTAGCACTTCTGTACTCATTTCATCTTCTCCTGACATCCTACAATCAGTTTAAATAACTTGATTAGTACTTCACCAGTACAAACTTAATACACACGATGCATCCACCCATTCTTCTATCGATACACTTTGTCAATCTCTAACTTATAACTCTAAATGAGTTTTCTCTATCTCGCTTATGGTTATAATCATAGCGTTCCCCCCACTTAAGGTTTATAACCTATAGTTTTGATGACAACCTCTGACGCCCCCAAATTGGGGTTACCTAACCCCTGAGTTTGGCGCTCATGATCCACAATATAAATAACATCTAACTACCCATTTATTTATAAGTAGCAATACATATCTCATTAACAGATATTGTTAATACATTCGTCCCAAGTTATCTAACCTTAACATTACAAACATACCCTTTAGATATACCAAAAGGGTTTACCAATACAACATAATAATAATGTTCATTACACTATTCCGGTAATAAGCCTTTGCCTTTGTCCTTCTCGGTACCTCCAGCCACTCAGTTCCTAGCTGAAATGTTTTATTTAGCAAGGGTGAGTAACACATTTTCCCCACAAGTTAAGGCATATAATGAATGTATAAGAATCAAGAATAACAGACTATCTATTTCGATAGAATAACACCAAAGTTCAGAGAAATTTGAAATAGCTTAACAAATCGTTAATCAATAACAAGTCTTCTTGCAACCTATGCAACACAATCATTTGATAATGAAAGGATACAACACTTTCAAAGTTTCTACGATATTCAATTGAATAAAAAAAATGGAAAATATTCTTCAGAGTTTATGTTGAGTGATCCCGAAGGATCTTGAACTTCTCTTCTCGAGTAACTATCAAAGATTTACTTTGATGTACCCAGGTGTATCAGATAGCCATAAAGATTAAATCATACCCCCCAGAAAGCACTTAGAGCGGCCAACTCCTTGTACCCTATATTATGCATAATACTTACACGCGCGCAACGGCCGAATATACGACCAAAATGTTCCCTTTATATAAAAGGTTGTTCTTCTCAGTCTTATAACCAGAATTTGAATCACAACAACGAAATATAATGATTTCAATATCTAATCACTTTCTTGATCTAGCTGAAATAATTGGCATCGATCTGTCAATAATAATTGAATTCTCTTCTCGAACCTATCAAGTTCTAACAAATGTTCGTCTAGCCAGAACAATTATCTAAGACATTTCTCAGCACAATTCGATAATAGACAGAAATTATCTATACTATCAATAATAGCTTCTACAGATGTGAATATCCAACAACAGTTATTCTCTAAGTATATATTCTCAGAATCACTAATTCAATTTGAATTGATAAACATGCACTAACTGCGAATAATCAACAATAATTCTCAGACGTGGTCTAATAAACAATAATTAACCACCATAATATTTAAAAAGATATAACTCAAGGTTGAGTTAAGAAAACTTGCCTTCCGCATTGATTATTGCTACATAATATACTTAGTTGCGTTTGAAAGACCTATAATCACAATATTGGTCTCACAATTAGCATAATAATTCACAACACACAATAATTTACAATCAATATTTCTCCTAGACACATTACCACATAGTCACATTAGTGTTTATAACCTGTATAAACACTTCTCAAGTCTAACTAGTTCAGTCTGGTTGGACTTCAGTCTCTTCTCGGTGTTCTAGTAACCCTATCCGATAATTAACACATTTACTGTCAATTAAACTCGGTCTCAAAGCTTCAATACTATTTTAGATAAGTCAGATATCGTTCATAATATTTTTCGGAAGCTTTTAATAATTTTCAAACAATTATTATATTTTATAATAATTTTTCAAACACCGGAATCATTTTTAAATGATATAATTACCGATATTCTACTTAAATGATTTTTACTTAAATCACCAATATTCTACTTAAATGAATTTTAAAATATTTAAAATTATTTTTAAATAATTACCATTAATATTTAAATATTAATGAATTTCTTATCAAAATATTAAAAGTCATTAATTATAACTTAAAATATTTTAAATCATTTTTCTCATTTTAAATGATTTTTAAATCAATAAAATAATTTTTCCATCATTTATTTAATATAATAATTAAATAAATCTAATATAATTAATATTAATTTATTAATGACAATTCTACAAAAATAATAAAAGTTATATTTTATAACTCAAAATATTTTTAAACACTTTATTCCCATTAAAATAATTTTATAATATTAAAATTATTTTTATCTAATTTATTTAATATACTAATTAAATAAATTAAATATCATTCATATTCAAATAATTATAAATATTAATGAAAAATATCCAAAATTATCAAAAGTTATTTTTTATAACTTCAAATAATTTTTAAAACCATTTTTGTAATTTATAGAATTTTATTTCTATTTTTAAGCATTTTCTAGAAATTCAGAAAATTAAATTAATTAAAACCGTCGTTGTAGCCTATAGCGACGCTTTCTATCGCTGTTGGTGTTCTTGAGCTTCAAGAACACTAACAAGCAGAGTGTTGGTGCTAGATTTGACCAACTGTAATTTTCTGTTCAAGCATGATCTGGGCCATCTTACACATTGATCATGTAGTATTGATGTAATACTACATGATCCAACCTTTATCTAGGTCATACCATCACTCAGATGCAAGATCTAAGTCTCCAAATATGTTGTCAGGGCCGATCTGGGTTTTTTGGGTAACCCAGAAACTCAGACAGTTTCATGGTGTCATTTTGAGGCTCGATTATCATTATGTTTTGGTCGTCAAATAGGTATTCTCTAGGTTCAAACGTGTAGACCTTATGTCAAGGAACAACTACATATCATGATCTCAGTCCAAGTACATCAAAATCACAAGATGTCATATGGTCAAACCTCTTTAGAGGGCTTGTTCTAACGATTTCTGGAAATTCCAGAAAATAACAATCGTGGTCGAGTAGGCTACTTTGACCAGCCACTACATTCGATATGTTGATTGTTTAAGTGATTTAAAAGCATGGATCTAGAGTCCATCTAATAGGCTACAACATGTATATAACAACATCATCAAAACACATAAAACCTGACAGTTCGTAGCCTTTGAAAATCTTGCTACACTCTGTTAAAGAATTTCTGGGTTACCTAGAAATCATTTGGTCATGGTCAGTCAACCGACTTTGACCAACGATATCTTGTAATCTGGACATGGAATGACCATGATTCCACTTCCAGATTACAGTACTCATGGCATACTACAAATCTAAAATACAAAACACCACAAATCATTAACAGGGAAAGATCGGTGGCCTCTGACATATGCTTGTCAAACCACTTTTTAGGGTTCTTAGGCAGTTTTGAAAAACTTCACTTTTAAAGCAGTTTAAGGCTATAGATCTATGATATATCATCATAGATCATCATAAAACATCTTCTAACATGTATATAAACACATAAACACAATCTTTGACTAAGCATACAAGATCAAAGGTGAGTTAGGTTTATACCTCTCTTGCTTAATCTTTGATCCTTGCTCTACTATACTGATCTTGATATTTGAGAGGCTCAACTAGTGACTGAAACACTTAGGTATTTCGGAGGTTTGGAAAGAGAGAGTAAGTTGAGTGTTAGAACACAAATGAACCAATTTTATGAACTTTCTCTCTCTTAATCAATATATATATATATATATATATATTTGGATGCAATGCCTATAGCTGATGTTGTTGTCAATAACTGGCTGAGTTGCTGAGATTTAAGTCACATGGCAAGTCAAAAGTTGGTGAACAGCTAAAGTTTTGGCAAATTCTACAAATTACATATTAAAGAATGTAAAAAGGGTAATTTGGTCATTTGGTTTCCAATTTTAATGGCATTCTAGACATTTGTCCCAGCCCTTAGGGTTTAACCCTAAGGTTCTAACCCTTAGGTTTTACACATTTAATTTTTAGGAATTTCTAATTAGGGTTTTAAAATAGAAAATTAAGATTTCTAAATTATAATTAGGGTTTCCTAATTATATTATGGTTTCCTAATCACATTAGGGCTTGCCAATTAGGATTAAGGTTTCCTAATTAGGGTTTAGGATTCTCGAATTTAAAATTAGGGTTTCCCAAAATTCGATTAGGGTTCCTAACTATGCGTTAGAGTTTCTCAATTTGAGATTAGGGTTTCTAATCTCTTATTAGGGTTTACTAAGTTTATACCCAATCCGATCAATCATTGATCACAAATTCTATATAGCACAAACACATACTGTGACGCCCCCAAAATAGGTATACAACACCCAACCTATTCTGAGTCGCCAAATACATGGTACAGAAACAACTACAACTTTATTAATACAATTGTCGTGCAAAATATGATAACACATAAACTGTGAGTTTAAATACAAATATTGTCATCTAGACAATATCCACACTCAAATAAGTCCTCATTATAATTATTGATACACTATTTTACAAAATAGTGAGGACTACTAAGACAACTTCTAGAACCATCATTCCATACCCCGACTAGTACTATTACATTCTCTCCTCCCGAGAAGAAAAATGGAACAAAAAGGAAAAGGGTGAGCTCAACTAGCCCAAAGAAAGAATATTATGACTAAGATAATATAGAACAAATTATCGTTACTCTTCAACAGGGAAAAATCGATCGAATATAATGAGATGACAAGTTTCGGTCAATATTCGCAATGAAATAATAATTCATAGAAGAGTTACGTAGAGAATGAAATCTACTATTATCTATGAATTTAAAAGTCCATCATCAATATTTTATCCTGTAACATCAATCAATATACATCTTGAATCAAATATTCATCTTTTTTACTACAGGCCAAAGATATTCATCGATTAATCATGTTCATCTCAACACTGTTCATCTTTGCACTCACGAGCCAAAGATATTCATCAAGAAATCATTCATCTTTTACACTACAGAATGCCAAGATATTCAATAATATCATCATTTAGGACCGAGGATGATGAAAATATATTTTAAAGAAAAACGAATCCAATGAGACAAAAGAGCAAATATTAAGGATTCAGATTTTAGACAATTCAAGTTCAAAAATACTCCATAATAAACTATTGTGGAGCAGAATTAAAAAATGAAGATCAAAACATAGATCCAATCAAAGATAGGAACCATAACAGACAATCTTGGACACAGAAAAGAAAGTTTAATTTTTCTGTGAATAGTATCGTGATAAGTGAATAATTATCGTATCGTGTGAATAGTGTCTTTGTATCGTGAATAAGAACTCGACACTAAAAGGTAGAAATTCTACAAGAAAAATCATCATGCTTCGTGAATAGTAACTCGTGAATAAGAACTCTCAATGAATAGTAACTTACATGAAAAGATAAGAATTTCACAAGAAAAATCTTACCAATATTCCGGCATAATGATATTGAATGAAATAATATCATTTTTTTTAAAGAAATAACATCCCTTACCTCAAAAGAATAGTACTTCTCACTTGAATATCAGATATAACGCTGTAGGAAACTTGCACCGTATAGCAACACTCAAGAAATCTAAATACTCATAAAAATACGCTCGATAATATAGAGAGAGAAAACTTCAGTTTCTGGTATGATTTTCAATTCTAACCTAAGCACCCTATTTATAGGAAAATTCTTAGAACACCAAAGTAGAAAATTTAATAAAATAATATTATTTATTAAAAATTATACGCATACTTTGACATCTGAATTCAGCATATTTTGCAACACATGTGGGGCTCACCAAT
The DNA here is from genome assembly GCA_020205615.1 of Panax quinquefolius. Taxonomy (NCBI): domain Eukaryota; kingdom Viridiplantae; phylum Streptophyta; class Magnoliopsida; order Apiales; family Araliaceae; genus Panax; species Panax quinquefolius. Next base: position 68,970,422 of record CM035173.1, on the reverse strand, counting down.
CACACAAAACATGTTTTTATCATTTAATGCAACAAAATCAATTCAGACCCAATATTCCAGAACTTCAATAATTCATAATAAATAGCCCTTTTATCAGAAAAATTCAAATCTTATGTCCATTCCATAGGAAATTTAATTCTCTACAACTTTGCAGAAGAAAGTTTTTCCAAATTCCAAACAAAAATTGACTGAAATCCACATACGGACGATTTTGCAAGCTATAATCAAATTTTAGTCAAAAATAGAGTCAACCAACACACAAAAAATGTGTTAAACATTTTTTGTAACAAAAATACTCTTCCTCATTTATTCATATATCAAACATTCATTGTAAAAATATCATTATTATTTTATTATTATAATATAATAATATATTTAAATGAATTATTTTATCTAAAAAGATAAAATATCAATTTTCAACAATTGTCACTTTAAAAGTTTTCTCCATCTATATCCACATAAAATGAATATTTTTCTTATCATATAAATCAATAATTAATTATTCACGAATAATATTACAGAATCACAATACTGACAACCATGCCGTTCCCAAGAAAGAGGGGGCTTTCCAATAAGGATTTCTCCTTACTGGCGCGCAATTAGGTGACCAAACCTCTCATTAGACATAACTTTCTAGACATTGCTAATAATGCTATCTAATAATATTATTCAAATAAAATGAATTATTGATCTGATAATGAAAAATACTGTGTAGTGACAATTATTGAAATAACAATAATATAAAATATCAACGTAGCAATTATTGAATCAATAAAATAAAATATTGAACAGTAATTAATGTAACAATTATTGAGTAGTGCCTTCTTACGTAAGAATCAATAATTGGTGCAATACCGTGTGCTACTGTGTTTTAACCACTGAGTATTCCAACAATATTAACGGTAACAACTACGTCGTTATTTATAAACAACTTATACTTGTCGCTTTCTTCATCCAATCGCTTTTCGTTATGGGGCCCACACAAGGTTGCGTCGTTGTACGAATATTCCCCGACAGTAAGAATATTCCACGACCAAACGAATATTCCCCGACAACAATGAATATTTTATAACCACTTGCTTATTTGAAATATTTGCGCATTTTACCCATAACTAACTACATTAATCAAATCAACCCCTTACTATTTCAAAATAATAAATAGAGGAAATTAAATCTTTATTTATAAACAGTTGGGGTCTTACAACCTCCCCTCCTTATGAAATTTCGTCCTCGAAATTGATGTATGTACCTGATGTTTCGAAAAGGTGAGGATACCTCGTTTTCATTTCTAATTCCAACTCCCAGGTCATTTCTTCAATAGCATGGTTCCTCCACAAAACTTTGACATGTGGTATGACCTTTGTGCGTAGGACATGCTCCTTCCTATCCAAGCTCTTGACAGGTACCTCCTCGTACGTTAAATCTTCGGTTATCTCGTCTTGTTCTAACTCAATAATGTGGTTCGGGTCGTCCACATATTTACGTAACATCGATACGTGAAAAACATTATAAACACGCGACATACTTGGTGGTAAAGCGAGTCTATAGGCCATAGTTCCTATTCGATCAAGGATTTCAAATGGGCTAATAAATCGAAGGTTGAGATTTTTTCTCTTCATCAACTCTTACTTCTAGAATAACGCCTTCTTTCACCTTCTTCTTTATATTCATCAGCTCCGGTGTGTAGCTTGAGCAGTTTTAACTTTATCGATTAAAGTCGATTCTACTTGTATATCATCACGTGGTCCCTAGAGTCTTTAACTCTATCTCTATCATTTGTAAGTCATACGAAATGGGTCTTTGTGTTAAAAATATCGCACTCGTAACCACATACGATTTTTTACTCAACACGTCAGCTACCACGTTCGCCTTTCCAGGATGGTATGGTCAGAACATGTGCCGAAATGAGTCTCCTCTTGAGTTCTTCGAAGCTCTTCCCACATTCCTTGCTCCATTCGAATTTTGTATCTCGACGAGTTAGCTGAGTTAATGGAGTAGCGATTCGAGAAATCCTTCCACAAATCTTCGATAGTAACCAGCTAAGCCTAGAAAGCTACGTATTTCGATTACTGACTTAGGTTGCTCTCAACTGTGACTCATATCCCAATCTTTGATAGCACGTCACAATGGAACCTATCAGTTTACTACCACGCGAATATGGCATCCCCTACGGAGAGTCTAGCTTCAGTGCATTCCACAAAGGAAGTCACCAGATAGAGGCTAGGGTACAAAATTCTACAGTTAGATTTTTAATTCCTGAAGTTCAATAGGAACCATTCGATATGAGATTTTAGAAATGAATTTTGTACCGGGTTCAAAGTCGATACAAAATTCAATATCACGCTCTGGGAGTAGGCCAGGAGATTCTTCAGGAAATACGTAAGGAAATTCACTAACAACAAAAATATTATTCAAATCTGACGTATTTTTATTTAAATCCATAACATGGCTAAGAAAGCTTGACATTCATTTTTCAATAAACGAATGACTTAATGGCTTGATATGAAAGTGTTTGACTTCAATGGTTTGGTTGCTTGAATTCGAATAACAGGTTTCTTAGGAATATGAAAACTAACAACCTTACGAAAGCAATCAATTTTGGCATGATGAGTAGTTAACCAATCAATCCCTAAAATCACATCAAAATCAAGTATCTTTAAAGAGATAGGATCAACAGGTGAGGGTACCAATTTGAATCAAGCAAAATTTATAAATAGTGGATGTAACGAAAGTTTCTCCTAACGGAGTCTCCGCAGATAGGTCAAAGTCTAATTTCTCCGGAGTCAAGTTTAAACGTTGAGCACAAGTAGAAGAGATAAATGAATGGGTAGAACCGGTATCTAATAAGTTATAGACTTTGCAAGAATTTATAATTAACTAACTTGTGTTAACTTTGTTTGGGTTACTTTCTTTTTGAGAAGTCATGAAAAATGCTCTTCCTGAAACCACCGACTTTGTTTTGTCCGTATACGCCTTTGGTGTCACCGTCCCAGCTGGACTTGATTTCACTACAGGACAAAATTGAGCTATATGACCGTCTTTTCCACAACTAAATCATACCTTGGAAGGCTATGAACAGTTTGGGCTTATATGTCCCTCCTCTCCACATCTGTAGCATCTAACTGGCGGTCGTTCTCCTCCCCTAGAATTTGTTGCTGGTGTTGGTGCTACTGCCGACGTCTTCTCGTCATCGTTAAATCTTCTCTTCTTGAAATTTCCACTTGAATTATTTCTTTTATTATCTTGGCCATGATTACCACCGAAGTGGTTACCATTTCTGGTATGATAATTTCCTCCACGATGGTTATCATTGTTCCGATGACCGTTGCCACCGGTACGATTATCATCGAGTTGTTGGTCGTTATTCTTCGGTTGAGCTTACTCATTATCGCTCTCCAATAACTGAGCCCTATTCACAACATCTGAATATAGAGAAAATTATGAGAAATGAGATATTGGCGTATATCAGGTTTCAAACCTCGCAGAAACATTCGCGTCATTCGTTCCTCATTCTCCACCAAATGAGGTGCAAACCTGGATAACTCCGCGAACTTCGCCTCGTACTGGGACACCGTCATGTTATTCTGTTCTAGTCTAATAAACTCTACCTCCTTCATATGATGAATACTTTCAGGAAAGTACTTGTCATTGAACAGTTTCTGAAACGTTTCCCAAGACATGTTGAGTGCGGTTAGCTTGGTACGCTTCACAGATTCCCACCAGTAATCTGCTTCATTACGGAACATAAAAGTGGCGAATAGAACCTTCTGTTCCTCCGTGCATCCCAAGACATCGAATATCTTGGTAATTTTCTTGACCCATGTCTCTGCCTTAATCGGATCCGGCTTTCCTCAGAATTCTGGTGGTCCCAATTCTTTGAACTGCTTGGCGGTGACAAATCGCGCGTTGCTATCATTTCCACCCGTATTTTGTACACGAGTCTCCCTCATCTGATTTTGCATGAACTGCAAAAAGCTTCTAAACATCCCATCGTTCATCTTTTGATCATTGATGTTGTTTACAAGATGAATATTTTTGTCATGTTGTACGTTCTCCTGATTGGTGAGTACATGCGTCTCCACGGTCTCATTTACTCCACTGTTAACATTCTCAGTTGCCATTTTTAAATACTGCCATAAAATAAGGGTTAATTAAAGAAATTGACATGCAACAATAATAACCCTATACTCTAACCAACCAACAAATAATCCTAGGTATGACACACTAGTGAAGAATTTACTCGTCTCTCCCCTCCTAGTTCTATTCCCCGATCTCCGCAAGAGACCATATCCCTAAGCTCTGATACCAACTCTGACGCCCCCAAAATAGGTATACAACACCCAACCTATTCTGAGTCGCCAAATACATGATACAGAAACAACTACAACTTTATTAATACAATTGTCGTGCAAAATATGATAACACATAAACTGTGAGTTTAAATACAAATATTGTCATCTAGACAATATCCACACTCAAATAAGTCCTCATTATAATTATTGATACACTATTTTACAAAATAGTGAGGACTACTAAGACAACTTCTAGAACCATCATTCCATACCCCGACTAGTACTCGCTACATTCTCTCCTCCTAAGAAGAAAAATGGAACAAAAAGGAAAAAGGTGAGCTCAACTAGCCCAGTAAAGAATATTATGACTAAGATAATATAGAACAAATTATCGTTACTCTTCAACAGGGAAAAATCTGATAGAATATAATGACAACAACAAGTTTCGGTCAATATTAGCATCGATCGAAAATAATAATTCATAGAAGAGTTACGTAGAGAATGAAATCTACTATTATCTATGAATTTAAAAGTCCATCATCAATATTTTATCCTCAGTAACATCAATCAATATACATCTTGAATCAAATATTCATCTTTACACTCTGAGCCAAAGATATTCATCGATTAGTCATGTTCATCTCAACACTGCTCATCTTTGCTACTCACGAGCCAAAGATATTCATCAAGAAATCATTCATCTTTGCACTACGGGCCAAAGATATTCGATAATATCATCATTTAGGGTGAGGATGATGAAAAATATATTTTAAAGAAAATGAATCCGATTGAGACAAAAGAGCAAATATTAAGGATTCAGTATTTTAGACAATCCAAGTTCAAAAATACTCCATAATAAACTATTGTGGAGCGAAATTAAAAATGAAGATCAAAACATAGATCTAATCAAAGATAGGAACCATAACAGACAATCTTGGACACGTAAAAGAAAGTTTAATTTTTCGTGAATAATGTCGTATTAAGTGAATAATTCGATATCGTGAATAGTGCCGTATCGTGAATAGTAACTCGACACTAAAAAGGTAGAAATTCTACAAGAAAAATCATCATGCTTCGTGAATAGTACTCATGAATAGTAACTCGTGAATAGTAACTCATGAATAGTAACCCCGACATGAAAAGATAAGAATTTCACAAGAAAAATCTTACCAATATTCCAGCATAATGATATTGAAAGAAATAATATCATTTTTTAAAGAAGTTGAAAGTATTATGCACACAAGCCAATCATGTTTGATGATAAAGCATATACTTTAGAATAATCTTATTCATTTATTAATAAAAAATATTAATTTATTAAAGGCTTTTAATTATCTACATGATGTTTGTTTTATAATATGTGATAAACCCATAGTTTTAAGCAATGCTTTTAGAATAATGATGATGATCATTCTAATGAGATCTAAATTCTTAGAAAGCTTAAAACTAAAATAGTTCCCAATCGTTGGATTACTAAATTGGGGATTAGTAAATCCGGATAGATTGGTACATACGTTGCTTGCTTTCATTGGATGAGGATGATTGATCTCATGATCATTTGTGTGGAGACACTAAAGCAAGTATGTAGGTGCTTATTAGAGAATAAGTTCATTGAGCGTGGCTCGCTAAGGAATACCTAATGGAGTTTTACTTGCCTGTCAATAGGAATTTCTGTAGTGATAGTAGTCTAGTGATCCTTGGACTTGAGATCATCATAGTATCTTGTGTATGATGAGTTATACTTTGACTTATTCCTTAAGACCCTTAGGGTATATCAAAGGGTATGCTTAGGTATAATAAGTTGTACATGGAGATAATGTATGATCAATAAAGAATCTACCACTTCTATTAAAAGAAGAAAAATGTCCTATGTGATTCGATAAATGACAACCCGGTAGTCCTTGGCCAAGGCAGAATAAAATTAGAAAGGAGTTTCTAATTTGCATTATTTGGAGTTGTGCATTTAAGAGTCGAAATACATATAATTAAATAAAATAAGACTTGACAAGAATTCCATATCTTATATTTAATTGGGATATTGTATGGTGGAAGGATTGAATTGTCACGGTAACTATTTACTCAAAGGTTCTTTTATGATTAATGTTGAAATCTATATTATCTGGAAAGTCGTTGATCGCTAGGAGGCTTATCCCTATTGTAGAATAAATATTATTTATTTAAATAAATTAATTATTTAATTTATTTATTTAAATAAGATTAGAATTGTTCTAATTGATTTATTCACAACCTATTTAATATGGAGAACCTAAAGGGTCACACCATAAAAGGAAGAATAATTATTTAAGAAGTTAATGGCATAATCGTAATAATATATTAAGTATATTTAATTTAATCTATGGTGATAGAATAAATTAAATAGCTTAATATTTATTATTTAATATTTTAGAAATATTAAATATAAATTAATAAGAGGAGTCTTATTAATATTATTACAATTATTATTATTTTAATTTCTAAAAGAGTTTAGGAATTAATTTAATATAAGTACTCTCATTTATTCCTAATAGGATTAGGAGGAAAATTAGTTAAAGGAGTTTAATTAATTATCCCTAATAAGATTAGGGAGCCCCTTTAATTAAAAGGGTTTAATTAAATAATACCTTATTTTAATAGGGTTACTTGATATCTTTATAAGAGGAGTCTTATATCAGATATCAATACCACGTTATAATTTCAATGGTTGGAGAGTACGCTCCTTTTCTATAGAGATAGAAAAACTAGGGTTTAGCTAACCACCCATCTTCTTGAATCTTTTTCTTCCTTGGTGGATCACCTCTGAGAGCCAAACACTTGGGTGGCTAACGTTGATCAAAGGAAGGAACCAAACCCGGTGGATTCAAGTTGAGCGAAAAAAGATTGGAGGTGAACTCGCACTGAGGAAGCTTCGGATCTTCAAGGGTATGTTTCTTATTCATCTTTTTTTCGTTTAATTAATAATTGTGCATAAAGGGTGATCCGGGTATATGGTTTGTAAAATTTTTAAACTCTGATTTTTACATGTTTCCGCTTATTTATGCAATTTGATTGCGTTCTTGAATATTACAAACCTAACAGTGGCATCAGAGCCAAACTTTTATGCAAATTATTAATTATTTTAATTTGATATGTATATTGATATGTGTTTAGAACAATTTAATTGGGCATAATTTTATTGTATAAAATCTATTTAAAAAAAACGTGGTAATCAATTTCGCGTAATCCGTGACTGTTAAATTTTTGAAAAGTTCATCATGTTTCTGTTACAGAATTTACCGAATATTCATCATTTTTTTTTTCGAATTCAAGGGATTCTCATGTTTGACGTGGGATGCCCAAGATATGCCTTATATATATTTATATACTTAATAGGTTGTATCACGTGGCCCATTCCATATTCTAATCCACGTGAATCCTTTTTTTTAAGGAAGGTACGGATACTAGATTATATATTATATATATGAATATATGGTAAATGGACTGTTTTTTTTTTTGGTGAATCCTGATTCCTTCACGTGGTTATGCTTTTTTTTTTCCTGAGGCATGGTTACTTAATATAAATCCTGGGCAACTTGGATCATATACTATTATATATATATATTAAGTTTCGGTACTAATATATATATATTATTATATATATTAATAATTTTATAATTAAAATAAAGTTTATTTTAATTTTAAAATAAAGGTTTATTTTAATCTTAAAATAAAAATGTTTATTTTAATTTTAAAATTAAATTTTATGCTAACTAATTATAGTTGGAATTAGATTTCATGATAACTAATTGGAGTTGAAATTGGATTCCATGTTTCCTTAAATAAAGGAGTTTATTTAGATATGAAATAAGATTTCATATTATTCAAAATAAAAGAGTTTATTTGTGAATAGGAAAAGAAAATCCGTGTTTCCTTAAATAAAGGAGTTTATTTAGATATGGAATAAGATTTCATATTATTCAAAATAAAGGAGTTTATTTGTGAATAGGAAAAAGAATTAAGTGTTTCCTTTAATAATTTTTACATGGAATTGGATTCCATAATTAATTAAAATAAAGGAGTTTATTTTGATTAAAGATTTTGATTAAAATAAAATAGTTTATTTTATTCAAAATTGGATAAATTAAAATAAAATAGTTTTATTTTAATTTAAATTTGGATTAAAATAAAGGAGTTTATTTTGATTCAAAATTAGATTTTATACTAACTAATTTTGCCCATTAAATGATATCAATATATATATTGAATGTTTATTATTCATAAGATGAATGTTATTTATTGATGCATATAGTGATGTGTATGATAATAAATGGGATTGATTATGGACTATTGATCAATGTGATTGGATTTTATTTTAGTTGGATGCATGAATGAATGGGTTTTATTAAATGGGGTCTCCGTACCTCGTCTTCTCTAATTTTTCTTAATGTAAATTCTATTCCCCTCCTATGTACTTCCCTCGATTTCACGATCAAGGTTTCTATTTATTTTAAATAATTTTGTAATAGGAATAGTTAGAATTAATTTTAAAAAATTGGAGATCAAAAGCAAGGAGCGCTTGAAGACCCGTTTGTAATGGAGCCCGGGTTTAAATGTAATAGTTATATTTAAATATTATTTCTTGCACCCCTAGGGTTTGACCTTTTGGTTCACTTGGTGGCTCCAGTGAACCAAACTAGAATAAAAGTCCATAATCAATCCGAGTAGAATATAATATTCTATATGTGCATGCTTATACTATATATATTATATATTATGCAAACATGCTTCGCATGTTAATTAATATAACGCATATTTTATATATATATATGTGCATGCGCGCTAAACAAGATGAGATAAATTAATAACAACCCCCTCAATTTTTTATATTAAGTCCTAAGCGTTCAAAGATATTTGGAATATCGAACGTCGCCTTCTAGCATGATAAAATTAATAGAGTATTAAATATTTAATATGAGTTTGTTGTGTCACCACAAGGCAAGTATTAAGTATTTAAGATGTTAATTTATCACATTTGATGCTTATAAAGAAAATTGAACAATATTATTTTGTTGTGTCACCACAAGGATGATATTTTCTTTTTTGAATATATGGAGTGCTAGGTCTGGACTTAACTTGGATAATTTTGATTCGGATGTGCCACCACTGATCAAAATGATCTAAGAGGCAAAATACAAGGAGTTGCATAGTTGATGTAATTGACAAGAGTTGTCTACCTATTTATTTATATACTGATTTGTTGTGTCACCACAAGGCTATATACATTTGAAATGGGATCCTTATTCTCACTAGCGAGATCTTTAATTAGATTTTGCGAAACTATATATATTGAGGTAATATAGTTTGAAGAAAATAGTGGGAGATACCAATTTAAAACAAGACCTAATTTATTTTGGTAATTAATAAAAGAATGTATGTTAAAATATTGTTAATTACAAATTCATTTACTGAAATTTTACAATGTCTAAAATTACTATCATCATGGCATATTAGATGCTAAATTAACGAATCAATTAAACGGATTGGTTAAGGAATTTGAGAATAGTTCTCATAGGCTGAAAAGCTATCTTATGTCCTTAATACGCCTATCCTCAATGAATTAGTTGCGATAATGCCTCTGAGGAAGACATTGCTACTTTTAGAAAGTGGCAAGATGATGCACAATTAGCTCGATGCATCATGCTCGCATCCATGAGTAACGAGCTTCACCGTCAGCATGAAACTATGGATGCTCCTACTATATTCCTGTACATCAAGTAGTTGATGGTGAGGAAAGTAGGACTGATAGATATCAAATATCTAAGGAGCTCTTCCGATCTAGAATGGCCAATGGCACTATAGTATAGACAAAAAGTTCTTAACATAATCAATTTGATTGATCAATTAGGACAACTAGTTTTGTCATGGATGGAGAGTTGAGCCAAGATTTGATCTTGCACTCACTCCCTGACTCCTTTCACAATTGTTGTGAATTTTTCATATAAACAAGCTAGATATCAGCTTCGTTGATTTGCTTAACATGTTGAAAAATGATGAGAGTCACTTTCCAACCAAGAAAGACCATGTCTTACTGGTAGGGGCCAAAGGATCTTCTGAAAAGAAGAACGATTCAAAGAAGGTATATAGAAAGGCATAAACAAAGGATAATAAGAACAAAACTCGACACGGATATCAAAGGAGTTTGCTTCCACCGCAATAAGCACACACCGGAAAGAAAGCTGCGAGAAGCGTCTTGCAGAGGCTAACCAAAGAAGCTTAGTGAAGTTTTGGTTATAAATACAAATTTGTTCATGATTTAAAATAAATTTTCTTTAAGTCAAGGTTCTACTTGGGTATTGGATACTGACTTTGGTTATCATAAATATAGATTTATGAAGGACAAAGCGTAAGTAGAAAAGCTAACAAATATAAGTAATCCTATGTGCGGAAATGTAACAAAGGTTGCCATATTAGCCATAGAAACTTATAGTTTAGCAATGCCTACTGCAAAATCTATTAAGTCAATAAGTTGTTATTGTATTCCAGCTTCTTGTTAAAAATATTATTTCCATTTTATTGTTGGACAATGAAATCTTCGGTATTATAATTAAGAACAATTGTTGTTCTATTTATAATAATAATGTTTCGTATAGAACTGAAAGATTACTTAATGGATTTTGTATACTTGACTTACGTGAAAAATTATTTTGTAAATTGAACAAACTAGTATAAGAAAAGGAGATGATCATTCAAAGAGTTGAATGTATGTATTTGTTGAAATACAAGTGTGAATTATTTGAAAGGTTCAAAGAATTCAGAAGTGAAACAAATTGACAAAGTATTAAGATTCTTTGATTAGATCAAGGAATAAATACTTGAGCAATAAGTTTCTAGATCATCTCAAATGGTTTTCTCATAATGGACGCCTCCTGATACGTAATAATTGATTGATGTATCTGAAAGGAAAAATCGTACCTTGTTGGACATGGTACGGTCCATAATTATTTTACCGACATTCCAGTATCCTTCTAGGATCATGTCCTAGAAATGGTCAGACATCTCTACGAAAAGGTAACCTCAAAATCCAAATTTCAAGACTCCATAAAAGTTATGGGCGGGGAGGATTCCTAATCTTAAGTATGTTAAGATAAGGGTTGTCCAACTTATGTGAAAAGGTTTGAAGGATAAGTTTGGGACAAGATTTGACATGTATGATTTGTGGGACATCCTAAAGTAAGTTTAGGGTATATGTTCTATAATTCTACTTAGCAAAAGGTGTTTGTTACGAAACACGCTGCCTTCTAAGATAAAGGTGTTTATCATTAAAAGGGGCTAGTGGGAGGATTATAGATCTTGAAGAGTTTATGATCCACAAAACACTATAAGTCAAATAAGAGAAACCTGTAGATAGACCTATTGTACCACAACCGAATCATAAATGCGAATAGTATCAAGATACCTAGGAGGTATGGATTCATCATGGATGATGATGATGAGGTACGCATCATAGAAGATGATGATCCGAGTTACATACGATGAGGTAAGAGTTCTAGTGTGTAAAAGGGTCGATGGGGCGTCGTGAAATTTCTAGTATTATATGTTGATATACTACGGATGAGGAATAACATACCAATGCTACAATCAAGAAAGATAAAGTTGTCTAAACATTCCTCCATGAATGATTTGGAAGAGTATCTTAATTGGGGATATAAATCTATATAGATAGATATAACAGGATGCTCGACTTAACCCAAGGAACGATATTCATTTGATGCTAAAGTCGTTTAGCATGGCAAACTCCAAGAGATGTCTCATGTCGATGAGCTATGGAGTGTATCTCTCTAATAGTCCCCACAGACTCTCGAAAAGAGAGGTCACATGAGTGACAATCATGCATGCAATGAAATGTACGAGACACGATGTTGATCACCATATTATGGAGAAGTTCACTATGAGTCGCTGAAAACATCTTAAAGTGCTTAACCCAAGCACTAAGGATGTGATCATATTCATGGTGGGTCTAAATTAAAACTAGAGGGCTTAATGAGACTCAAGTTTTTCGATGCACCAAGACGACGAAAAAATCCACTTTAAGGTAAAGGGTTACCTTGAGCGTTGGTGCGATGAATTGGAAAGGTTCCAAACAAAGAAAGAGTTGTTGGTTTAGTGATAAAGACAAAGTATATAGCTATAAATGAAAGTTTCGCAAGTTGATTGTTTGGATTAAAAGTTCATTACGAGAACTAGGAATAGTTCCTAAGTCTCATCTTGGATCTAAACATGTGTTGTGGCACTTTCATTTGATTATTAGAATCATTGAAAGATGGGAAATCACTATAGAGATAGTGGACTCTCATGAACAACATTACATATCCATTAACTAAAGCTTATCCAACAAAGCAGGATAATCGCCACTTAGAGAAGAAGAGTATGAGATACCATGCTTGGATTAGCTTTAGTGCAAGTGGGAGGTTGAAAGTAGTATGCACACAAAGCCAATCATGTTTGATGATAAAGCATATACTTTGTAACAATCTTATTCATTTATTAATAAAAATATTAATTTATTAAAGGCTTTTAATTATCTACATGATGCTATTTTATAATATATGATAAACCCATAGTTTTAAGCAATGCTTTTAAAATAATGATGATGATCATTCTAATGAGATCTAAATTCTTAGAAAGCTTAAAACTAAAATAGTTCCCAATCGTTGGATTACTAAATTGGGGATTAGTAAATCCGGATAGATTGGTACATACGTTAACTTGCTCATTGGATGAGGATGATTGATCTCATGATCATTTGTGTGGAGACACTAAAGCAAGTATGTAGGTGCTTATTAGAGAATAAGTTCATTGAATGTGGCTCGCTAAGGAATACCTAATGGAGTTTTACTTGCTGTCGTCATAGGAATTCTGTAGTGATAGTAGTACAAGTGATCCTTGGACTTGAGATCATCATAGTATCTTGTGTATGATGAGTTATACTTTGACTTATTCCTTAAGACCCTTAGGGTATATCAAAGGGTATGCTTGGGTATAATAAGTTGTATATGGAGATAATGTATGATCAATAAAGAATCTACCACTTATTAAAAGAAGAAAAATGTCCTATGTGATTCGATAAATGACAACCCGGTAGTCCTTGGCCAAGGCAGAATAAAATTAGAAAGGAGTTTCTAATTTGCATTATTTGGAGTTGTGCATTTAAGAGTCGAAATACATATAATTAAATAAAATAAGACTTGACAAAAATTCCATGCCTTATATTTAATTGGGACATTGTATGGTGGAAGATTGATTGAATTGTGCAGTAACTATTTACTCAAAGGTTCTTTTATGATTAATGTTGAAATCTATATTATCCGGAAAGTCGTTGATCGCTAGGGAGGCTTATCCCTATTGTAGAATAAATATTATTTATTTAAATAAATTAATTGTTTAATTTATTTATTTAAATAAGATTAGAATTGTTCTAATTGATTTATTCACAACCGGGTTTAATATGGAGAACCTAAAGGGTCACACCATAAAAGGAAGAATAATTATTTAAGAAGTTAATGGCATAATCGTAATAATATAAAGTTAAGTATATTTAATTTAATCTATGGTGATAGAATAAATTAAATAGCTTAATATTTATTATTTAATATTTTAGAAATATTAAATATAAATTAATAAGAGGAGTCTTATTAATATTATTACAATTATTATTATTTTAATTTCTAAAAGAGTTTAGGAATTAATTTAATATAAGTACTCTCATTTATTCCTAATAGGATTAGGAGGAAAATTAGTTAAAGGAGTTTAATTAATTATCCCTAATAAGATTAGGGAGCCCTTTAATTAAAAGGGTTTAATTAAATAATACCTTATTTTAATAGGGTTACTTGATATCTTTATAAGAGGAGTCTTGTATCAGATATCAATACCACGTTATAATTTCAATGGTTGGAGAGTACGCTCCTTTTCTATAGAGATAGAAAACTAGGGTTTAGCCAACCACCCATCTTCTTGAATCTTTTCTTCCTTGGTGGATCACCTCTGAGGCCAAACACTTGGGTGGCTAACGTTGATCAAAGGAAGGAACCAAACCCGGTGGATTCAAGTTGAACGCTTGAAAAGGATTGGAGGTGAACTTCGTACTGAAGCAAGCTCGGATCTTCAAGGGTATGTTTCTTATTCATCTTTTTCGTTTAATTAATAATTGTGCATAAAGGGTGATCCGGGGTATATGGTTTGTAAAATTTTAAACTCGATTTTTACACGTTTCGCTTATTTATGCAATTTGATTGCGTTCTTGAATATTACAAACCTAACAGAAATAACATCTCTTACCTCAAAAGAATAATACTTCTCACTTGAATATCAGATATAACGCTGAAGGAAACTTGCACCGTATAGCAACACTCAAGAAATCTAAATACTCATAAAAATATGCTCGATAATATAGAGAGAGAAAACTTCAGTTTCTGGTGTGATTTTCAATTCTATCCTAAGCACCCTATTTATAGGAAAATGCTTAGAACACTAAAGCAGAAAATTTAATAAAATAATATTATTTATTAAAAATTATACGCATACTTTGACATCTAAATTAAGCATATTTTGCAACATATGTGGGGCTCACCAATCACACAAAACATGTTTTTATCATTTAATGCAACAAAATCAATTCAGACCCAATATTCCAGAACTTCAATAATTCATAATAAATAGCCCTTTTATCAGAAAAATTCAAATCTTATGTCCATTCCATAGGAAATTTAATTCTCTACAACTTTGCAGAAGAAAGTTTTTCAAATTCCAAACAAAAATTGACTGAAATCCACATACGGACGATTTTGCAAGCTATAATCAAATTTTAGTCAAAAATAGAGTCCATCAACACACAAAACATGTGTTAAACATTTTTTGTAACAAAAATACTCTTCCTCATTTATTCATATATCAAACATTCATTGTAAAAATATCATTATTATTTTATTATTATAATATAATAATATATTTAAATGAATTATTTTATCTAAAAAGATAAAATATCAATTTTCAACAATTGTCACTTTAAAAGTTTTCTCCATCTATATCCACATAAAATGAATATTTTTCTTATCATATAAATCAATAATTAATTATTCACAAATAATATTACGAGAATCACAATCATCGTGACTAAAGTCATTTTCCGGGAAAGAGGGCTTTCCAATAAGGATTTTTCCTTACTAGCGCATAATTAGGTGACCAAACCTCTCCTTAGATAGAACTTTCTAGACATTGTCAATAATGTTATCTAATAATATTATTCAAATAATATGAATTATTGATCGATAATGAAAAATATTGTGTAAAGACAATTATTGAAACAACAATAATATAAAATATCAACGTAGCAATTATTGAATCAATAAAATAAAATATTGAATCTGTAATTCTTCGTAACAATTATTGAGTAGTGCCTTCTTACGTAAGAATCAATAATTGGTGCAATCTGGTGTACACTCGTGTTTTAACCACCGAATATTCCAACAAGATTATTCTTAATAACTACGCCGTTATTTATAAACAACTTATACTTGTCATTTTCTTCATCCAATCGCTTTTCGTTATGGGGCCCACACAAGGCTGCGCCATCGTACGAATATTCCCCAACAGCAAGAATATTCCACGACCAAATGAATATTCCCTGACAACAATGAATATTTTATAACCACTTGCTTATTTGAAATATTACGCATTTTACCCATAACTAACCACATTAATCAAATCAACCCCTTACTATTTCAAAATAATAAATAGAGGAAATTAAATCTTTATTTATAAAAAGTTGGGGTCTTACACATACTCATCAACACAATTATTATAATTGTATTTTCTACCAAATCATTATCCACAACTAGGGTTAGGGTTTTTATTCTCTGTTAAGCACAACTCTACTCGTATTTCTCAGTCAATACATAAATTGACCACATCTCTATACTCGTATCACAGATACTCAACACAATATTGATAGTCAATATCAATATTAAATAAAAAAAATTATTTATAAAATTTGAATTATTCGAAATCCTGGGTTATCACATTGCAACGCTAGTTATATGCCTTTGTCTCATATTTGCGGCTTACAATTCGATGTCATGAATACCATTCATTCAAAGACAAATTTGGAGCATTATCAACGCCGATTAGCGATTTGGCCAGAAATTTTATTTTAATTATACAATTCTGTAATTGTTGATAAAGAGCAATATTCTGACTGATAAAATGTGATTTTTGTCATATTATGGTGTTACAATACCAAGTATGAAAATATTATTAGCAATTAATGAATTATGTGATAAATTGAAGAGCTATGGTTTAACTAAATAGTTGAACTTAAGACTACAAGTCATATATAAAATAGATACTTAATTATGTACTGACTACATGTAGTAACTAATTATGTCATGATGACATGTGTATAGGATATTGAGAATCAAGTATACGGTTTAGCTTACACGCAAGGCAAGTTTTCAAACCCCAATCTTTATTTGAGTTGTCCTATCTTACTTACAATTGAGCAAGTCTTAATCTTACTCTTATGAATCCCAACTTGATTACATTCATGTAAGTTATTTAACCTTTGCTATTTTATTATTCAGCAAAGTTTACTTTTCGCTATCATGCTATACTTTTAAGATTTCACAAGTTACCTGATCTTTTATTAAGCTTTTGAATCCAATTTATGCTCAATGATGCAAACCATTGAACAAAGCTCCTAAATTATTTCCTTATTGTCAACGAATGTAACCTTAGCTTATTATCATTGTTCAAGCAAGATTTATTTTACTTTTTAATACTTTCCAGTATTTCTAAAGCATGATTTTGATGCGTGATGTTTAATCTCTTATAACCCATGGTTATTTCATATTTCGTTGTTGTCAAATCCTTGAATAGTTATTACACTTTTAATTCAACTAATCCTTAGTTGATGTTCGTAGAACTCTAAATTACCTTAAAGCTTATCCAAACCAAACTTACTTTGGTGTGGACTTGTATTCTAAATACTAAGATGAACAACCTTATTATAGGGGATAATTTACGCGAAGTGTTTAGATGTTTGTGTACAATACATGGTACGAAGGGCTGATCCCCCTAAGTATGGGAATTCCCTACAATCTTATGACTGTTTAGGTTTATGTTGAAATAATACTTATAACCTTGTACATAGTTTGTGGTCTTGTGACCCTCAGATATATTTCAAATTTCGTTTTCATTTCTTGATTATCATTGGTAGAGAATATTATTCAATTCTATTGAGCCTATTCATTTGACAGTTCTTATGATATTGCTATTCATTGTCATTTCAAGTGAGCATTTTTTTGCTTACTCTTGCATATATAATTATTGCAGCTAAAGTTGAGAAGGTTGATGAACGAACCACTAGCAAAGGGAAAGGAAATTTGAATAAGTGTTGAAGACTTGTAAAATTTATTGACTTTCTTGATGTCAGACTTTATATTAAATATTGTGATGTATTATTTAATTTTTCGCACTTGATGTATATATATTTTTTTAAATGTTAGACAACCTGGGAGATTTATTGATTAAGTTATGTAACCCTTTAATGGGATGGTTTACTGCTTAAATTTTATTATATTTGGGTAGTTAAAAATAAATGTTTAGACAGTGAACACCAAATCTTGTGGGAATGAAGTACCCAGATTTGGGGGTGTCACATAGAGCACTTCGGTCATTACAATAACTTTGTTTTCCTTACGAATTGGTCATTTAACTTAGGGTCTTGATTAGTCAACACCCTTAGGTTTGCATAACTTACAAATCACCCCCTCATCAACCACCACACATTTAACTTTTGAGTCACAATTTACTATTCCCACCTCCTTACTTGTTAGATGTAACGCCCGAGAAAATCGGATTTTTATGACAATTAAATTTTTATTTGATTATGTGAATTAAATGAATTTAATTGATTTATTATGTGAGTAAGCTATGTGAAGGTCGTTCTATGACCTAGAATGTGTTTATATGGTTAGTAATCTGGCTACGTGCTAGAATTAATTGTTAAGAATTTCCAAGACGAAAATAAATGTTTTTCGAGAAATTTCCATAAAAACACTATTCATCCATTTCTGTTCGGGGAATTATTTTGAAATTCTGAGAAACGCGTAATGATAAAATATCGAGATGAAATGAAATATCTAATAATATTTCATTTATAATAAACGATTTTACTGTGGACTTAAAACCTAAGGGTTGAGTATATTGATTTCCGAGAAGGAAATGAAACGCGTAGAGGGATTTGCGTTATAATTAAAGTGAGTGTTATACAATTATGGTACTAATTAGTACCTATGTATAATACGATGAGTAAATACGACGTATAATACGATTATTGTATGAGTAGTATACGGAGAGAATACGTGAATTGTATGTATAAAATACGATTCGTATTATAGAATTAAGTTAAGTCTTATGTTAATTCATTTGAGTTGGATTATTAATTAGTCCAATTATTTGAATGAACAAGCCCAAGTGACTAGTGGGTTAAGCCCAAGTCAAGGCCCAATGTTAATTTAGTTAAGCCCAATTCATAAAAATTGAACCGTGGATCGAACTGGTGGGTCACCGAATGGGTAAAACCCATGGGGCGACCCATGGGATGACCCATGGCAAGGGTGGGCCGACCACCTTAGTGTGCAAGCCAAGAATAATGCTTGGTCACCAAGCATTTTACTTGGTGACCAAGAGTGAATAGTAAGGAGGTGATGGTAGTATGTCCATATTGCCCTCCATTTCATTTTCTATAAATAGGAAGCTAGGTTTGGTCATTTGAGAGTTTTTCAATTGCTCAACCTAGATTATTTGAGAGAGAAAGAGAGCTAAACTCACAAATCATTCACTTTGGAAGCTTTGACTTAGAGCTTTCCAAGAGATATTCATAAGAGTTCTTGAGGTAATACTCCTTTTTTTCATTTTCATCTCTTTTGATTTTCTTTTATCATGGAGAATCATAAATAGGTGGTATGTGTCTTGTGTAGTGGATTAAAGATGACTTTATATAGATTCAATCTCTATAAGTCATGAGATCATAAGAATTATGAGGATCAATATAGTTTTAAACCATGAAAATATTGATTGTTGAGATCGATTGTTGATAAACGATTGAACTCCATCAATACGTTATATATGCATCTTGCTTGGTTAGGATGTAGATATGAAATCCATAGAGTATTCCATGTGATGTGGCTTAGAGAACCCTAGTAACGAAGTTATGGCGAATTTTACGTAATTAGACGTTAAACGTCGAAAACGTTGAAATTCTGGATTGGAGGTCGAAAGTTGCCGTGAGACTTGAAAACGTTGTTTTTCAATGTCAACACGTGAGATAGGGTATTTAAGAGTTGTGGGTTTGAGAATCGTCGGATTCCGACTTAAAACGAAGAAAACGAGCATTGAATGCTCATTAACGTTTACGAACGCTTAGAAAATGAACTCAATAGTGAATTTTGAGTTAACGGATTCGAAAGTGTCGAATTATTATATGAAGGCGTAGAGTATGCCATTTATGACGTGTAGGCTTTTGAACGAACCAAATCGGGCTTATAATGAAGAAGTTATGGCCCTGGGAATTTCGCAAAATTTTCAAACTTTGGAAATTTTCACGATGCGAGTCTCTGCAGCCGTATTGCGATTTAGTCGAAATTCCGCTCATGGCCGCAAGACAAAGATGTCTTTAGCTCTTTGCTAAATGGCTATTTATGGCGCCCTTTGGTAGAGCAAAGTCTCATGCATGGCCGAGATCGGAACCCAGACACTGCTAACTAGCATCGTGCCTTGATCTAGTGCTATAGAGGCCCACTTGTCATGAAAAGTCGGGGTTTTGGATAGTGACTTAGGTTTTGAACTTCAATTGTTCAGGGACCTATAGGAAAAATTTTTGTACACTTCATAAGTGTATTAAAACTATTCCTATACTACCTATACTAAGGTATATGGTATTGAACTTAGGAATTGAATGCATGTTAATAAGTTATGAATAATGAACAAAGTTGGTACTTTATCAACGATGTTTGAGTCCGGTTAATAACGTCAGTTGAGTAATGAGCCAAGACGAAAGGGTAATGAGTCGAGTTGACTTTATTATTAATATTAAGTTAACAAAGACATAGAATAGAAAGAAGTTGGTAAAACAATGTGAACATTTGTTTGTTAGCTAATTACTGATGTCTTTATGTGAATATATCATGTAGATTCATGTAAAAGGTCGTGGTCGATTGATTAAGTTATTTGAAGACGCTGAAAGGCAAGTTTTCTTAACGCTTGTCTAATTTCCAAGTTAGCCAAGTTTTATGTGATTCGTTGAACTGAATTGCATGGCTGGTTTTAAAGAAAGGGTCGATGCCAAATTTTAACTCGGCTAGACTACTCGTAAGATATAGATTGAATGATATTTCATATCTTTCTATATAGAAATGTTAACGCTATCTTATGCCAAGTAATTGGTACGGATGTGAAGGTAAGGTTTGTCTATGAACAAACAAAAGTATTTTCATCGATTATTCGATGGGCACGCGAGTTTGCCAAAAATATTAAACGTAAATATGTTTAATGAATGAATGTTGATCAACATAGAGTACTATAGGCTGATCACCTAGAAGTGCTCGTAAGTAATGCGGACGTAACAGCCTTAGTGCTGTGAAATCCTTTTCAAGTATGAAAACTGAAAGCTATTGTTCATGGTCTATCGACCGGTTCAGAATTCCTAATCTACTCTATACCTTGGGAATTGATGTTATGAACTGTTAAAGTATTGTTGTTTCATGATACTTCATAACTATTGTTCAGTTATGTATGAATTGTTATATAATTAACGAATATGGAATTACTGTTATCCTTTATTAAACTTGCTGAGCTGTCATGCTCACTTCTTGCGTGAATTATATAACTGCAGTTAAGGATGAACGTACTGTGAATGCCAAAAGAGAAAAAGGCAAAGCTAAGATGGATGCTTAGCCATTGTGTAATAGATTAGTAAGTTTGCATGTATTATACATTATGAACAACGAATGATGTAACTGGTTTATGAACCTGGGAAGGATTATACTTTGATTGTAATAAGAAGATAGTAATTACATTCATTTTATTGTATTTCAATGGAATGATTGTATGAATTTTAGTACAGTGGAGAACCATATGTTGGGTTGGAAGATACCCGAATTTGGGGGCATCACATTATATCTTTGTTAACCTAACCATACCTAACTTAACCATAGTTAAATATTAACCACTTATGGTTAAATGGTAGGAAAGTGAAAAGGCTAGGCACTTTTGTTGACTTGACTTTTTGACTTTGACTTTTCGTATTTATACCGTATAATTTTTGTATATTACACATATTAAACTTTATATTGTTTTCGTATTATATGTCATATTATAATTCGTATTATACTCGTATTATTCTCGTAGAATAATTTGTATTATACTTATATCATTCTTAATATTATACTTGTATAATAATTCATATTATACTAATATTCTTTACTTTAATCTTCTTAATTTCATTACAAAGTGGAAAACTGCGTTTATCGTTCTTCAAATTTTATTTGACATTCCGTCTTTCCTCGTCATTCTAACATTAGTGCATTCTTCGAAAAATCTAAAACTGAAATTTTTTTTTCAATGAATAGTGTTTTCGGCGATGTTTTCCCAAAACATTATTAAACAATTGAAAAGTCGATAAAAATATTTTTCGTTGTTTTTATTTTGTTCGATTTCTGCACGTTTTTTGAGAAAACTTTTATTTTCTAATATGACTTTTCACAACATATTACCGACAAATCTCGAAACAGAATGTCATTAAGACATACCAATCTCTCTAAAAGACTTAGGTTATTCAAATTCTTAGGGTTTAACCCTTAAGTTTCGTCAAGTGAATAATGCATATTTCGGTTTTTCAAAAAAAATTTATTTTTGTATTAAAAATTCTTACGCATTAAATCTTGCACATAACCAAAATCCTAACGTTTTATAATCATCCTAAGTAATAGAACGACTAATAAACACATAACACATAATATTATTAATAAAAACTTATTTTATTAATTAATATTTCTTTAAACTTAATTTATAAGTTTATCTTATTTCTCGGGTCATTACATTCTTCCATCCTTATAAGGATTTCGTCCCCGAAATCACTACTTTAAAACTATCTTATAACCTTTATTAAAGGTATTATCTTCTTCTACATATACTCATCGAGTGTTAATCTCCATTCTAAACTCATCAACTTCCTTTTTCTAAGGATCATCATATGTCACAATCATCTTAAGTTAAACATCATGATTAACTATACTTCTAATTATTCGGGATATCACATCAAGTCTTTGTGACTTGTAAGAATCTTAGTGATTCAAATGTTGTAATCGTTTTTAGTGAACATATTTTAGTGATCACTCTATCCTTAGTGGATTTCTTACTCGTGAAGTAGAAGAGTGGATTAGAATATATTTGTTCTTTGAACCACTTAAAATTCCTTTTCTTATTTACTTTCGACATTTACTTCCTAGTTCATTATTTTCAATACTCTTCCAATGTTAAATTTAAAACTGCGACTTTCCTAAATCTTTGAAAGGGGATTTTCAAAATATCATTCTAATGTGAATATTTAAATTAACTTGTTTAATTTATAAGTTGGTAATACTCTGTTAAAAAGAAAGTTTTTAAAATGATCTATTCAACCCCCTTCTACAGCTTCAAGTGCCTTTGGAAAACAACAGAAGTAACTCAAATTAGCTTAATCTCCCAGGTAATGACCCAAATTTTTTGAATCAAAATCTACAGTATACAAGGGGAAAACCAGTTCAAATTTTAAGATCCTAGGCCTAGAGACTCTATGGAAAAATAAAGGAGAAAAGAAGAAGAAGAAGAAGAAGGAAGAGCACCTATGATCGTAGAGTTGCCGAGGAAAGGAGAAATCCTCCCCAAAGTCGACCACCA
The DNA here is from genome assembly GCA_020205615.1 of Panax quinquefolius. NCBI lineage: Eukaryota > Viridiplantae > Streptophyta > Magnoliopsida > Apiales > Araliaceae > Panax > Panax quinquefolius. The sequence goes on along the minus strand of CM035173.1, from coordinate 68,947,158 downwards.
AAGAGAGTAAGAGATTAGAAGAGATGAATTTATTCTATCTTTGTAATTTGTGTATTTTTTTTCACTCTTGTAACTCATTCTTTCAATAAATAAAAAGATTCATTATTCTTTCTAGAAAATATATTTTCTCACTAAATACTAAGGCGTGTTTAAATTTTTCATGTTTATATATATTTAGTTTACTAATGATTGAACTAAAAAATTACTTGTTTTTCCATAATCAAATAAAGGGAGATTGTTAGTACTTGCATTTATGTTGTCCCTTATTTGATTTAATGATGACTGAAATTAATGTTTATTTATAATACCAAATAATTTTGTAAAGTCCTTATGAAAGTATTACGTAAATGGATTTAGTTAGGGATCAAATTTGTCAGGTTGATCCAAATAGTAGAGTAATTCCTTGTAATAGTTAAGTTCTCCCTAGTTAGAAGACTTCTTGTAGAACTAAAGATAAAGCTACTCTAAGATCGCAAAATGAACTGAAGACTGTCAAATATTATATAGTAGAAGCGAGATCGTAAAGGTAGAATCGCAGAATCACTGAATTTTGTAGAGTAAATACAGTAGGACAAGTCACTCTACGATATTACTCTACCATAGCCAAATAATAGAGTATAGTCATTTAACAAGTCAGTGGCAAGTTATGACAAGAGTTATCAACATTAAATACATGACCCTTAAGGTTGATCTTCATGTGTGTTTGCAATAAGGACAAGATATTTTTGAAGATTTATCTAATAGCTATATGAGTAAGGACAGAGGACACGTGACAACTTCTATACTGTTCACTGTACTAAGGAAAGAGACTTGAAGTTGTCCAAGCAGACACCAATTCAAAGTCAAACAATTGGAAATTAACAAGTGTCTTGAACATAATGAAGAAACGATAAATTCTCAACAGGAAGATCCCAAAAGAGCTCTATAAAAGGACGGTAACTTCAAGCATTACAACTAAGAAATTCTATCAAGTCTCAAAGTGTTAACATTTTGTGTTCTTAAAAGTTTCACTCTACCATTCTGAACCAATCAACTGCTGCTAAGACAATTGAAGGAGAGCTTAACATCACTGTTAGGAATATATGTATAAGATTTGATTATGAATATGATTAATGTATATTTGTATAAGTAAGTTTTGTGAAATCCTTAATAATGTGATGAATATACAAGGATTTAGAATAAAAAGATCAAGGTTGTTAGGATGATCTTATTGAATTAACTTTATCTGATGATGAATATGATTAAAGTATATGTGTACCAATAAGTTTTGTAAAGTCCTTATCTAAGAAACATATGTATAATGACTTAGGATAAAAAGATCAAGGTTATTAAGTTGATTGTGACGCCCCCAAAATTAGGTATACGTCACCCATCTTGGGTCGCCACTTACATGGTACATAAATTCAAATACAACTTACTAACCTAAGCGTAGGTATGCAATACGACATAAAGCGTGAGTTTGAATACAAATATTGTTTACTAGATATTATACAAACTCAAAAGGAGTCCTCATTACAACTATTATCACACTATTTCACGCAGAATAGTGAGGACTACTAATGCTATCCTCTGGACCATTACTCCGTTCCCAGACTAGTCCCGGCTATGTTCTCATTTCACGAAGAGAACGGTGAAAGAAAGGTGAGCTCAACTAGCCCGATAAAAATATTATGACTAAGATAATGCGAATAAATTATCATTAGCCTTCAGACGATTTAAGCGATAAAATACAATAGACAACTAGTTTAACTTGCGGTGAATATGCAATCCATTAAAAGAGTCAGTAGAGAATAAAATCTACTATCTTTTAGGTTTTAAAGGTTTTCATCAATTTTTTATCGGCGAGACTCGACAATAAATAAACCACCACATCTAATCATCCATGTACCACGGTCAAGGATTTTCATCAAATTATCAATGGTCATGACTATCTTAGAATCACCCCGGTCATAATCATACCAAAAACTATCCATCAACGCATTACAGAAGCCACCGAGGACTTTTATCACATCATTTATAACAAGCCGTGATTATCTTAGAATGATCCACGGTCATAATCATACTAAGTTCATCTATACGCGTAAGCGAAAGATAACATAATATATCATGAGGATGATGACAATGACATAATAATTCAATAAAACAAGTTCAAGAATTATTTTATCCGAGAATTAATAACGTCCAAATTGTCAACAAGATCTTTGTTTTGTAAAGTAAAATTCAAGAATGATCGGAAGAATATTTCCATGAAAGATCTTTGGATGAAACGCAAATATCGAGGATATTCTACTAATTTCATGGAGTATAGAAGTCAAAGTTTTAACCAATTTGGGTATAATAAAGAATGGAATAACAAAAGAAATCACCATGCATGCGGCGGTACTTCGCGCATGACAAAGTTATTCAATGAGAATAATAATAAGCGGAACGGTCGGGTGAAATTCACAAGCGGGATGTTCCAACGAGAATAATAAAGATGGAACCCGGATCCGGTGTAAAACACACAAATAGGATATTCCAATGGAATGATAAAGATTTAACCAGGTCCGTGTAAAACACACAGACGGGATGTTCAACGAGAATAATAATAAAGATGGAACCGAGTCCGAATAAAAAACACCTGTGACATGTGATGTTCCAACGAGAATAATAGAAGAATGTCACCAAGTATAGGGTAAACCACATATCTGATGATATGTATAGGGTATGTCACGTATCTGAGTTATTCCAACGAATAATAAAGAATGGAATAACGGAAGAAGATCACCAAGTATAGGGGATTCCAAGTATCAGGTTATTCAGCCAGAATAAATAAGGATGGAATAACATAAGGATTTCACCAAGTATAGGGTATCCGCATATCTGAGGTTATGTATAGGGTATACCACTTTTACGAGTTATTCAACGAATAATAATGAATGGAATAATATGAGGTTCTCTTCGTGAATACAAACGAATAATATCCCTTACGAATTATAACAAATAATACCCTTTACTAGTAAAAAGACCTTTGGATATCAAAGTAGTGAAGTACGAATACTCTTCTTCTTTCTCTCTATAGATTTTCTCTCTATAGCTTCTCTCATAATTTCTCTCTCTAGAGTTTCGATGAATTAAGTAAAAAAATAATGAAGGAATGAGCTTCTATTTATAGGAAAATAGAATGCATAGTAATTAATCCATGAGCGGTCCAGATTGATTTACTTTAATCGACGGTCCATATTTAAAAGCAAAATCTTTTAAATAAAATATAATATATTCTATTTATATAAAAATATTTTACTATGCAAAAAACTTATGCAAAACACTATATAATAATAATAAAATATAATATATTCTATTTATAAAATAACTTTAATAAAGTATTACATTTTATATAAAAAGATGTTTACATTTTATTACGTTAATAATACTGAATAAAACAAAAGCGTCATTATCGCTTATAATAATTATATTATTAATGAATAATGGAATCAAACCGGTGACTTCTCACATAAGCATCGATAATCAATCTGGTGTGCTTCTTATGCAACCACACGTATTCTTGTACTTTACTCTACCGAGTAGTTCAACAATGTCAACGGTAAAACTTCCGTCGTTATTTCAATAAAATATTTTTGTCGTTTTCTCGATCAAATGATAATTACATTATGGGGGTCCCACCAATGATTGAGTAGTTATCTGAATATTCCTGCTAAACCGAATATTCCCAGACCAATCGAATATAATATAACCACTTGCATACTTTGCAAAATTTATAAATACTACCCACAACTATAATATTATCTCAAATTCACACCATAATATTAAAAATTATTTAAACAAAATTTAAATCTTTATTGATAAAATCGGGGTCTCACAATCTCCCCTCCTTATGGAATTTAAGCCCTCGAAATTAGAATGCGTACTGGTATGATAAAGAGGTGAGGATACCTTGAATACCTTTATCGTTGAAAACATTAAATTCATCTTTGCAATCCGGCGAAGATATTCATTAACAATTCATCTTTTGCTACTCTGGGCCAAAGATATACAATTGTAAAACCAATAATCTTTGACTCGACTTAACAATAGTATCACAACCATGAATTATTCATGCACTTCTTGGCTAAGGATATTCGTGTTTTCAATTACTGTCATGATTATCTTAAGAATAATCCGTGGTCGTAATCATACCAAGTCTATCAATGCACTACTGACGAAGATGACTTTTACCACATCCATGAATTAATATTTCATTCTTTGAGACTCGGCTCGATAATTAATCCATATCATCGAATCATCCACACTTTTCTGGGCGAGGATATTCATTAGTATCACGACCACGAATTATCCATGCACTACTGACGAAAGATAATCGTGTATTCATTAGTATCACGACCACAAATTATCCATACACTACGGCGAAAGATAATTGTGTATTCATTAGTATCACGACCACAAATTATCCATGCACTACTACCGAAAGATAATCGTGTATTCATTAGTATCACGACCACAAATTATCCATGCACTACTGACGAAAGATAATCGTGTATTCATTAGTATCACGACCACAAATTATCCATGCACTACTACTGAAAGAGATAATTGTGTATTCATTAGTATCACGACCACAAATTATCCATGCACTACGGACGAAAGATAATCGTGTATTCATTAGTATCACGACCACAAATTATCCATGCACTTCTGACGAAAGATAATCGTGTATTCATTAGTATCACGACCACAAATTATCCATGCACTACGGCGAAAGATAATTGTGTATTCATTAGTATCACGACCACAAATTATCCATGCACTACTGACCAAAGATAATTGTGTATTCATTAGTATCCGACCACAAATTATCCATCCACGCACTACTGGCGAAAGATAATCGTGTATTCATTAGTATCCGACCACAAATTATCCATGCACTACTACCCGAAGATAATTGTGTATTCATTAGTATTACGACCACAAATTATCCATGCACTTCTGACGAAAGATAATTGTGTATTCATTCTGATTATGATTATCTTAGAACAATCCACAGTCATAATCATACCAAGTCCATCTATCTTTACTTTCACGTATTGAGATGACTTTCAACATAATATAAACATGAGGATAATGATATAAAGAATCAATCAAATGAGATAAAGGATAAATATTAAACATTTATAATATAATTTATCCGAGTTCAAGAATATCCCCATGTTATCAATCACTTAATAATCTCATAATCTAATATCATTAATATTATAACAATATTTTAATCACTTCTTAAATTTATAAACAATTTATCTCAATTGTTTACGCTTTACCATATAATGCATTTAATCATTCAAAAATGCCATACTCATAAGATATCATCACCAATTATCAAATCTCTTATCAAAAAATATGCATATACTCTATATAGGATTCTCTAGCCATAAAATCCTATTTTTCAACTTTGTTACTTCACATAACATATTTAACTCATATGTTAAGTAACTAAACTATTTTCATGAAAAATACCAAATCAGTCCCAAAAATATTTCTTTTTTGGGATTTAGCATAATATAGTCCCATAATGAAAATATATTTTTCTCGAATTTTTAAAATTCATTTACTATTTTTCAAAAATCAATTTCTAATTAATTCCTTAAGAAATTAGCTACCTCAAGTTTAACTCCAAAATTCCCAAATCTTGGCAGGACCTTAAACATGTTAACGTGAGCTTCAGTTTAAATTTAATGGTCATCGGTTATAGAACTCGGTTATAGCATTTTTCGTCGGAAAAACCTAAATATTGAAATAGTCATAACTTGCTCATTTTAAGTCGAGAATGAGCTCATTTTTGGACAGGAGGTACTTTATACCATATACCTTCATGTCCCAAAAGGCCAAAATTTTTCTCATAATTTAAGTAGCCAAAACAGCCCTCTAAAATCATGGCAGCAACTTTTTTGGTTTTGCAGCTTTGCACTCCTTTGCTAAAATCAGTCCACACAAAAATCTACAACACCTTTTCAGTAATTCCACTTGGATTAGTTAGGTAACTCATAGATCTAACTCTAGGACTTGACCACACTCAAAAATTCAAAATATAATAGGAGATATGGTCAATTGAATTTCATATTACGTTTTTACCAAAATCGATTTTTCAACCCTTTGTGATTTCTAAGAAACTTTCATGTTTTCACATAATAACCACATAACTCATCATAACACTTACTAATACTTCATATACCCATGATTTTCATTAGTCCAATGCTTTTATTATGACTTTCATCATAATCCTCGTAAATGCAGATCCTTTTAGTTGAAGAAATATTTGAGGTTTAAGAAATGGGTTTTATCTTTGGGTCAATACAAAATTTGATTTCACGCTCTAAGTAGGCTAAGAAGTCTTCATGAATACGCCAGAAATTTATTAATAATAGAAATATCATTCAAAAGCTGTGACTCTCATCCAAGACTTGGATAGTACGTCACATTGATACCAACTGTGACTTCATCCCTTAACCTAGATAGCACCTCACAATGATACCTATAAACTTGCCATCTTCATTCACGATGTAAGCCTCTGAGAAAGTCGGCTTTGGTGCATTCCACACAAAGAAGTCAACAACGAAAGGTTCGGGGCTCTTTACTTATGGCTTGATATGACAATAATTGACTTTAGTAGTTTGGTTACTTGAATTACGCACAAACAAGTTGGTTATGAATATAAAGCTAACAACCTTACGAAAAGAATGATGAGTAGTTAACCAATTGATTCCTAAAATCCCATCAAAGGCAAATATTTTCAAAAGATAAGATCGACGATTAGCGTGAAAATGTTTATTTGAACCAAACAAGATTTAAAAATAGTAAGCGATAACGAAGGCTCCTACTAACGAAGTTTCAACCAATAAGTCAAAGTTTAACTTCTTGGTCAAATTTAAGCGTTGAACACAACTAGGTGAAATAAAAGAGTGGGTAGAACGGTATCTAACACGGTATAGACTTATGAGAGCTTATGATTAACTTACCCGTGATAATTTTATTCGGGTTCCTCGTCACGAGAAAAAAAAACTCTCTCTTAAAACTCTGGCTTTGGTTTATGCAGGGACGACCTTTGGTGCCTCCATCCTAGTTGAATTTGTCTTGATGGCAACAAAATCGAGCTAAGTGACCTTCTCTTCCACAATTATAACATGCTTTGAATGGCATGGCGCGATTCGGATGATGTGTCCCTCTCCTCGCATTTGAAGCATATGATAGGTGGTCTTTCTCCTTCCTTAACAACGGGTCTTTGGTCTTGACGTCTTTCCATCATTGTTGAATCTCCTTTTCTTGAAATGTCCATTCTTATTGCTTTGACCACGATTACCACCGAAGTGGTTACCATATCTGCTTTGTTGATTCCCTCCACACTTGTTGTCACCGCCGCTTGATGACTACTCTGTTGGTATTATAATTTTGCCAAATTTGCTCTCTTTTAGTTAGCGTTGACTCGTTATCGCGCTCCACTAGCGAGCCCTATTTACAACATCTGAATACAAACACGGTTTATGAGAAATAAGATGTTGGCGTATCTCGACTTCAAACCTCTTAAAAACATTAGCGCCATTCTCTCTTCATTATCCACCAAGTGGGGCCTTGAATCGTGATAACTCATAAATTTTTGCCTCGTATTGCGACACGGTCATATTATTTTGTTCCAACTTGATAAACTCCACCTCCTTCATGTATGGCGAATACTTTCGGGAAAGTATTTGTCGTTGAACAACTCTGGAACTTCTCCCAAGATATCTTGATCTGACGAGGTTGAGTACGTTTCTGGATTCCCACCCAGATGTCTGCCTCTCTTACATGACATAAAAGCGGCAAAAGAACCTTTTGCTCCTCGGAGCATCCCAGACATCAAATATCTTGGTAATCTGCTTTATCCATGCTTCTTAGCGAAAGTGGTTTTGGCTCTCCCTTAAACTCCGGTGGTCCCGGCTCCTTGAATTGTTTAGCGGTGACCTTGAGAGTTTTCCGTGTGTTTCCACCTACGTTTTGGGCCAGAGTCACTTTTACTTTGATGTTGCATGAATTCTAAAACCTTTTAAGCGTCTGATCGTTCATCAATTGATCGGTGTTGTTGTTTACGGAGGATTATCCCCATCTGTTGCACATTGTCCTGATTATTGATGCGTGGAGAATCAGCAGTCTCCTGTGCTCCATTGCTATTCTCAACATTCTCGGATGCCATTTTCAAACACTTTGCCACAAAATAAGGGTTAATTGACATACAACATATTATCACTATACTCGATGACCAATCAAATACCAAATAAACTTAGGTAGGTCATACTAGCGAAGAATTCCCGTCTCTCCCCTCCTAGTTCTTATCTCGCATCTTAGCCGGGATCGTATCCTAAGCTACGATACTGTTGTGGCGCCCCCAAAATTAGGTATCGTCACCCATCTTGGGTCGCCACTTACATGGTACATAAATTCAAATACAACTTACTAACCTAAAGCGTAGGTATACAATCTGACATAAAGCGTGAGTTTGAATACAAATATTATTTACTAGATATTATACAAACTCAAAAGGAGTCCTCATTACAACTATTATCACACTATTTCACGAGAATAGTGAGGACTACTAATGCTATCCTCTGGACCATTACTCCGTTCCCAGGCTTCGTCCCAACTATGTTCTCATTTCACGAAGAAACGGTGAAAGAAAAAGGTGAGCTCAACTAGCCCGATAAGAAATATTATGACTAAGATAATGCGAGAATAAATTATCATTAGCCTTGACAGTGTTAAGCGATAAAATACAATAGACAACCACGGTTTAAGCTGCGGTGAATATCTGATCCATTAAAAGAGTCAAGTAGAATAAAATCTACTATCTTTTAGGTTTTAAAGGTTTTCATCAATTTTTTTATCATTTGAGACTCGACAATAAATAAACCACCACATCTAATCATCCACGTACCACGGTCGAGGATTTTCATCAAATTATCAATGGTCAATGACTATCTTAGAATCACCCCTGGTCATAATCATACCAAAAACTATCCATCAACGCATTACGAGCCCCACGAGGACTTTTATCACATCATTTATAACAAGCCGTGATTATCTTAGAATGATCCTGGTCATAATCATACTAAGTTCATCTATGCACGTAAGCGAAAGATAACATAATATATCATGAGGATGATGACAATGACATAATAATTCAATAAAACAAGTTCAAGAATTATTTTATCCGAGAAATTAATAACGTCAAATTGTCGACAAGATCTTTGTTTTGTAAAGTAAAATTCAAGAATGATCGGAAGAATATTTCCATGAAAAGATCTTTGGATGAAGCGCAAATATCGAGGATATTCTACTAATTTCATGGAGTATAGAAGTCAAAGTTTTAACCAATGGGTATAATAAAGAATGGAATAACAAAAGAAATCACCGTGCATGCGGTGCTTGCATAGACAGGTTATTCAACGAGAATAATAATAACGGAACCGGTCGGTGAAATTCACACAAGCGGGATGTTCCAACAGAATAATAAAGATGGAACCGGATCCGGTGTAAAAACAAACAATAGGATATTCAACGAGAATGATAAAGAGCGGAACCAGTCCGTGTAAAACACACGAGCGGGATGTTCCAACGAATAATAAAAGAATGTCACCAAGTATAGGGTGGAACCGCACGATCACAGATTATGTATAGGGTATGTCACAGAGTATCACGAGTTATTCCAACGAGAATAATAAAGAATGGAATAACGAAGAAGATCACCAAGTATAGGGGATTCAGCGTGTCTGAGTTATTCAACGAGAATAAATAAGGATGGAATAACATAAGGATTTCACCAAGTATAGGGTATCTGGCGTATCTGAGTTATGTATAGGGTATACCACTTTTACGAGTTATTCAATGAGAATAATAATGAATGGAATAACAGAGGTTCTCTTCATGAATACAAACGAATAATATCCTTACGAATTACAACAAATAATACCCTTACTAGTAAAAAGACACTTTGGATATCAAAGTAGTGAAGTACGAGAATACTCTTCTTCTTTCTCTCTATATAGATTTTCTCTCTATAGCTTCTCTCTATAATTTCTCTCTCTAGAGTTTCGGTGAATTAAGTAAGAAAATAATGAAGGAATGAGCTTATTTATAGGAAAATAGAATGCATAGTAATTAATCCATGAGCGGTCCAGATTGATTTACTTTAATCGGCGGTCCATATTTAAAAGCAAAATCTTTTAAATAAAATATAATATATTCTATTTATATAAAAATATTTTACTATGCAAACTATATCTGACACTTATGCATAAAACAACTATGCAACCTTATGCATAATAAAATATAATATATATATTCTTTATAAAATAACTTTAATAAAGTATTACATTTTATATAAAAAGATGTTTACATTTTATTACGTTAATAATACGAATAAAACAAAAGCGTCGTTATCATTATAATAATTCATATTATTAATCGTGATAATGGAATCAAACCGAGTGACTTCTCACATAAGCATCGATAATCAATACTGGTGTCTACTTATGCAACCACACGTATTCTTTGTACTTTTTACTACAGAGTAGTTCAACGGATATCAACGGTAAAAAACTTCCGTCGTTATTTCAATAAAATATTTTTGTCGTTTTCTCGATCAAAATGATAATTACATTATGGGGTCCACCAATGATTGAGTATTTATGCGAATATTCCTGCTAAACCGAATATTCCCAGACCAATCGAATATAATATAACCACTTGCATACTTTGCAAAATTTATAAATACTATCCACAACTATAATATTATCTCAAATTCACACCATAATATTAAAAATTATTTCGACAAAATTTAAATCTTTATTGATAAAATCTCATTGATCTTATGATAAAGTCCGGATAATCGAGTCGCGAAGATAAGTTGAAGATCGAACAAGTGAAGACTGATCAAAGAAGTATACTCTAAAGATGATGAGTATAGACCTAATCATTAAGACTCTCAAGAATAGCTCTATAAAGGCTAAATCATAAATGTACTCTGCCTAGTCATAAAGAATACGTCAATTCACGGAGTAATCTAGAGTTCGTAGAGCAGCAGCTAATATTATAAAGGTACAAAAAGACAGTAAGATTGTATAACTATCTTCGGCATCGTAGAGATGCTGAAGGATTTAGAGAATACAATGAAGTCTACAAAGTCTGCCCAAGCATCGTAGAGCAAAGTCAACAAATATCAAAGATCGTAGAACAAAGTCAAGTCTGACAATAAGATTGACAATGGAATGTTGCTGATAAAAGGTCATGAGATAATGAACAATACATCATTGATCAGAATCAAAGTTCAGAAGGTTATGTCTAAACAACTAGTTTGTTGAAAGAGACATCTACCAGGTGGTAGGTAAAGTTGCAGACTGATGTGACAAGTCCAAGCCGCAAAGCAAGCTGACACAACAACTCCAAAAAGTTAACATCAAGGATTCTAAGGTATCTATTCTTTAAATGCTCCAATGGACACTTTGAAACGAAAAGTCTTCTGGCAGACTATAAGAGACCTCAAGAATTCAAATTCAAGAGGTTGGTGATTATGAAAAAAAGAAGATAGTCAGATCAAAAAGCCAAAACTCTGAAGAGTTAAGCGCTCACTCTACGAATCAACAAAAACACAAAGCTGAACTGATGAAGAAGTAGAGCAAGTTCAACTCTACGACTTAAGATGTGTTCAAAGCTGCTAAGTACCAGAAGAAGTAATGCCTTATTGCAAAGCTAAACAACACCTTAAAGATGATCACATTCAAGTTGTTAAGTATAGAAGAAGAAGGAGCTTAAATTTCATCTTAGCAGTACCTCAAACATCTATCAACAAATAGGAAATTGATTGTCTTAGTGACTTTCGTCCAAGTCTAAGTGACTTATGGAGGTCTGAGTGACCCGGTCCGAGACTAAGTGACTCGAAGGAACCTTAGTGGTTCAGTTGTAGGAGATTTGTGTGATCTGGTCTGAGTGACCTTATCTTTAGTGGATATCTTGCTTGTTGAAGTAGAAAAGTGGAATAGGAGTTATTCAGTCTCCAAACCTCTTAAAATCTCTTGTGTTATTTACTTTAACTCATCTATATTTTGTCTTATATATACTATATCTGCTAAGTGACTTATAATTTAGAACTGAGATATTCCTTAATCTTTAAGGGAGATTTTCCAAAGCATATTCCGTTGTGCATAATCAATCTTGATTAACTGATTATTTGTAATACATCTTTAATTAATTGAAAAGTTTTAAAGATGTATTCAACCCCCCTTCTAGATCTCTAGTGGGCCTCTGGGAAATAACAATCACTTAAGAACAACTTAAAATAATTTTTTTCTCTGTGATTGATCTTAGTGATCTTGTATTAATCCAAGTCTGTGTGATTTGAAGGATTCTTTGTGAATCATTGTTGTAACAGTTCTGTGTGAATTGAAATCTTAGTGATTTCCCTTCCTTAATGGAATATCCCTATTCTTAGAATAGAAGAGAGGACTATGAGACTTTTGTGCTCCGAACCTTATAAAAACATTTGTGTTCTTTATCTTTCTTCACATTTACTCTTTCTGCCACTTTACTTTTTGCTACTTTACGTTTTGCTTCTGTGACTTGATTCCACATTGTTCACTAAATTTAGAACTGTAAGTTTTCATATAATTTTTGAAGGGGATTTTAAAATTATATTTTGTGGTGCATAACTTAATTAATTAACTTGTTTTACTTATTTGGTAAACAATCTTGAAAGATATATTTTTATTAGATCTATTCAACCCTCTTCTATATCTCTTTCAGTGCCTTTGGGAATAACACTTATATCTAAATAGGGGTAATGACAAAATTATTCCCCTAAGTTGGCAAGTTTTTTATTTTTAACCTATAAGTTTGAGAGTCAATAATCAAATCCATAAAAAAAATTAAAGACAATGTTGTTCCTTTTTTATGGACACGATCAATTTTTTGTAGAAAATACAATTTGACTACTGTACTTGACCGTATAAGACCAAATTATAATTATTTAACCCTCTACAAAGACACAGGATAAAAAAGTAAAATTAAAAATAAAAACAAAAGACACAATTCATCTCCTTAGATCTTTTTTTATTCTAACTGAAACAAAAAATGAAATATTCAACACTATGTTCATAAACAAAATTATTCAACTTGTTTACACTAATTTTAACCATAAATCATCAACACATTAGCATACTACTCAAACAAATACAAACTCTAACTCTAACCACTTCATCTTCCTCACCACATCATCGCCAAGAAATTGATCTAATATTAAAAATAAGTAAAATAAAGGTGAAGAGATATAATAGTGGCGAGTGAACTCAGGCTATATTTATTTGTAAGAATTATAATTTTATATTATAATTATATTTCATGTGATTATAATCCCAAGACTATTAATCTTAAAATTAAATAGTCTTAGTCATATGTTTGTTTTTTATGAGATTATTCATGTGATAACTTAAAATAATCACATGTTATGTTTATTTTTTTGGGATTAATTAAATAATTTGATAAAAAAATATAGTTTGAACTATTATATCCTTACCAATAATAACATATTTTAAAGTATAATTTAAACTTGTTTATATATTAAAAATGATGAACAATAAGTTGTTTACCAATAAACAGTTTAAATAAGTTTTGATAAATAAAAAGTCATATTTAAATATGACTAGTACTAATAAGTTGTTTACCAAGAAGTCGCTTAAATAATAAGTTGTTTACCAATACTATCAATAAGTTTTTACCTATAAGTTGTTTACCAATAAGTTGTTTACCAATAATAAGCTTATTGTTAAACAACTTATTAATAAGTCGATTACCAATAAGTTTTTTACCAATAAACTATTTAAATAATAAGTTGTTTATCAATAAGTTGTTTACTAAAAAGTCATTTAAATAATAAGGTGTTTACAAATAATAAGTTATTTAAATAATAAGTTGTTTACCTATAATAAATTGTTTACCAATAATAAGTTATTTACCAATAAAAATTTGTTTATCAATAAGATGTTTGCAAATAAACTATTTAAATAATAAATTGATTATCAATAATAAGTTGATTACCAATAATAAGTTGATTACCAATAATAAGTTGTTTTCCTATAATTTTTTAAATAATAAGCGTATTTGATGTAATAGGATATTATAATTATTTTTAAAAAGGTTGAAGATAATTTTGTTTAAAAAATTTTAGTTCCGATGATGGGGATTATAATACCTGATTGAATATGGGATTAAATAATCCCTTATATTAAGTTATTTTATAATCAATGGACCAATAATCTCAAGCTTAAATTTAAAATTAAAAAAAAAATAACAATCCTATCTCAAATAATAGTTGTATTCTAAATCTAATACTTGCAAACACGAGGGAATTGACATCATCAGAGACGACAATAGTTCTATTCACCATCTCACATTCTCCGAATTGGATCTGGTTAACAAGAAGTTATTTTTTTGATAAATTGGCCAATTGGCCAATAGAATATTGACACACATACAATCTCGCATGCGTGTCAGTATTCTATTGGTCAATTGACCAACTTATCCGAAAATAAACTTCATAGTAACCACTTCCCTCCGAATCACCATCTCTTTTTCGATTAAAAATCTCACGCCGCCGTCATCTCTATCTTCTTTTCAGCTAATATGTTTTCTTAATATCTCTCTTTTTTGACCAATCTGTATTTTTTGTAATCTTGTTTGTTTGAATTTATAGTTGAAAGTAGTGTTTTGAGGGCAACAGTTAATTCGTTTGTGTTGGGTGTTGAAAATACCGAGAAATATAAGAATTGAGTTTGCAATTGTGAATTGTGGTGGTGCGTACGGTGGTGTTGGGTGGACTGGTGGTGATTATAATAGTGGTGGGTGAATTATTTAACTGATATTGCTAGTGACGAAATATGGTTGGAAACTGATATTTTTATATTAACTATACTTTTTTTTTATAAAAATATAAAAAAATTATATAAAATTATCAATTTTTATTATAATTTTGTTAAATCCATAGTTAGACAAACATTAATCTTAAAAGGGTTAAAAAAGATTCTTTATATAATTTTTGTTAGGCTATGTTTGTTTGTAAGGAAGTTATATTTATTTGTAAGAATTATAATCGGGATTATAAATTATAATCCGAAGATTATTAAATTATTTTATAATTCCTAAATTAATAGTCTCAAGGGTAAATTTTAAAAAAAATACAAGACACTTAGAATTAATAGTCACATCTCAAGTATAATTATTGTAAACAAACATAGCCATTTTTGTTTTCATATTTAGACTTGAAACTATTAGTATTGGGATTATAAAATAATTTATTAGTCTTGAAATTATAATCATTGCAAACAAACATAACCTTAGTGTTATTTAGTTTTGCGATAATTTATTTGTTTATATACAATTTTGTACAATTAATTTAAATTTATTCTAAATGATTATCAACTATTAATAATTAAATTATTTTTGTTAATGTTAATCTTAATTGTATTTATTTAAACAAAAGTCAATCACAATAAGAAAAAATCAAAAAAATTATCTCAATTTTAATATTTATATATGTATATAAAATGTCATACACGTATTTTTTTTGTATAAAAAATATTGTGTACCAATTTATATTTAAGTAATATAAAATTAAAACGTGACACATTTCGATAATAAATTGACTTGATCAATCAAAACAAAACAACATTGTCTTTTTAAAAAAACTTAAAACTTAGGAAATTGAGTGTTGGTTCCAAAACTTATGAGTTAAAAAAAATAAATTCAACTTAAGGAACAATGTTGTCATTACCCTATCTAAATATGTCTCCTTTACTATTTTTTAGATCTGGATATTTTTTTCTTCCTCTTTTGGTAATTCTATCAAGGCCATGTTGACTATTTGCTCCATATGTAGAATTTTATCTCTCTATTTGTGTGAGTTTGATTTTTGTCCATGATTTTTTTATATTTTATTTTGAAGTTTATTTTTGGTTATTTATTTATTTGAAGAAAGTGAATTTGATTGAAGAAGGTGAAGAAAACACTATCGAGTGGTCTTGGTCCAGTGATATGACGAAAACTACCGAGCAAATAAAATATTTTTTTTTGCACATAGATATAGTTGACCCAAAGCTACATAAGCTTCGCTGTGCCAACAGGATCTGTGCCTTCATCAGTGATAGACTCCACTAAGACGCTTACATGGTGCCATGGTACGTCCTTTACGATCGTTTTGAAGATTGTTGGGTGAATTATTAACATCTTAACCCCCTCGCCTATATGTAGAAGCGGTAATCTTGCATAATTCTTCGCGTTCGAATTACTGCGTTTGAATGGACACCAACGACACATTGACCCCTCGCTTATATTGAAGCGGTAATCTCAGACAATCGACGATTGATGCGGTGAAGACGCCCACACACAACTATGAATTGTTGTATGATAAATCAAATCAATCTCAAAAGAAATAATAAAGAAAAATACTTAGAATTCTTCAAAGAACCAAAAGTAGAGAATAACCTCACAAATATATTGAATAATGAATAATGATAATTGTATTTGATTACATTAACTTGCACCTCTATTTATACTACTCAAAACAATCCAAATCCTAATAACAATAGGAACAAATTATTCTAATCCTAATAGGAATTACAAACCATAACCCTAATTTCTAAGTAGAAATCAATTTGGAAAAAAATTCCTATTTCTATAAAACAATAGAAACCTTATTTAGAATGTAAATCTAAACCTGAAAGAAATCCTAATTATAATAGAATTTGATAAGTATCTCGAAAATAAATCCCTAAAAATTAGGCCAATAGAATATGCCTAATATTTTAGGAAACAAAATCTTTTCCTAAAATCCCAAAATCCTTGCCACGTTAGGATCTTT